>JAOTQP010001652.1:10538846-10632238 GCA_026413545.1 Cichladusa arquata
CGTGCACAGCTGAGCAGCAGAGGCTGGAGATGTCCCTGGATTGAGCAACCACTGCCCAGCCCCAGAACAGTGCATGGTGGCTACCTGGGAAAAGAGCTGTAGGTGGGGTTGCTGAAAGGACAGGCATTCCAGCCTTAAATTTAGGATTATGTGTAGTGACAGCCAGAAAGGCAGGGTGGCAACCTTGCAGGTGAGTTTGGCTTGGTAAGGCACATAGAGCAAGGCTGCAGAAAGGGAGCACACAGTGCCTATCACAGCAGTGTGAGTGTAAACAGCTCGTAAAACACCCTGACAAATGAAAACTGGCTCTATGTGTTTCTGTATTTACATGCTGGGTGTGAGAAGAGAGGTGCCCTCTACAGTGCACAATGTAGAAAGATTTTAACTTCAGAATGGCCTTTGATACACACAGGTCAGAAGCTCCCCAAAGTCATGACATCAACTTGCTCAGCCAGAGCAGTAGTGACTTTGTTGTATCCCTGTTCCCAGGTGCTAGAAGGCCATGCCAGTGGGAACCTGTGCAGTGAAAAGTTCTAGGTCACAAATAGCCTGGGAGAGCTCAGCACTCTCAGTGGTGGGTGACTGTGCAGCTGTCCTCAACACCAGCTGCTGTTTAATGCTGAGAGCCCCCCAAGAAAGAGGCTTGTCAAGGCAGTTGTGTTGGAGGAGCATAGTCCTAAATCCTCTGGAATCCACCACCTCCCTTGGCACTCTATTTCAGTTCCTGCTGACACCCACGCTCACAATCCACTTCCCAGCACTGAAGCCAGGCATCGCTCGCTACTAAATTTATATCTTAATCCCCCTATTCCACCCAGTGAACATGAACAATTCTCTGCCTCACTGCAGCCGTGCAGAGCACTGCCACGCCTCCTCCCACCCCTCCAATGTCTGGTCTTAGGCATAATGAGTACCACGAACAGACACTGAAAATGTTCAACACTACCTCCCCTGTTTATGCATCCTCCCACTCAACTTGTCTCGGGTTTGGTGTATTGTTGTTTGTGGTGGGCCGTGTTCTGTTTTGCAGCTTCACGATGAACTCCTTTGCTGTCCCAGTGTGTCAGAAACAGGAATCTCAGCCTCTCATCCTCCCTGTTGCACCTACACCCAGCACTTGGCCTGGATCCCTTCTGAATGCCATGCTGCATGTTTATATCTGCCCATCCTCCACTTGCCACGGCTTTTTTGCATTCCACCCAAGTCATCGGAAATAAAGAGCTTGGGGCTGTGCAAACATTTAGAGAGATGCCCAGAGGGCAGCGGGGCTCACACACAGCGCTGCTGCTGACGGGAGCGCGGAGCAAACACATCTCCCAGCAATGCACACACAACACCCGTGGCTGCAGAGGGAGCAAGTGCAGGCAGAGCTGCCATTACCTTATTGATGTCCCACAGGACCAGCCTGCTCTGGCGCTTGGCGAACTCCAGGGCGGTGGCTCTCCCGACGCCATGGCCAGCGCCCGTGATGAGCACCAGCTCCCCGCTCAGAGACTTTCTCCTCGCAGGCACGAAGAGCTTCACAAAAGCCTCCAGGTAGGAGTAGAGGAGCGTGGCCAGGAACAGGAGAAGCTCCACAAACACGTTCATTGTTCTCCCGGAGCTCTTTCGAGGACCGAACTGCGCCGGGGCCCCGCCGCCGCCGCCCGCCCCACAGCCTGCGAGGCCACGCCCCCGGGGCTCGGCGCCCAATCAGAGCGCGGGGGCGCGGCTGTGGGCGGGGCCGGGCCGCAGGGCAGCGCTATGGGCGCCTTTCCCGGCTTCCACAGGGAGGATAACGTGGGAAATGGCGACTTCTGCGTTAGGATAAGGTTTCACTTAGGATTTAAGCAAAGGATATGAAAGAGAAAAGGTTATTCTCTACTTCCCCGCGGGAAGCAGGGCTTCCGCACGCGCATCGCTCGCTCCGGAAGCCAAACACTGAATAACAAATACCCTCCCTCCCTTTCCTCCTCCTCCTCCTCCTTTCGTTATGTTGTATGTCCGAGCTGACGTCACGTGGCACGGAGTAACCCTTTGGCGGGTTCGGGTCAGCTGGCCCGGCTGTGTCCCCTCCCAGAACACTGCCCACCGCTGCGGCTGGGAGCGCTGGGCACACAGCGCTGAGCGGGTGTGTTACCGACCCCTTCCCGAGCGCCCGCGCACGTCCCGGGGCTGCCGGGGGCACCGAGCTCCGCCCCATAGCCGGAGCCGGCACGGGGCGCTGCCATTGGCTTGTACAGCGCGGGGCGGCGAGGAGCGGGATCGAGGGACAGCGAGGAGCGGGATCAAGGAGCGGGATCGAAGCGCGGCATCCCGGCCCAGCGCCGCCTCCCGGCCCGGCCCGGCCCGGCCGCGGGGCTGCGGCGCGGTCGCTGAGGCGGTGGCGGCGGGGCCGATGCCGATGCCGCTGCCCGCCGCAGCCCTGCCCCGGGCCGTGGCCGTGCTCTCCTTCTCCGTGCTGCTGAGCGCCCGGGGCGCTGCCCAGCGCCGCCCGGCCCACAGGTACCCCGCGCCGCGGGAGCCCGGCCGGGCCTGTCGCTGTCGCTGTCGCTGGCGGCCTGTTCCGCCTCACGGCCCGGCCCGCGTCCCGGGAATGCCGCGCACCCCTGCCCGTGAGGGAGAGCTTGGCCGGAGTGTGCCGTGTCCCCCGGGGTGTCCCTTGGGCCAGAAAGGCAAGGCTGTCCCTCACAATGGCATCATTACTGCAAAGAACAAGAGCGGTTTTGCCCTTTCCCACGTCTCTGTTTTTCTCAAAGGTCTTTTCCAACCTAATCGATTCTGCCATTCTGTGAAAGAGCTGAGTCTATTCCACTTCCTATAATGTACTTTACAGATCGGTTATTAAATAGCAAGTTAAAACCTAATGAACGAGACGTTATTTTTATTTTTTTTTTTTTTAGCAGTTTATCTGCAAGCTGTTGGTCCCGTCCTCATCCTGTAAACATGTTCAGCAGTTACCACGTGAAGTTCCAGCACAGCAAAGCTCTCACCTCCCCGTATCCAGGATCACACATCGAGCGTAGCCAAGTTCCTGAAGATAAAGTGGGCTGGCTGACTGAGTGGGAGGATTATAATCCTGTGGAGTACACTGCAAAGTCTGTTTTGGCCGGACCCAGCTGGGCAGATCCCCAAATCAAGTGAGTGGAAATGGTGGCTCTTTTCCCCTGTGAAAATGAAAGCAGGAAATATTCATGAACTGAGTTAACAGGATCATAAGTGATGTGTGATTCTGCAGTGATATGTGAAAGTCACGATTAAGGAAGGTGGTGATTAGAGAACTGAGTCGTTTGGGTTTGTTGTGAAGATCTTTGACACAGGATTTTACTGAGCTGATGATTGAGATTGGAATAATGGACAGCTGTTGATGCTGTGCAAGTATTTCTCTGTGTTGCAAGCTAAATAAAAATCTAATTCTCCTTAAGAATTTGAAAGAACGTTTTAGTAGTACACTTGTTTGTTTGTTCATGATTGGAATGCAACGTGGAAAAAGAAAGTTTAATTGTAGTTTTTGAAGGGAGTGCTCTGACTCAGGAAATGTGAAAAGTTGAATCAAAATTTTTTGGTGATTGTGTAAGAATGGGGGTGTCAGTTCTTCTGTCTCAAGTAACGAGGGATAGGACAAGAGGAAATAACCTCACCTTGTGCCAGGAGAGGTTTAGATTGGATATTAGGAAAAATTTCTACACCAAAATGTTTGTCAAGCACTGGAACAGGCTGCTTAGGGAAGTAGAAATCCCTGGTTTTAAATCCCTGGAGGTATTTAAAAGACATCTGGATGTGGCAAATGGGGGCATGGTTTAGGGGTGGGTTTGCTAGTGCTGCTTTGAGCTTGGTGATTTTAAGGGTCTTTTCCAACCAAATTGATTCTGTGATTCTCTAACTCTAATCTTAACAAAAATACCTTTGAAACACTTTGTCCAAATGAAGGTTGAGAGAGATGCAATATTAAATACTTCAGTGCTACACTTTTGCCTGCAGAACTAAATACAGAGGGGCTGTAATCAGGAAAGGTTAGGACTTCATTTTAGAAAAGGGAGGGCCTGCAACTCCAGTTCTGGTAAAAACTGCTCATCAACACATCAAGGGGTGTTGCTGGTCTGATGGCTGGCATACAAGCTTTTGTGTTTTATAATTTGTCTCTCTTTATTAAATTCTTTTTTGCCATGCAGCCATGAAGGTTTTTCTCCCAAATTCAACGAGAGAGATGGAGAAGTGGAGAGGAAGAGTCTGAATGGCTTGTATGTGGTCGAAAATGGGAGACCCCGGTGAGTGTGGGGTTTTTGTGTGCATGTTCATTTCACTGATGTAGTGTCAGTGGTCTTACAGGTCTGACAGTTCCCATGGTAAATGCTAGGACAAAGCCAGGAGAAAATAATGGAATCTAGTTTGCTGAATTTAGATTGTTGAAGGAGAAAAACATATTGTGTCTCTTGCCCTTTGAAGCATGTATGTGCTTTAACACCAAATCTGCATTGCTGTCCTGCTGTCCTTCCCTTTTTTATTATTTAATCTTGATTTGTGGGTTTTTTTGAGTTTGTTTTGTTTGGGGTTTTTGTTTGGTTGTTGGTTTGTTTTTTTTTAGAATATTTTGAGTGTGGGCAAATAAATATGTTTAATGTACTGCTGCGTTAAGAGTTTGGAAATTTAGCAGAAAATAAACTCCTTTTTGTTTCAGCTGGTCCTGAGAGATCAGAGGAGCTGGGTGTGGCTGGGCTTAATTTCCAATTGGAACCAGTTCAGGACTGTGTGAGTCATGTACTGTGGTGTTTATTTCAGCAATCCAGCGGGAAGGACTGGCCTCACTGGCAGAGGATTGTTGGGGCGCTGGGGACCAAACCATGCTGCTGATCCTGTTGTAACCAGGTAAGAGACAGGTGACTGCAAGGTACCCTGCAGTTGAGAAAAAAACCCAATGCATTCTGCTTCTTTTCTGTATCTCTGGACAGAATATTACTCTTCATGGCCCTTTTCTCTTTGTGTTCTCTATGTATAAGCCCATTCTGCTTTTGTTATGTAAGAAACACTAACTTGACTTAGTCTATGATAGGAGGAGGTAGGATTAGGATGCTCTTTTTGTGACTGTATGCTTTGTTTTGATGTGCTTTTCCCAGCAGGATGTGTGTGTACTTGCTAACCATTTTACACAAAACATTCAGAAAAGATTTTGTGGTTAACAGAAGCGTGAGCTAGGAAGTGCCATGCTGCAGGCAGAACCATTGTCCCCACACAGGCGGCAGTGCCTTGCTGTTTTTCTCTCAGGCCCTTGTATCAAGAAGCAGCAAAACATGTTCTTGTTTGTCATTTTCTGCAGGTGGAAAAGGGACAGAAGTGGCAATAAAGTTGCTCATCCAGTTTCTGGCAAGAACATCTTGCAGTTCGTAGCCATCAAGAGGAGAGACTGTGGAGAGTGGGCCATTCCAGGGGTAAGGGCAAAGCTCCAGAGGCAGCTGGCATTTCCCTGCTGGTGAAGCCATGAGACAGATATGGCACGTGTGTGATGCAGGTGGATGTAATATACTAAGAGCCAGGAGTTAAAATGTGTAGAATCTGAAGGATAGTATTTTTTTATTTGTTTGTTTTCCCCCCTCTAAGGGGATGGTGGACCCAGGGGAGAAGATCACTGCTACCCTGAAGCGAGAATTTCAGGAGGAGGCCTTGAACTCTCTGCAGAAATCCCCTGAGGAGAAAGCAAAACTGGAGAAGCAGCTCCAGAAGCTGTTCAGCCAGGACCACTTTGTGGTGAGTTCTGTGTCTCTTGTGGTAGCCCCTTGAGCTGTGCATGTAACTCACAGTTGCATGGAACCTGAAGAAGTGCAGCTGAAATAAAAATGAGTTGTGATGCTCGTGTTCTTGGGGTGTAGGAAATGGAAGGGACTGTTGAAAACTCTGTAAAGGCAAATGTGTCAAAGGGAAAGACAAAAGTATGACTGATTCCACCTTGTTTGTTGTGACACTGAGCTTGTTCTGGTTTGTTTGGGGCCTTACAGGTGTACAGAGGATATGTGGATGACCCTCGTAACACTGATAATGCCTGGATGGAGACAGAGGCTGTGAACTATCATGATGAAACAGGTAAATATCTCCAGGCATGCTCTTGGTTGCCTTTCACTCCATATGTTGGTTTGAAATTGGGACTGTTGTTGAGCTGAGAATGGCAATGAAATCAGGAGAGCATGAAAGTCAGGTGTAAAATATGGGACTAGATTCTTAAATTGATCTGTTATTTTGAACTCCCATTTTTCACCTGTAAGATAAATCAATCTACTTAAATGCCTCTGATGTGTTCAAGCCAGAGACTTCATGCAGTGACATTTCCACTGAATTTTGGGTAGCAGGTACCAGTTGTGAAGTTTCACATGTCACTGGTCCTAGATCTATCAGGCCCCAGAAGTAGTGGAGATAGTGTATCTTTGACCTCTGTTTCCATTACAGAATACAGTAGCATTTCCTTGGTTGTTGTCTATGAAGTCCTGAGATTCTTTTTAAAAACAGAGTGAAAACTTGGGGAAAAACAACAATTCAGAAGTCTTTATGCATCCCCTCTTCAACTAGTATTTTTGATTTTGGGGCCTGAAGTAAAATTCAATTTTATTTTTTTTTTTCATAAGCGTATATAAGTTTCAGAATTCAATTTGTCCTGTAGAATAGTATGTGAGAAAAGGAGCAGTCAAATGTTAAGCAAACAAACAAAAATCCAGGCAGATGTATTAGCTAAACTTGGGGTAATAAGTACATTTTGTCATGATGGTTTCCTGTAACTTTTCATGCTGCTGGTGATACCCTAGGAGTGGTGACAGAGTGTTCTGTCATTCAGATTTGCCTTAAAATAGTGCAAGTATGAAAAAGGTTTCTGGCACAGAATCAGTGAGACATTTAGTTGTTTTTTCTCAGAGAAGCAGTTGAAGGTTGCTGCCTGTGAAGGAGCATTGTGGAAGGGCAGAACTTACAGGATGTGAGGGGGGAAAAAGCAGGAAGAAGAGATGCAATAGCATGTTCTAACTTGTTTTGTGGACAGGTGAGACGATGGATCACTTGCCTCTGGAAGCAGGTGATGATGCTGGAGTGGTGAAGTGGGTTGACATCAGCGAGAAGCTCGAGCTGTACGCAAGTCACAGCTACTTCATCAAGCTGGTGACTGAGAAACGGGGAGCCCACTGGAGTGAGGATCCTGCCTCTGAGTGCCACGAGTGATGGAAGCCTGGAACTGTCAGACTCCAAGAGGAGAATACATTTTCCAGCCTCGAAACAGATGTCCTTGTCATCCTCAGTGAAAATTCTGTGAAATCCAGCTGGGAAGAACACCAGACAGTGATAAACAGAGGCTTTTTCAGAGACTTCAGATTGCTTCTTTTGATTTCTTAGCTAGTGTGAAATGAGAAGAATGTGGAGCTTTGCTTTCTTGGCTTCATTATTTGCATCTGTTTCATAATGTCTGCAGATCTGCATGGCAGCACTGGCATTCTGAGTGGTGCTCAGAATGCCAGTTCACAGGCTCTGTACTTTTGCACTGATTCCTTTTCAGGAGTATGAATGCCTAGGGAAGGAGAGACTTGTAGGATAACCTGAATAATGACTTAAATGAAGTGCTGCATAATAAAGTGAAATTTCTGAGTCATTTCACTTAACACATCTTTGCAGTGGTTTTCTACTTTGAGAGATTAGTTTTCACATTTAATTAATTTTTAGATTACAGCATGGCTGGGATTCACATCTGAATGTATGACTGTACCCCTGTGTCAAAAGAAAACTGTTGGGAGATGAAAGTTGATGACTGATTTGAGGAGCTGAATTTTGAGGTTCCTTTTCTTCCCACTGCTTATGGCAGTACAGCTGTTGTGGAGACTGCAGCATAAACAGAATTACTGGAAAGAGCAGCCTTAAAATATAATCCTGTAAATTGTGCTGGTCTCTTACCCTTCAGGTGATGTGACTTGCAGTCAGGAGGCTGATGGGGGCCTTCTATGGCATTTATGCTGCTAACAGGGGCTGCACAACAGTTGCTGACATTTCTCCCTGTGTTTTTAATCAATTGCTGTTAATTGTGTCAGGAGTTGGTGACAGTGACAGCTGAAAGCTGATGTTGAGACCTGAGGACTTCAGGAATTTTGATCCGTGTGTTGAAGAAAGGTGGTGATAAATGTCATGGTCTGGAATTACCTTTTATAACATTACTATGACACACTCGTGCTGTTGAGACTATCCACATCCTGCTTAACTAATGAATGGGTTTAGGGCTTTCTCCTTTTCAACCCTACCCCTGCCTCCCAGTTAGCTAGTGAAACCTGGATTGTTTATGCAGGAAACCCTGGGAATCTTGCAGAGTTGTTAGTGTGTTTCTTTCAAACGAAAAGGTAATGCCAAGAGGTGTTAATTTTTCTTTCAATCCTTGCTCACCTCTTCCTGCACATCTGATTTCTTCTGTGGTGTGATACCTTATGCAGAGCAGACTCCCAGCAGTGTAGTTGGGTTTTGAAAGCAGGACCCACAAGAGCAGAGCCTTCTTATGGAGTCAGGGAATGTGGATCTGCAGTCTCTATATACAGTTTTTAATACTCTGGCTTGCATCAGAAAACATGAATCATGCCTTCTTCAGATGTTTTGGGTTATTAGTTTACTTCTCAGCTGATAAAAACAACAGGGGTTTTTTTTGTAGCACCCCCTGCTAATCCTTGGAGGGTTGACAGGCTTGGCAGTGGAAATGTGTTATGGAAGGAATATTTGTTGTTTATTTTTTCACTGCAGGTATTCTGACTGTAGCAATTGGAGGAGTACGGGGATTTATGTGGATTCAGGAATAATCTCATCCTGTCCTGGAATTTTTTATGCTTAAGTTGTGCCTCTCTTGAGGAGAACAAAAGATGGTCAAAGGTGAAAGAAACAGAATTTTCTTTGAAAAAGCTGTGATGAAACCCATATATCCAAGTAGACTTCTATTTTATTTGAGACTTCTATGCAGAGTGTTAAGCTGACAATACAGTAAATAAAGGAAACAAATCCCATTTCAGTGGGTGGTCAAATCTACATTCTATAATTCTACTGAAGAGTTTTGTGAACAGCTTAGTGATTAGGTTAGTAATATTTATTGGTTCAGAAAGATCATGGGTACATGTGGGGGGAAACACTGGTTGTTTAGCTATGAACCATTTGAAGTAGTTACATTTTTCTGCTGTTAATTAATGTAGAAATTTTCTGCACTTGGGTTGTTTGATAAGAATTCAGTGAACCTTATTCCACCTTTTTCTTGAAAGCTGTTAAGCTGTTAATTACAGAAGTAAGCAGGATTCACCAATTTTAGTGCAGTACTGGGAGTCTGTTCAGCCAGGCTCAGAAAAGGAGATTTTCATTTATGTCCTCTGCAACAAATAAGAAAACATTATTTTTTCATGCCAGAGACATTTTTATGCTGTATCACTATCAATAATGTGACAGATGCTATGAATGAGCAATCTCTGGCAGAAGTATACATATATTAAGATAACTCCGTGCAGCTTTCTGCCTTCATGACTGGTAAATTGTCAGCAGAAGAGCTGGAAAAATTCTGGGAAGAGTGAAGGCTCCATGTGTCTGACCTCTGACCAGAATCAGCCTCCACTTAAAATTTGGGACTTTCTGGTTGGATTTTGAACACATTTCTTCAGTCTGCTTGTTTGGCCAAATGCCTTCTGTCCCATAACTCTTCTGGGATTAACCTGTGCTATGCTGTTAACCCTGCTGACCTTTTGCACCCTTCTTTCCCTTACATTGAGGTCTGAGTAATGTTCTTGGTGGGAACATTCTGCCAGGTACATCTGCCTGTTTTAGGTTTACCTTCCTTAATCCCAAAGCAGTGGCACCATTCCTTCAAGGCGACGAGTTTGTCCCGGTCTGCATCGCACTCTTGGAAGAAACGGGTTATGCAGTGTTCCATGGGAACAAGGGAGGCTCTCAGGGGTGCCAGCTCTGAGTGTGTTAATAATCTGAAAGAAAGGGCAGGCAGGGAGAGCTGCATTTCCTTAATAAATCAGCATTTTCAAAGCTGATTTAAGGTGCTAGAAGACAACAACGATGCGTTTATCAGTGGATTTTATTATATTGCTTCTGTAGTGAATCTGTCCCAGGTCATCATAAAGATGTCTAATACCTGATGAACTAAAAAGCTTTTGCTGCATGTTTGTTTGCTAACAACTTTTTTTTCCTAGAACAAGTATTGTGTAGTAATTACAAGTATTGCAAGGAGCAACTTGCTCACAGCTCATCACTTGTGGAGTTTTGCTGTTAATCCTCAGGATATCAAGCTTGCAAAAGTGCTTAACTGTTCTAAAACAGTAGATGTGATTGTCCTGAGATATGGAAGGTCTGAACTTGGAGAAATGGATCCCATCACTGGGTGATACGACCAAAAGATTGAAATCTAAGTCATGTTCTCTGAAGCTGGAGGCTTCCTCTGAACTGTGATTATATCTGCTCCTTATACTGAGAGATCTCTGTGGTATTAGTTGAAAACTATGGATTCCTCACTAGTGGAATTTTGTTGCCAGGGCTCTGTCCTTTGTACTTAACCTGTTGCTCTTAGCTTCAGTAATAACAGGACTTCTTCCTGGCTGAGAGCATTAGTAGCTATTAAGACACTATAGAGCTTACAGTGTAATACATGATCATGCAAGGCAAGAGGATAGCAGATTCTGACCTAGGATATGATCAGGAAAACAATGAGGGGAAAGGTCTGTGTTATAAAGGGGCTGAAACTGACTTCTAGCAGCTAAGGGGCTGGTCCTGTATGTAGAGAATCCCTTCAGGTGTTTAGGAAATAAAACAGCTTGAGTTTAATCAGCAAATCAGAACTCATCCACAGATGTTTCGTTTTTTTTACCTGTCAACAGGGTGCTGATCAAGCTGGTGAAACTGCCAGTGCACAGGATACACATACATGTGGTAATTTTTCTCAAAGTCATGCAGGAGCAGCTCAACAGGGTGGTCACCAGCTGCAAGGCGCTTGTCGTTCTGGTAGATCTTTTTGACCTGAACTCAACACAGAAATTGTTATTTTTTGTTTCAGGGTGAAGGTCTGTCCTGAAGAAACTATCTGGCAAGAAGGTGTTTTGGAGAAATGAAACTTGTTAATAAAATACCACTAGGGAAATGTGTTTTAGTGTTGGTGACCAAAAAGCTTGCCTCAGGTAGTCCAGGACATTTTTGCTGATGTCTATGTCACCCTTGGCAGTAACTGGAAAGGAACTGAAATTCTTGTGGCTTGATTGTCAGACTCAGCTAAGGGTGGCAGTAGCCTCAGCTTATTAGGAGATTAAACCAGTTTTATCACATCTTCTGTCCTGAGGCAAGCAGCTCATGTTTTGGTGTGAAATAAGCCATCTCAGAAGTCATCTAATTAATGCCATTTACTATGAGATGTTCTGGGCTGGTCCATGTAACTGCATGGTCTTACTTGGAAGGGATTGCTGACCTTATTCCTTTGCTTTTCAGTTAGAATCCCAGAAGTGTTCAGGTCACGTTCATAATACTGAATAAGGATGTTCTTAAGCCAGTCTCGCATCCGGAGGGGAAACTGATCCACTTCATAATCAGTACAGGGAGGGATGTCTGTGCCAAACAGAAAAACTTGTTAACAAGTTCTGTTAAGTCCCCATTCGAGCATTTCTGAGATTTGAGATCTACTTCCAGTTAAAATTAAAATTGGTGGAGCTGTTAATACATAGAATTGTAAATGCACTTTATGTGTTCAATTATAACTCTACAATTTTTTTGGTGCACGTGCTTAACTGGTTGTGCAAGCCACAACCTTTATATATCTGTGCAGCTTTTGAGCATAGCTGTGCAGCTATGCACAAGCAGCTGTTCAGTTGCATGAAAGCAGAGTTTTTGACAACAAAGGAATATTCTGGCTGGGGATGCACTTTCCTCCTACCATATACAGGAGTCAAAGAGGTTGGAAATCAGTTCTGGCTTTTAGATCCTGACTTCTACATTTGGCATCTAAGTTTGGTTGATGTTTTTTGGTTTTTTGTTTTCCATTTTTTGAGATGGACATTTTCATTTATTAACTCTGCAAACACTGTTTTTTCTGGTCAAGGATTTCCAAAAACCTTCAGAGGCTATAGCAACAGGAACATGTAAGAGTGCAGGGGGAAGATAAGGTTAGCAACAAATTGGTGTGAATACAGAAGAGATGTCTAGGTTTCAGATATTTTTTAAACATGTTTAGGGTTTTGAAGGTCTTAATTAGTGCATAATTGATGCACAAGTGGCAGATTGCAGGAAGAAGGGTAATTTAGGGCTGGCAGATGGGTTAAGGCTACTGGGTTTTTATACCTAGGTGAATTCTTCAAAGAAAAACGAGCTTACATTTGCAGGAGCCCATATAGTCTAGGTGCAGCTGGCGTCCCATTTTTGTCCCTTCCAGTTGGCATTTGGTGCCAAAGAGCTGACATGTGCCATCATAAGTCTTGTTATCCGTACCACAAACCTAGAGGAAGCAAAATCACCACTGTGTTGAGGAAAATCCTTGTCACTCAGAGGGGTGCCAGCAATAAAATCATCATTAGCATGTGGTAAATGCACACAGGGAGTACCCATGGTCAGAACTATCAGAATTACTAGTTGTTTTTTGACCTGTACGAGGACTAGTTGTCTCTACTTGTAGGCAACACTTGAGCTGAATTTTGTGGTTGTAGTAAAGCCTCTGAGATGCTGTGGGATTATTTCACTCAATATGTACTGGGCAAGTGCTCTAAAACACCAAATGGATACTTAGAACTTCTAGTGACAGGGAAAAGCTACAATCCCTGGGAGACTGAGTGGAACAAGCCAGTCACTGTGTGGTTACATGGGTTCCTACTGCCCTTAAGCCACACTCAGTGACTTTGGGTGCTTTATGTGAATTTTGCAATTACTGGAATCACTCAAACTCGTTTGCATGCTTTTTAGGGTGCAATCATTCTAAATAATAGCAGGGGAATATGTTGCCTTGTGAGCACTGTAGGTGGCTTTTCCCAGCCCTGTGCACTGGGTGAAATACTCACATGCTCATAGTCTTTGGTGGGAGGGCAAGCAGCAGGATCTTGGCAAAGGCAGTGGGGTTTCCCTTGTTTGTCTGCGTGGCAGACTTTGCCTCTTTTGCAGTGGAAGTTCCGACATGTGTCTGTCAATCCTAGCAGGAAGCAGGGACTGTTAGAGGTGATGGGGTAAAGGCAAGTGTTTGTCAGATACCACTGACAGCACAGCAAAATACAGCCCAATGTTCATCAAGAGGTTCAAATGCATTCTTAATTTTATTATGATGCTGGGTCTTATATTGAATAAAGCAAACCAAACTTTAAATGAGGATTTTTGTGAGACTTCTAGCAGTCCCAGGTTTGAATTGGATGGGGAAATAATTTTTTTTGTTTGTTTTTTTGGGTTTTTTTTTTTGGAAAAAGATGTTAATTCTTTAGGGACTAACATTCACTTCCAGATTCCTTTGGTGAAACATATCCCATTTGTCTTTACTGGCCATTGCCCCACTCCTAATTGAATTCAAGCTACTGTTCTGAAACTGAAAGCTCTCAGGGCAAGGTAATCCCCATTTCTGTATAACTGACACAAAAATTTCTGCACTGCCTACAAATGTTTTGCACAAACAAGTTGCTAAATCCAAGGGAATATGGAAGAGATTCTCTGGGAACACAGGATTAGGCACAAGCACAGTTCAGTCATGTGAAATCCTGTGCTGGAACAGGCAGAAAAGAAATGCAGACCAACAGATTCCCCAGCTGCAGAGAGCTGGGAGTTACATGCCAGCTTTGCCTGGGGCTTACCAAGGAGAGCCTCCTCATTCCTGTTGCTGACATTTTCCATCTCACCATGGGAACTGCCTGTAGTCTTAACCTGCACAGTCACAGAGGCATAAGCAGAGAGTTGTGGTAAATCTTGGGAAGGAAAAAAATACTTGGACACATTTTTTCTGGGGTCCAAATATAGAGCTGACTGAGGGACAGTTTGCTCTGCTTTCAGCAGAGAGAGGTTGCTATGCAAAATGTGTGAGAAGAGCATAAAGCCTTTGGTAGTATTACCATGCTCTTGTTATTTGGGGAAAAAAATAGAGTAGGAGGTGAAGTGAGCGAGAGAAATGGGAGCTCAGTAAGGCCTGAGTTTCTCTTAATTATTCTGTGGACTCTTTAGTCCTGCCTTTCCAAGCTGTTCATTTTTGTCTAACAGTGTTTAAAATCTTTGTGAGACAGGAATGAACAGGCTGGCCTATTCAGGTTTTGTATCTGTATTTATCTGTGTTTCATTATACACCCCATTGGGGCTGGAGCTCTTATGTGAGTGGTGTTCATTTCCTTTCTGGTCCAATTCACCTAAATGCTCTGGGTGCAGTGACACAGCATGAACCAGAGGAATAGTGAATAGAAGGGGAGAGATTTCTGCATATGAAGAAGTCACCTGCTTTTCTCCAACAGGTCATTTCAATCATCAGAAATTTAAATTTGTAACTGGTCTCCCTCCCCATTTTGTAGTAGTTTAGTTTTATTTTAGAGATAATTTACCTGTTCTTCACTGTCCATTGAATTCATGCTCTGAACAGAGCTACTCATTTTCAGTTGTTGCTTGTTGTCAGAATCAGGTGGCTCATGATCATTATTATCTTGTTCAGAGTGAGCAAGGTCTTCAATCTTGACAATTTGGTAATCCTCAGTCTGTCTGTGAACTGCAGTATCATCTTCAGTGGCTCCTTCCCCTTCAGGCTCAGTACTGATGCTCTCCTGGTCATTACTCTGGATTCTCTCCTCTTCCTCATAGGCTGCTTCTTTCCAGGTGTTGCTGAGCAGTTCCTCACCATCAGTGTCACCACTGTCATGACCATCATCATCATTACTGTCTTCCCTATCTTGTATTTTCACCACTGTGCCATGATCCCTCTGATAGTTCACTTGGATATTGTCTTTTCTCTCTTGGCTTTGCTGTTTGCCATCCTGATACTCACTATGGGTTTTTTGAGAGAAGGGGTTTTCTTCTTTATAGGACTTCTTGCTGTTCTCCTTCTCTTCTTCCTCTAGGTCAGATTTCTCGCTGTGTCTCTTGGTTTTCCAGGTTGTTTGGCTGGAATCTCTCAGGAGTCCATCTGACTGCATGCTGTTCTCGTGTTGCTGTCTTTTGTATCGGTCACCTTTGTGCTGATGGCTTTTGTGCTTTGTGTCTCTGTGATCAGTTTCTTCACCCCATTCCTCATCTTCTTCTTCCATGCTTTCCTCTTCCTCGCTTTCGCTGTTCTTTTCAGCCAGGCTAACAGCGTTTTTGTTATATTTCCACATGTTATGCTCCTGATGGAGGCTGAAAGCCCCCCCTGGGTGCTCTGCATGGCCTGGGAGGTGTTGGTTTGCTGCGTTCCCATATTTCTTGTGCTTCCTGAGCTGCTCGTGCTCAGAGCTGGACTGTTCCCTGCCACTGCTCCCAGAGTCACTGTCCAGGTTCTCAGAAGCCAAACCTTTGTTGTGCAATGCAAGGAAATCGATGCTTTTCAGGCTGGTTTTCACTTGGTGCTCACTCCCAGCCCTTCCCTGTCTCCTGAGGATCTGGGGCTCATCTCTGTCTTCAGTGCCTGGTACTGATGCCTCTGGTTTGAAGTTTCTAGGAGAGGGCAGCAAATCACCCTTGTCTACATACCCTGTGTTCTCTTCCTCTGAGGCTTCAGGATGAATATATTCACTCTTAAAAAACATTTAAATAGCAGATTAATAAATCTTAGGATTTATTTGAAGTTGATGCAGTGTTATTTTTGCCTTGTATTGCAAAACATGACACTGGCTTTGTTTTCTTTGTATGTGTTCCTCTTAAACTAGCCCAGAGCATTAAATTCACAGCTGATGTCCCTTCTCTTTCTCAGAAAATCTGTTTATCTGTCCCTTCTTTAATTGCTGGAGTTTCTAGAGGGGTCCATGCAGCTCTGTTTCAGAGACAGATGCATATGGGTGTCTTGTGAAATCTCAAAATGCCTAGTTAGTATTTTAGTCATAACTACAGGCACTTGTAGGCTGCAGCAATTATCACTTATCTCAGAGAAGGGGGATGCAAAACATAACTTCCTACACAGATAAGGGAAAAATAAGGGACCTAGGAAAACAGGAGCAGGTGAGGAGAGTGCACCTCTCACAAGGTTTTGTGACAGTAATTCCTGAGCAGTGCCCTGCACCGATTTTATAATCCATAAATTCATCCTTTTCGAGTCTGATATTTCATTGCTCCCTGGCTGAGGTCACCAGGAGCTATTGTGTGTAGTGACAATTGTAAGATCAACCTCTGAGTGCCTTTTTTTTTCTTAATCTGTCAAGCCAATAGCAAAAGTAACACCTTCAATGGAAATGGTTCAAATGCTTGGAGAGCAGGTACAAAAATGACTGTCAGGTCTTGCTGAAGCAATTACCTTTCTGTGTGTATTTCTGAGCAACACCTATGGATGTTCAGTGTTGCTTACTGCTTACAGCAATGTAGCACCTGATGCTGATTTTTCTTAAAGCTTTTGGGAGATTTAATTTGGGAAGAATGGCCCTTCTCAGCATCCAAGTTACTGGAAAAGCTTTTTCCTTTAGTTTGGGCAGTCTCATAGTGGTTGGAAACAGCACTCTACTCACAAACGCTTATATTTACTTTTTTTTTTTAAGGAAATATTAATTTGGTTCTTGTAGATCAGCTATATCCTATTTCCTAATGTCAAACTGGTATGTTAATGTTTTCAGTTTTGTCTTTTGCCTGGTGTCCATGCTGATGCAGGAATAGTACTGGGCACATATTCACTGTATCAGTTCCAACTCTAATTATTTCAGGGGAAGATTGTGTGTTTGCTCCAATCTAACAGAAATTCACCTTGGAGCTTTTCCAAAATTCTACAGATTCAGAAAACACAAGGCCAAACAGTCTTCAAGGTTTTCTGTTGTGGGTGCCTGTGTTTGAAGCAGCAGTTTGAGAAAGATTTGGCTCATGTCTTGGCAGTGCTCATGAAGGAATTTGGGCAAATTTCAGTCACTATCTGTGATTAGATACTGTGGGGGAGAACTGGCCTTTGATAGATGATGCACACACTTGGAACAGATGATTCATTGGCTATTGCAAGGTTTTGTTTTGTTGTTTTCTGTGTGTTATTTCTGGTAGACAGCTGTAGCTGCAAACTAATCTTTATACCATTTCCTCTGCTGGATACTGCATTAGGAAGAGTTAATTTTTTGTTTTTCAGAGTGCAGAGCACCATCCAGATTGATATGAAATGTATCTGGAAAGCTGTACAGAGTGGGATACAATTATAATTACAAACAAAAAAATGGTTAGCATAAAAGTTGGGATTTTGAATCTCTTACTACAGAGCATGATCTGAGTTTAGTAGTTCTGAAACACCCAGTGGCTTGGAGCCAAGATCCGTTGTGTCTGAGCCACAAAGGCTCACCAGAACAGTGCAATAAAAGGGATTTTTATTTGGGTCAGCCATGAATGCAGAGCTGGGCTCTGGCATTAGCTCACATATGTGGTGAAATTCTTTGTCTCGTTGCCATCAGGGCATCTGGCCCTGTGTCTAGTGCTCTGCACTGTGAATAATGAAACATATGGTGGCTAAAATCCTTACATATTTGAGATTGTATATGATCCCCTGGTGTGATAAATCGAGGATTTCATCCTCCTCCTCCTGTACTGGAGCTGTGATAACAACAATTTTCACTGTCACTGGAGCTTATTGCTTGTACAAATATGGGTAATGGTGATATGTGGGGATTCATTTAAGGTAATTTTGTCAATAAGTGAAGCTTCCATTTTGAACTTTAGATTTTGTCCTGTTTGCAGTTGTTTAATATGCAAGGCATGAGGTACTTGGCACTAATTCTGGAGGTGAGAAGACCTAAAGATTTTTAACATAAATCAATTTACCAACCAGTATGTATGTGCTAATGTGTTTTTATGTTTAAGGTGAATAATGTAAGTTACTTCCTATTGTTAAAAGAACAAGAAGAGTACCTTTTCTGGAGTTTTCTGTCTGTGAGTTCTGAGCCTGTGGTTTACAGGATGAGTCTAAAAAAGACAAATATATCAATCTCTGCATGTCCATAAAAATCTCCTATAGGTCAATGGGATAACATTGAATATTCTCAGAATGGGAAATTTAGTGCCTGGTAATAATAACACGATGAGGACTTACTGGAATAGCAAAAACTGGTCCTACAAGACAAATGAAGAGAGCTGCAGCCTTCATGTTTTCCAGATCTTGTAGAGGACAATAGTTAATGGTACAGGGGTAGGGCTTAGAGGTTTCCTTTCTGCAAGAAAGATGAAAACAAAACAAGTTAGGATTTGTGTATAATGACCTAGAAATGGCTGATGGAAGCAATGTAGTGGCTGCTGTGACCTGTCAAGTCTGGAGACCCCCAGAATTGCTATGCAGTGTCCTTCAGACTCAGATGTGAGTCCAGGTTGACTAGAGGGCACTTTAGTCTCAGTTCTTTGGCAGTGATTAAGCTGTGGGCTGTGTTCACAAACTCCAGTGGGTTTTACAGTACTTGTAAGTATTTATTCACCCCTCTGAGATACCACTTTGTGAAAAATGCCTCTTTTTTATTGAACTCTGTGGCATTGCCTGTTTGTGGCACCTCTGTGGCTGAGGTGTCTCCTGCCTGCTCCCCTCTGGGTCTGGCAGGAAGAATTAAGTGGTGAAATTCTGCTCAGCAGGTCTCCAAGCTCACAAGTGCTGCCCAGGCTGCTTGAAGAACAGGTGCAATCCTGCTTTGGATGCAGTCTTGCTTCTGTGTTTTCTCAGAAATTGTCACCCCAAGTGTACTCTTCTGGAAGATCCCTCTGTTAAACATTGTTTCATGTCATTATCTTTCTGTTAATGAAGATCAAAATTCTCATTAGTGGGGCATATCTAGTATGCAATCCATTTTTTCTCACAGTTGGTCTCCAAATTACCTCTTGACTAATTATCTATTATCTCTTTGGCATTCACAGTTAGTTTACAGTTAGTTTACTGTCTAAGATGTTTTCAGAGGGAAAAGCTGAGTGCAGCAAAAGCCATTAATGAGCATATGCAAAATGCCTCACTGGGCTGGATTTGGGCAGTCTCTTCACATCAAGGCAAGTGTTGTTAGACTGAGGGTTATGCAGGCAACCTGTCAGAAATGCAGGGCAACAATCCAATTTCATGTAAAGCCCTAAAACACTGCATGCTGTGCTTTTTGGAGGCCTGGCAAGTGACTGAGGAAAGAAGGATGTGAATGTCAGGTAGGCTTGGTTTCTGTTTCTTTCTGTTGCTGGGGAGCAGCACAGATCTGGGCATGTCACTTAACTGAGCTTCCTTTTTTAAAACTCTCATTTGTCATAGCTGTTTCAGTAAACTAGGTTGTGAGCTATAAACGAAAAGTTCTGCATGTTGTATTTTATTTATTTGCAGTTTTCTAATTGGGTTTGTCTGTAAAAGTTGCCTCTACCACCTTTGCTCAAATAATGAAAAAGTAGTTGCAATAAATCTGAGTTAAGGTGCCATGACAGGGCTTTTGTGTTTTCTGCTCTTCTGAACAGCAAGCCCCCAGAGCCCATAGGAAGCATAATTCTTGAATTAAGTATTTGGTCTTGAATAAGTATTGAATTATTAGGGAAGCCTGGCCACACTGATTGGAGTGTCCTATGATGGATTGTGAGATTTTTTTTTTTTACACTAAGTGGGAAGGCACTTCATTCTTTAATTTCCAAATATGTCCTACAGAAGAGAATTTTTTGAAGCAAGCTTTTTGGTCACAGAAGTTTAATAGAACAGTCAGAAAGGAACGATTACACAAGAAGCTATTTTACAAAATATGAGCAGGGAGACATCTCCCTGGAAAAATGAAATCATTATACTTTGCAGGAGAATCTGTAGGAAAACTTTTAGCCAAAAGGTGAATAGGAAAATTTATTGATGGGGTTTTTTACCAAGAAATGGGTAATTTAACAGTACTTCATCATGGGTTATTGAGCAAGCAATTCTAACTAGGGGTGCTGGGTTTGCATGACAAGGAGGCTACAGGGCTGCCATTCTAACAGTGACAGCAATCACTGGAAATACTCATCAATGACATGAATTTTTAATAAAAACATAAGTGTGAGACTTTTAAATTACAACTGGTACAGCCCATTCCTGTTTCCAGGTCTGTTTCAAAAGCCCTTGTGAGATCATGAGTACATTATACATGTGGAACCTGGTTCATGTGTGCACACACAAAACCAAAAGGCAGATTTTGAGGCAGATTTCTGATCTGAGTAAAAGGAGATATCACAATAAGAAAAAAAAAATAAAGCATTAAAATTATTTCGCTCATTCTGTACCAGTAAATAGCTGCTAATAGGAATTGTTCCCTCTGATGCTGCCAGTTTTACAGCTGCAAAAGTCCTTCATGGCTGAGTGCAAAAAGATCAAAACCAAACCAAAAGTATTTCTGGACAAGTAAAAATAATTTTAAACAAACCATTAATGTTAAATTAATGTAATTGTTTAATCTCTTGTGTTTCCTTTCTACCATTTCATTTTTTCTACTTGTTTAGATCTGAGTTTTTAGAATTTTGAGGTTTTGGGGTTTTTTTTGACCAGAGCTCTCTGTAATTTAGGACCAGATCAAGTCAAAATGAGCTACATCAAAATGAGACTTACTTATTAGGCAGAATTATTTTGGTATTAGTTGGTGGGTTTTTCCTCTCCCAGATCTACATTTCATGGGTTCTCTGTTTGGTACATGCTTGTACTAGGTTTACCAAGACATTTTTGAAAGGTTTCTCCAAGACTAGCCAGAGTTTCTCTCTTTCTCTTCTCCAATATGAATAAAGAAGGTAAATCTGCTTTTTTGGCATTGTTTATTGGACTAAGGTTCCTAAACTGTTATTTCAAGAAGCTATTGAGGTGTTGGTAAATTAGGTCACATCATGGCTTTCAGCTGGACCACTGTATGGTTCCAAAGGAGGTGTGTACTTTTCTTGGCTCTTTTGGCCACAATGCTTTATTGTTTTGCAGGATCACTGGAAAAATAATTATTCCAGTAGTAAGATAAGGGTTATCTTCCCCAACACAGTAACTACACATTGTTTTCTCTTACAAAGGACATTTCTTTCTGTTCTAGACATAAACATCTGAAATGTGTTATCCTTAAAACAGATGACACTGTACAAAAGCTTCAGATATTTTGCAGTAAGTGGGAAAAAATGGCAGAGGGTTAGATAGAAAGCATTCTAATAAAGAATAAAGAAGAAACAGTACCATAGCAGCAGAAGAGGTGCTCCTTCTTGGCCTGCCACTGGTGTGCTGGAAATCCTTGAGCCTTGCAAGGTGTTGCTGCTTTTCCTGAGATGTGTTTTGACCCTCCCAGCAAGTGCCTTGTGCTTCAGTGAAGGAAGATGGGACTCTTTGGGTCTTGGTGGAATCCTAGGCTTCCATGGGATGAGGTGGGGGCAATGGGCTGCTGGAATCCTGGTGGATTAATTGAATCAGAAAGACAATGTAGTGCTGACGGGCTGCGGGCCAGAGGAGCTCTGTGGGAAGGAATATTTTGTGTTTTGCAGGGAGGGGAGCCAAAGGGAGCTGGTGCAAGAGTTTCTGCTGCATCAGCTGCTCCCAGAAGAGCTGAACTAAGGGATCTGCTGGGGCAGCCACGCTGTGAGCCCGGGGAAAGTGGAACATGGGGGATGCCAGCCCCTGCTCAGCTGCCCAGTGTTGTTTCAGCATGCTGCACATGCAAAAAGGTGGAAACTCCAGATTAGACTGTAAAACCCAGTGTTGGTTGGAGGCTCTTGCACAGCTCTGAGGAGTTTGCTGTTTGGAAGCTCTTGCCATGGCTGGTGAGGAGGGTGGAAACCTCCAGGAGCCTCTGCAGCAGAGCCTTTGTGGCTCCTGGTTCTGCAAGCACCCATGAGTTCATTCTTTATTGGTTTTTTTCTCATCTCAAATGCTCCACCTGACCTGGAATACTTTCTGGGAGGTTGTCCAGAAATAGTGGAGGGGATGCACCAGTGTAAGAGCAGAGGCACTTCCAGTGATAAGGGCAGCAGGTCCAGCCTCAAATTCCCCATTCTGCCAAAATCCTCTCTTCCTAAGGAGGACACTTTTCACATTCTGTTGGCCTGACTGGAAGAGAGGTTGAAGCAGAATGAAGTGTGTGAATGGTAAGAACTGTAATACAAATGCTGAAAATTCACTTCAGATAATATTTTAATATGGTTGCTTTTAAAGTTACAGTTTTGCTGGCTTCTGTTCTGTTCACCCAAATAGGTAACAGACATTGGGTGCTGATTAGACAAGATACAGTGAGAAATGTACAAAAATGGATCATGTCTTATGTGGCCAACTGTGAAGTTTATAGTTAATAAATAAATAAATAAATAAATAAATAAATAAATAAATAAATAAAAGAGCCTGAAATCAGAGCTGAGCCCTCGCTCTGTGGACCAAGCAGAAAAAAACCCTTTAACAAAAGCCCATGAGAAATTCTTTAAATCCTTTTCCCTTTTATCTCTGCTTCTCTGCCTGGAAACTAATTCATGCCTATTGGAGTTGAAATTGTGCTTGTCTGTCAGCCAGTCAGTGCCTGAAAGGAGTGGGCATATTTCAGAACTTCCAGTTTGTTTTTTCTTTTGTTGTGAAAAGATGATTGGTTTTATCTGTTCAAAACTTTGTTTTGTGCTGTGCTGTACCATCAGATTAGCTTTGCTGGGTTATCAAAGATAAGTGGCTTTGCTGTGATTTTTCAGTGTTCCAGATATGGGTGGATTCTCAGCTGATAGAAGAAAACTGTTCAGGTGGCTACCCAGAAATTAGGACAAGCAGCTAGATATTAACTCTTTTTGTCATAAGATTTTCTGATAATGGCTATTAACATTACCTTGAAGTTCTTAATTCACAAAAATAAAGGGCCAGACTGTGAAGAACTGTACAGAAACTTGAAGTGGAAATTTGTAGGAGTTTGAAGGTTAATATTGGAAAAGTGTATGTGATTTGTAGGCTTTCCCTGTTTCTGTGTTTAAACAGCTTTCTTGGGACTTACAGGACAGCGGAAAAATTTGATTTATCTGTCTCACTGTGACAGCTGCTAAACAGGCACTTTAAACCAAGGAAGAAGAGCAAAAACTCAGAGGATTTTGAGTTATATTTATTATTATGCCTGTCCTGCAGTGTATTCTCTGGCAGCAAAGATCTGTGGGTCTGGCTGACTGTGGGGGAGACTGAGTTAGACTCAAAAGACATTTGTTTTTATTGGAGCTGCTTTTATTGAGCACTCAGCCCAGGCAGAGGGTTCATATCTCTGCCCACAAGAGAGTGGTGTTGAGCCATCAGCTTCCAGACCACGCACCAGGGCTCAGCTCCCAGGCTTTTAAAATGTAAAGTAAATTTGAACATCAGTGCTCATTCTGATTTACAAATAAAGTTTGGCTGTTCCATCCAGATGCTTTGCCCCAAAATGGAAAGGTGTAAGCAAGTTGGCACTCAAGTGCTGTAGATAAAGAAACTGTGCATGTACACTGGTTATTATATCAACAATATAATACCTAGCTGTGTGTCCATGTGTTTTCTCTTTTTACTAGAGAGGGAAAAAAACAGCAAAATGAGCCACAAAACAACAAAGAGACATGAAACAGTTTGAGTCAGCTTGCAGTCAGTGCTGATGTGTGTGTGCATTGATTAAGTGATCAGGAAATTTAGGGAAGTCTTGGTGTAACTTCCTTTACAAAATGTATATCTGAAGCCTTTCATGAGCCTGTGAAATGGCCTTCACATAGAGAACTGTATAAATTATTTAGATTCTCAAAAGATCACAGCCAGTAGCAACTCCCATTGGAAATGTTGACAAGTATTCCTTGTCCTTTCCTACTAGAAATAATTGATAGGGTTCATGTGGACCATGGAGGCATTTCATGGGGAGTTTAATTTTCTGAGAAAGGCAGAAAAACTAGTTGGAGGCAGTGCTGGGGATAGGAGGGAGCTGGTGTCTCTGACCAGCTCTGCTCAGCTGTGCCACACCAAGGGAATACTGGAGGTAGGGGCCTTCTGTGCCTTATTTTTGGGGAGGCAGGAAAATATCAGTTGTGGCTCTTTAGGTATCTTATAATAGAGATTCTGATCAGGAGGTTTGCCCAAGTATTTTTGCACACATTTCTTTCTAAATTAACTTATCTACCATAAATAAATCACTGATAATTATAGTAAATATAATAAATACATGTGTACATAGACAAATATAAGTTATAATCTCTGGACTAAGTAATATCAGTACATTCCTCCTTTCTTATTTCCTCAAAAGAAAGAAACCTTGAGGTCCTTCTGGAGGCTCCTTGTGCTGAATTTGGACTAAAGATTTTATACTCTGGAAAATGAACTTTTGGCACAGTTTTTTTCACTCTAAAGGCTGCCCTTCTCTAATGCCTGGAGTCCTTTTGAGATTAGCAATCATCTCTGGAGCATAATCATAAATGCACGAGTGCTGATGAGTGTATTGAAACTGAGTTATCTCTCACGAGTTTTTAGTGAAAAATCTCACAAAGTGTGGCTTATCATTAAAAACTTCTTAAAAAATCACAGAGACAGCAAGTTAAAATCCTATGTGTTCTTTTTCAGCCTGTTACCTGCTCAGTTCTTCATCTAAAAACAGGTTTTCTTGGTTTGCTTTAATCCAGGAGTCTTCCATCACCAGTGGTTTATTCCATACAGTCATTCTGTCTTCTTCCACATTACCATTCCTTTACTTTATTCCACTGAGTTTTCCAACCTTTCAGCGATCTCAGTTAGTCAAAACCCTACTGTGGCTTTTTATTTCTTGTTCTATCTGCATTAAATGCTGTACAGGATGCAATTCTGTGATTTTCATGATGCCTGGGAAGACAAGAAGTGTCAGACAGAACTCCTAGTGCCTGGATCTATGGAATGAGCCACTGGGAAGTGACTCCAAATGGGGCCAAGGCTCCAGCTCCTGTGCTGCTGCTGTCAGGGTGTTAGAGACTCTCATCCTGTCTCCTGAGACCTGCTGCTCTGGGCTGTGTCATGCTTGACCACAGTGCCTGCATAGGTTGGAATTAAATGTTGAAAAAGGAGGGCGAGACATAAACACGTTGCCCAGCCGGGGAACATTTGAGTCCCGTTGGGGAGGAACTATTTTAAAGCTCAGACTGAGGGATGGCTATTTTTGCCCTTCAGCCAGACAGACTCAGCTAATGGCCTACATTGTTCAAGCCATTTTCTTGGCCAAATTCTTAAAAAGAGGAACGAAAACGAGCAGGAAGAGTCCTTAAGCCAGCAAGAGGTAGACACACAGTCAATCCTGAAAAGATCTTATCTGTGCCCTGCTGTTCTTTGGGGCTGCAGAGATGTGCTTTCTTTTTATCGTTGAAATGTCCATTTGCTTTAATAATGAGGCAAAGAGATGAAGTTCAGTGGGAAGATTTTAGGAGCAATTCTGCTGAAAACACCATGTACAAGTTGAGCAATCTCCAGGTGTGTCTCAAGAGCAGGTTGTTATTTCACTTAATCACTTCAGACACAAAAGCTGGAAGTGTAACACAGCAGGGACTGCTCATTGTGGCTCATCTTCCTAATTTCTGATGTTCTGCTGAGCACCTGCCTTAAAACTGCCTGCTATAATGAGTTTAAATCTTAGGGTAGGGGGAAAAGAAGTTTTATATTATACATGGGTGCCTTTTCATTTGATTTCCAACCTGCCTGTCCTGTGATCAGCTCTGCAGCTCTTTGGGAGCACCATGAGGCAAATGTAAGTGGGGGAAAAAGCCAAGTCTGCTTGTGATGGGGAATCTGATGTAAAAAGCATGTCAAGACACACAAAGGATTTTGTCAAGGCTGTTTGTTTAGTGAGTGGTGACAGAAGGGCAATGAAGCTGGTGAAGGGTCTGGAGCACAAGTCAGTTGAGGAATAGCTGGGGGTGTTTAGCCTGGAAAAAAAAGGAGGCTCAAGGGGAACCTTATCACTCTCTACAACTCTCTGAAAGGAGGATATAGCCAGGTGAGGGTCAATCTCTTCTCCCCAGCCTCCAGCTGTGCCAGGGGAGGTTTAGGCTGGAAATTGGGAAGAATTTCTTCCCAAGAAAGGGTGATTGACATTGGAGTGGGCTGCCCAGGGGGGTGGTGGAGTCACCAGCCCTGGAGCTGTTCATGGAAAAATGGATGTGGCACTCAGTGCCACGGTCTCGTTGCACATGGTGGTGTTTGGCCATAGGCTGGATTTGATGATTGCTGAGATCTTTTCCAACCTAAGTGATTCTGTGATGAGCAGCAAAGCCTTGGTCCATAAGGAGACATAAGGATTGTGAAGCACTGTAATTAATCTGTTCCTTGTTATTTCAGGAACACCACGGTCTTGGCATGGAGTGCCACCCTCTCCTGTCTCCTGGTTCTGCTGATATTCCTTATAGTGTGTCACTTGTTTCAGCTCTAATGCTGGCTCTGTCTTCCTCAGGAATCAGGAAAACCCAAGTGTGATTCTGTACAGCGTTTCCTTGAATCAGGCAGCTCCTTTTAGGATTTTCAGGGCGCAGGAGAGTTTCAGTACCCTCCCCATGGCATCGTCCCCCAGCTCCTGGGTGACTGCTCCCCTCTTCCCTCAGATTTTTCCCCTTGTTGCATGCATCCTCAACTCCATGCATCTGCCTGTTCCTCAAATAGAGATAAATACCGAGGAGGGTGTGCTGCTGGTGCCAGCACGAAGGTCAGGCTGCCATCAGACCTGCCATCTGCGTGTGTGATGCCTCGACGCCTCTGGCAAGACAAAGACAGGGCTGTGGGTGGGTGGGTGTGATGTCTGTAATGTCTGTAATGTCTGCTGTTCAGCCAGCCAGGGGTTTAAAAATACCACTTGTGAATGACCTGATGAGAGTAGTTTTAGAAGGCAATCCACGCCCAGCACGTTTGCTTTCTGATGGGAAAGGTATTTGAAGAGGTGTTTATTTCAAAACAAAGTTTGCTAAACAAGAAGCAGGATGCTCAGGGGAGATAAATACCCTTGGTGGGGTGGTTGGTGGCTTTCTCTGCAGCCCCAATGCCTGTTTGGGGTTGCTCAGGATGCTGGATTTGTGCTGGGGAGAGGAGAACAAAGGGGCAATGGGATGGGGGAGCTGGGAGGGCAATAAGCAAGGTGCTCTCCTGCTTTCCTGGGGGTGGCAGGGACCTTCTGTCAGGAAGGGAGGAGTGAGGAGAGAGAAACTCTCTTGCCATAAGATACCCCTCACCTCTTTCTCCCCAGCACCAGCAACTCAGAAGGTTGGGCTCATTTCCTCTTTAGGCAAAGGTTTGCGTTTAGAGAAGGCTCGATGTAGCTGAGCTGGTTTAAAGTTTGTGTCTGATCCTCAGTGAACCCCTTGGATTTTTATAGAGATCCATCTCACCTCTTTTGTAGGGGTGCCAAATTACATTTTGAGTGAAGACTTCCTGGATGATTCCAGATGGTCTTGTCTGATTATATTCTGGTATTCAAGATGTGCCTCAAGTAGTGAAACTTCAATTTCTATTTATTGAATTTTCTTGTTCTTTACTTTTATTTAAAGAACTTAATTTCTTTCTTTGCCATTGCAGAAACTCGTGGTAAATTACGCAGTGCAGTTATAAAAGTATTCCCGTTGTCTTTTGACAAAATTAAGTGAGAGTAAAGGAGTAGAATATTCTTCTGAAAGGCCTTTTTTGGGTTATTTTTCTTTTAAAAGGTTTTTGACATCATCCTTTTAATCAAAGACTGGTTTTCATTTCCAAGCACCCTTCTCTAGTGCTGTAGCAACAACTTCCTGTCTGTATGAGTTATGCTAATTTCAGTGCTGAAAAATACAAAAATAGCTGAGGAGAGAGGAATCAAATTATAGTTTTGCCATGGGATGAGGTAGTGGGAAGGAGAAGGATGCTGCACCTTCTCCCTGTGTGGGCAGGGGTGTCTGTGTCCTGTGCTTAGAAGGAAGCAGGACCCAAACTGGGAGCAAGCAAAGCACTTGTGTGGAAGGACCACCTTGCAGAGATCCCTGGCTGCTGCCTGCTTTTCCCCAAAAATTCATCTCCTGAGGTCCACAGCCATTAAAGGAAAGCCTGTCAGCAGCACCCCACATTGTGTAGAGCAAAATCTCCGTGGCCACCACTTCAGGATCTAATCCTTACAGAAGAGGAAAGGAAGGATAAGAATTTGGGCTATTTCTACACATAAAATTCTGGATAATGCTGCATATTTTCTAATTTCTTTGTTATCCCCTAAAGGCAGAGGTTTCAGCCCACGTGCTGGTGAGCTGTGCATCACTCAGGGGTCTGCAGTGCCCAGCCCATGCCCAGCTCCTGCTCCCACATGTTGTCCCCTCCGTGCTGCATCCCACACCTCCATCACAGAGCATTCCCCTGTGCTGCCCACTGTGATGGAATCATGGCCTTTAGCCCCTTGCTGGCTGCAGGGCTGGGCTTGTTAATGGGAAATGGCTTTTCTGGAAGAGATCACAACCTGAGTGGGGTTTGATGATGCCTCTTTGAGTGCACTGTTTGCCTTAATGCTCAGCCAAGTCACATTGGCTTTATTTTGGGTTTTGGTTTCATTGAAAGGAAAAAAAAGGGGGAAGTGAATCAAACTGAAACCTCCCTTTGTTCCATTTATTTTTCAGTTGGAGGGACTGGAAAGATTTGAGCTTACCTGCTGGAGCACATTAGTCATATGAGGAGATGATGGCTGTGGGCACGGGCGAGATTTGATCGTGGGCTGGGTAGTGAAGTGCTTAAGCCCACAGTGCTGAGAGGATTGTGGATGGTGAGATGGATCAGCTTCTGTGATTTGACTTCTTCAGTCAGGAGTACCTGCTAGAGGTAAAGGATGCCCTGGCACACAAGCTGGGGTGATGCTTCCAGGGATGCTCCTGCTCCACGTGGTTGGGCAGACGAAGGAAGTCCTTTCATGGCTTTGCATTCCCATTTGAGCTGCTCCTGGAGAGGAGCCTGGAGGAAGACAGAGGTGGTGATGCCACTTCCTCTGGAAAGCCACAGAGTGTACCATGCAATTACATCTGGGCAGAGCAGGGCTGCTCCCCCAGCACATTTACATACGTGACTGCAGCAGGCAGCGCCGGAATCTGCAGATGTGTCAGGAGCCACAAATACTAGAAACCCTCAGGAAAGCTTTTGTCAATAACTGGAACCCTGAAGTTACTAAAAAAAACAGTTGGAGGGGAGCTTTGTGTTCCTGCTCCTACTGTGGGACTGTGCAGGTAGGGAACAGCAGCACATATTCTTGACCCTGCTTCCCCAGACAGCACCTTGCCCTCATTTGTTTACATCAGTCTTCCCTGTTTGCATATCCAACATATTTTCACATCTCTTTGTTTGTGACTGGTTATGCAAAATCGAATTCTGTATTCAATTCTTATCCAGTAATGATTTCTTATAAGCTTTTTTTTTTAAAAAAAGATTCCTGCCTCTTATCTCCTGTGCAATATTCTTCTGTGCATTCAGCATTCAGAAAGAAAAACACGGAGTAACAAGACGGTATTCGAGCAGGAATAGTGAAGAGGGACTAGACTGAGTCTAAAGGTACTGACTGGCATGTGCAATCATGCATCTGCAACTGCTTTGAGGTGTGCCATTGAATTCTACTGGAAGTTTAACAGAGTGTGAATACACTTGTCCAGCAGAATAAAGCTGTTGTGTAAGAATTCGTCTGTCATTTACAGCTGCTCATTTAAGGTGATTGGTATGAAATGACAAAGAACTCTGGGGGAGGTGAGGAGGGGGGATTAGGATGTTTTATTTATCAATAGATCAAACAAGGAAGAATGTTAAAGTCATCATGGTGTTAAGAGTGAAGGCTGGATCCAGCCTTTATGGCTGGTATCTGAATTGGGTGAATTTCTACTGGGGCAGTAAGTTGAAGATCTCATAAATGTAGGTCTTAAAAGCAATCAGCTTCAATTCCTACTGCAGTCCCTGTGAAGGTGGAGCAGAAATGCAGATCCCTGCCCCAGGACCAGGGATGGCTGCTGTCAGGTGCCGTGGTGATGTTCCTGAGCTGTATTTTAGGGTGCTGGCAGTCTGCTGTGCACAGCTTCCCTGGGAAGTGCACACCAGTGTTTTGGTTGCTGCCTGAGTGCTTACACAGGTTTGTCACCAACAATCCTATGTATTATTTTCAAGAAAACAACTTCCAGCAAGGAAATCCAGATTTTTCTTTGTTGCTCTGATATTTAGAACACACTTATGCTGCTTAAGCTTGGCCTACCCTTCCCCCCAGTATTTAACCACCCTTTTAGGAACTATGGAAAACCAAGAAACATCTCCTTGGATTTAATATTTGTTTCTTGCTGAAAAACAGTTTATCATAAACATGTAGATTCCTGTATAGAGTAGCTTCTATGGGATTTTTGTTGTACAGACCCTTGTGCAATATGGAATATTGTGGAAGATGTGGGTACAGCACTCACATAATAATAGCTAATAAAAAGTTAGATGGTGAACCACATGAGTTACCAGATGTGGCATGTGGTATGCTTTTATTTTCTGTGGTTGTATTGGTTGAGACTTCTCTGGTTTTGTGAGTTGTTTGTTTGGCATTACTTGGGTTTTGGTAGTGAGGGGTTTTAGGTTCTTTTTTTTTTTTTTCCTTATGGTACTTTTAAAAAAAGTTATTGGGATTTTGAGGATTCAAACATCCTTTGGAGGTATGAGCCAAATTACTGATGATCTCTTGCATTGATGGTGTCTGTCCCATTTTTCCAGGCTCCCAGGGGACTGTGGTAATGCATCCTGTCCAGCTACACTGAACAGCAATAAATTTAGCCTGAGTGAGCCATAATGACAGTACAGGAACAAGAGGAGTGCTGACCACTCTCCAGGAAGGTCTGGCACTCCATAGACATCTCCATCCCTGAACTGCCAGCCCAGTCCTGACCTCTCTGCCCACTCAGGGCAGCCTGTGCCTCCCCATTGCCCATCTGCACTCCTGCAGTGCCTATTTCATGCAATCATTTCCATCAGTCATTTCCTTCTGACGTTTTTTCCCCCTCCAACAAGAAATCAGGGTGCTGTGACTCAGGAGACTGACACACACCTGACCAGGACAAACAGCACAGCTGTCCCTATGTCACCCTGAGCAGTTCACTGATGTATCACTGCTGTATTTTCCTTCCTGAGAGCACTGACTCCACGCTGCTTTCCAGATCTCTGCAGTTTCAGTTGGATGGGAGCAAGCACAGGGGGAAAGCTGCAGAGAGCTTTTCATATTAAAGCTTCATTATTGTTACACTTCCAGCTTGACAAATGCTTACTGCTCCCACCTCCCAAGGGGTTGAATTGTGAGCAGGAAGTGATTGTATAATATATTGTGTTCTGAATGAGATGTTAGGAACTGTAATTACCCACTGGTGTCTCTATGGTTACTGCTGTCAGTGCTGAGCTATTGACAGCCCAGTGGTACTGGAGCTACCTGGTAGCTGTGCCAGCACTGCCAAAACCAATCCCTGCTGTGAGGCAGAGCTGGACATCTGTCCCTACTCTTGTTTTGACTGAGCAAGATGCAGTAGTGCCTGTGCTCAGGAAGATGTGCTGGATCTGACAGTGGCCAGGCAGAAATGAGACATCCTTACCCACATCTGATGAAGTCACAGCCTCAAATTAGTGAATTCAGCCAAGGTGATGGATGAATATGGATTTATAGGACCTGACAATCCAGTTACACACATCTGGCAGGGATGGCACAAAGCACCTGTCCAGCCATGAGCTGCAGCTGCAGTGGTACAACACCTGTGAGCCCTCGTCCCAGCAGACCATAGGAGTGATGAGCTGGTACTGCTGGAGGTCATTGCTCAGAGCAGGATGGTAGCAAAATGCTGTAAATAGATATATACACAGTGTGGGGCTGGCACAGGAGGTGGGAAGTGAGGGATTTTGGGAGCTTGCCTGCATAGGTTTTGGGAAAGGGCATGGTGCACCTTGTGAGGAGGATAAGGTCAGCACCTCCCTTCAACAGCATCACAGAGACTACAAACAGTCTGAGGTCTGAAACAGGTGCCTGAAACAGAGCAAATGACTGGTGCCTCAAAAGTGCCTGTTTTCTCTGGCTGTAGAGGAAACTCCATGATGAACATGGAATAGTGGGTTAATGATCCTACCCCTGTGCTGACAGGAGGCCAGGGGAGAGGGCTTTTAGTCTTGCACAGAGCTCCAGCACTAGCAGGTGCCCTCTGTGTGTGTCTGTATATCAGAGCCCCTGAACTCAGGCTCCTGTGAGATGTTTTTTCCAGCAAGGAAAAGTAGCAAATTTTAAAGGTTTAGCAGAAACCAAATCTGTGCACTCCTCTGTGCTGTTTCAAACTCACTGGTAGCTCCATATCACAGCATTTGTAGCTTTGAGACTTGCTCCCAGAAGGGTTGGAATATCAGTGATGCTCTTCCAACACCTAAAATGTCATCATTAGCTACTGAGCTAGGTGTCATGTTAATGCTGTGAAAGGCAGACAATATTTATTCAGGTAATAAAATGAAACTGTGTTGTAACACCAGAAAGTGTGGGGGAAAGGGACTTGGATTTGGATCTTACCATAAGGTAGAAGCTGGTACTGAGTGGTTGTGCCTTGGCTCCTGCTCTCATCCTACTCTTCCCTGCTCCCATTCATTCATTGATCCTTTTCCTTTTGATGCTGCTGTCAAAACTCTTAGGTCTACTCAGGAGACAAGTGCACCAGCAACATTAATATTATTAAAATACCTTGGACTGGAAAAAAAAAAGAGGAAACAGTGGTTTTTTTGAACAATATTTATTTCTTGAGTTTTTGATGCTGAGCTGTCTCAATCAGTGGAGGAGAGCAGCTGTTATGTTCCTCCTCCACCAGCTGGCTGTCTGCAGTGCCAGTTTTTCTTTTGGCTTTGGTGTCTTATCCCTCCTGCTGTCTGCACTCATTTCTTTCCTCTGTTCTCATGAATACCATGCAGTCCAGACAGTCAAACAGAGAAATTATATTCCTGCATCTTCTTACCAGCCCTGCCAGTCTTCTCATTTCTGACTTGGTGACATCCTGGTAGTCTGAGGGTACCAGCTTTAGCCTGGCCAGGTTTCCCCCATCTTCTTTCCAGGGACTGAACATCTTGGTAGGGTAGGACTTGGGGAAATGCCCAGTGACATTTAAAACACCCATGAGACAGTTGCTGCTCACACCCTCAATCTATTTCTCACCTCTGATGTAACAACAATAATCCTTAATATATTTTTTTTCTTTATAAGGTTAATTGTAAGGTTGCAATATGTGGGCTGGGGTTTTCTTTCCCTGCAAAACACAGGCAGATTTGCTTGGGCAATCTGGATGATGCTGTAGGATGATCTGTGGAAGGGATCTGGGGGACAGAGCTCACTGATGGAGCCAGGGCTGTTGTAGATTACAGAGATTACAGGGATGTGGGTCAGGTTGGGGTGCTGTCAGTGAGCACTGTTGGGTGTGCTGGTGCTGTGGGTGTTTCAGGGCCACTGAAAAGGAGAGAAGTGACCTTGGGCTGGTGGCTGGTGGGGCAGTGGGTGACCTATGCTTTAAAAGAGCCAGGTATGCAGAGCTTGGTGTTTATCTCCTTCTTGCACCACAGCGCCTGGACATGAGGCAGCACCAGATCTTTGGGGGCTGAGTTAAATGCAGGTTTGACATTACAAAAAAAAAAAACAAAACAACAAAACATGGTAATTGTTGGAGGTGCCTAAAAAAGGTTGGCAACATGAACTCATATCTGGCTGGGCACAGGGGTATAATTTTGACACAGGTCAAAAGGAAAATACAGCCCACGGTATCTGCAGCAGGGGTCAGGTGGGGAAGAAAAGGGAAAACATCTGCTGAAGGTATGGGCACCAGAGTGAGTGGCTTGATGGTGACCATCTTGAGGCCAAGGGGCTGTGGGGAAAGCAGTGGGGCCACAGTGGCACTGGGCCTTGCCTGCATGTGGGGCAGGAGGAAGGAGAAAAATGATGCTCATCACATTCAGCACCTTGCAGTCCTGACAGGACAGATACACATGGACTGTGGGCTGGTAGTGAGGGGAGAAACAGCAGGAGATTGTGAGGATGAAACTGCACCCAGCAGCAGACTGACAGGTCTGGTTTCACAGGATGCTCTGTCCAGCATGAGGCAGGCCATCTGGATGCTGTTTTCTACAGCCTGAGCAAGTTCAGATAACCTGCAGTTTATCACAGAGCCCTGGCTCAGTCCTGACCCTGTCCAAGTTTCCTTCATTTATTTCACAGTGCCAGCACCTCCTGTGAATGCCAGCAAAGCTGCAGCCCTGTCCATGTCCCCATGGCACATATTGTGGCCTGAGTTGTCCAGAGCAGAGGTTTCATCCCCTCCCTGCCCAGCAGCTGGAAGGAGCACTGGAATGCTACACTTGTGCAGAGAGTGAGATGTTTCCTATACACCTCTATCTGGTATTTCCCTTCTTCCTGGCACGAGTGCCTGTGTAGGCATGAAAATAAGACAAGTGCTCTCTTTCTAGAGTGGTTTTGTGCTCCTGCCCCAAGCCTGGGAGCTGGCAGGGAAATGGTCCCTGTGGGTTTCAAGGCACAGGGCAAACTCTGCTCCCAAGTGCAGGGCTTAGGAGGATGCCATCCCTGGGATGGGGTCCAGCGCCCGGCGTGGGTGACGCCGCGGCTGTTTGCGTGTGTCACGGCGGGAAGTGTGTGAATGGGATAAATTTAGCAGCCAAAACACAGGGCCAGCACAGTCCCTCATTAACTGCCAGCCCATCTCGTCATGCTGCGACCACAGGGAGCTTTTTTGGGGCCGGTGACCTGGCGGAGGGCAGAGGAAGTGTGGGAGGCCGGTTCCCGGTGACACCTCCAGGCACAGCAGCGCTGCCCGGCAGTGCCATTGGCTGCCCCAGCCCGGGGCTGGCACTGGCCAGGGGTTAAATGCCTGCCCAGCCACCCTGGCACACACAGCCTGCAGCATTCCAGCACAGGCAGCCAGCTCATCCCATCCCCAGCACCATAGGAGAGGCGGGCTTGCATCACACCCCGAGGTAAGGGTCTTGGTTTCTTTGCGTTGGTCTGGCATTGCCTGGAGGGAAAATGGCAACTTTGGGAACAGGGGTTGAAGATTTCCTCACAAGTTTTGGTTGGCAGCAGGAGGTTCATCAGCTGGGATGTAGGTGTTTCTTTGTCAGGGAAGAAATCAGAAGTATGCTCGTTCCAGTGTGTTTTGTGGTCAGGATATCCCATAGGGATGAGGTGCTGGACTGCTTAAAGAAAATGCTTGGAAAATGATAGCAGAGCTGGGGGAAGGCCCCCACTGCAGTGCTGCTGGGGTGCTCACCCAGAGGGCTCTGGAGATGCAGTTCTCTGTGGGTTATCTCGGTGGGATGCTTCACTTTGGAATGGTGGGAGATTTTTTGTGGCTGTGGGGACCACTCCTGGTGGGAGGTGGTCTCACAGGGCTGCCTCTCTGAGGCGCAGGCTCCTGTCACAACCACTGAGCTCAGCTGGTTGGTGACATTGCTATGGGAACAGGAAATTCAGGAGAGCTTTCCTGCTCTTTAATGATACTTAGACAAAAAAAAAATCTGTCAGTGCATGGCTGGGTATTTCAAATCCCAAACAAAAGGGAGGTTTCTGCACAGGAGGTGCCAGGAGGTGGCACAAAGACAAATCCCTGGCTTGTTTGATGACATGCCAGGCTGAGCACTGTAATTTGGGAGGGCTTTGTGGGGCCAAGTTCCAGCTAGAGGCACATGCAAAGGCTTTGCTCTAGCCTGCAAATACTTCATTCCTTGTTGCAGCTGCAGGGACCACGACTGACATGAGGGCTGCGTTCCTGGTGCTTCTCCTCTGGGCTGTGGCCTGTGCTCACCCTGTAAGTACCCCCTGGACTGACCTTCCCACCCCAAACCCCTTGGTTTTGCCCAGCCAAGGCACACTGATCACTGATCAAATGTCTCCTGGATGTGTTTAGGTGCCTGGCCATGAACCCACCCACCCCAGCAGCCTGCAGGAGGTAAGCCACAGCTGCCCCTGTCCCATAGGTAGCAGCCCCTTAGGGAGCAAGTCTGGGATGGGGAGCCAGCCCTGGGCAGGCATCCTTGGACCAGGAACCTGGGAGGGATCTGCTGCTTCTGTGGGTCTCTGAGCTTTGTCTGTCTGCTCAGTCTTTTCCAGCTGGGTTGCTCTCACCCTGTTTTGGCTTGCCTCCCTGAGAAAGTTCCCAGTTCACCTGACACCTTTTGCTGTGCTGGCCCTGAAAAAGGAGTTTCTGTGCTCTGAACTAGCCCAGCTTGGGTTTTTCTGGGATGCCCTCTTGTTAGTGGCTACCATTTTATTTTGTATCAGCAGAAATAGCTAAAGGTCTGAGGTGCAAGAAATAAAAAAGGCTTGAGCTCTTGCATGGCTTGGGAGTGAGCAGCAGCAGTAAACATGCTGTGGTTGGTGTTTAATAAACCAAAAATACCATGTCATGTTTTACCTCCAGGATACCATAAATGAAGATTATATGGGCAAGCTGGGCAACCACCTAGATGGAAGAGATGGCAGACATCCTCTTGCTGGTCCAGAGACAGGGGACAATGCCCTTGCCAGGGACCTGACAGGTGGGAATGCCGTGGATCAGGAGCTGGGTGAGCTCAGAGGCCGAAACGTGGGAGGCCAAGTTGGGCAGGCTCAGCACGTGAACCAGGTGGACCACGAGGACACAGGCGCCCACAACGAGAACGACCTCGGTTTCCTGGTGAGTGGGTGGAGAGGATTGTTTAGTTCTGCCAGGCCCCAAACCTGGCATTGGCCAAGGCTGTGCACTCATCAGTTTGTCCCTCCACAGGAGGCAGATGCCCGTGACACCGATGACGGTGTCAGAGACCACTACGGCGCCGGAGGCAGCGCGTTTCCCTCGCAGGGCGGCGGGTTCCTGGACGAGGAGGACGACAGCGGGGACGACACCTTCGACGCCAACGGGCAAGAGGAGAGGGGCGAAGGCCCCACCTATGTGGCTGGTGCTGATGGGGCAGGGGCCCAGGAGCAGGATGCCGGCCCTGGGGATGGCGGGGCTGGCAGGGGGCACGGCGACAGCAGCAGCAGCAGCAGCAGCAGCGAGAGCGGCGGGGCAGAGCGCCGGTACAGGAGCTACGGCTTCGGGCGCGCCTACAGGCACGGAGGGGCCAGCAGCAGCAGCCAGGAGGAGGAGGAGAGCTATGACTTCCAGGATGAAGGCATGCAGGGGGATGATCCCTCTGTGTTTGACGGCCCGGGCAGCAGCTACAGGATGCGCCACGCTGGGCCCCGTGCCCTGGGGAACAGCTGGGAGAGCGTCCGGGGGGCTGGATCCCACCCCTGGGAGGAGGGGGACAGCAGGTCCCCCGAGCTGCAGGATGGTGACTCTGGAGAGGACAGCCCATCCCTGGAGGACAACAGTCAGTCAGAAGAGCCTGTTGACAGCCAGTCAGAGGAAAAAAGCTCCAGCCGCTCCAGGGAGGATGGGGACGGGGATGGGGAGGACAGCCCCTCCAGGGAGGATGAGGACAGCGAGTCCAGGGAGAGCACTGAGGAGCAGCAGTCAGAGGAAGAGCCACGGGAGACTCCAGAGGTGGTGAGAACCTTGAATGAGCACAGCACCAGCCAGACCTGGGAAGGGCAGGAGGACTGGGATTCTGCTGAGGACAGGAGTGTGCTCTCCACACCTGACAGCGAGTCCAGGGAAGAAGAGGGTGAACTGAGCAAGTCCAGGGAATATGAAGATGACCAGAGCCAGTCCACGGAGGACACCACGGAGGAGTCAGAGGAGGGTGAGAATGACTCTGCGCCGAGCACATCAGCTGAGAGCCCCGAGTCCCCCGAGGGTGACAGCAGCCCCGAGGACAACACAGGTGAGGACAGCAGGTCCACAGAGAGCGACAACAGCGAGTCCCAGGAGGATGGCGAGGCAGAGAGCCACTCCCAGGAGGATGGCAGCCCCGAGTCCAGCAGCCACGGGGACGACAGCTCCCTGCAGAGCCTGGAGAGCGAGGGCCGCAGGCGGCGGCCGGGCGCCCTGCGCCACAGGCCCGCTGCTGACTACGACGACAACGACTGCCAGGACGGGTACTGAGCCCTGCCCAGCGCTGGGGGGTGTGGGGAAGGAGGGGTTAATTTATTTGCCATATAGCCTGGTTGGCTTCTTCTCGAGAAGGTGCTGTGGTTAAACGGAGTGGGGTTCGCCAGGGCCGGGCCTGGGCACGCTGCACAGGGAGTGGAGGGGTTGCCCAGCACAGGGAGAACGCCCAACCACAGCGAGAAAAGGCATTTCTGTGTCAAACTGAGAGCAGCTGGGAGCTGTGGGTGCCAGCAGGGTGGTGCTGCCCACTTGCCACAGTGGCACAGTGGTGGCTTGGCACTCCTGGGCACGCTGGGCAGAGAGGTCCCTGTGTTCACCCCCTGTGTTTACCTACCACTGCCCTAAACACGTGTGCCAGGCTCCAGCTGGAGCTTTCCATTAACTCCATGTCCAGCACATAACAAGGAAAAGCTACAGCTGGTGTGCACACATGGTGCATGGGCTCAGCAGGGTGTGAAGTACCACTGCAGGATGGGATGTATGTAATATTTTGATTATTTTGTAAGAAATGTACAGAAAACATTATACTGCATATTTTTTGCACTTGTATTTCAAAGCTGAAATGTACCCTGTTGATTTCTTTAATCACCATTAAAACCACCGAACTCCACTGTATTGTTGTTTGAGGTGTTGCTGATTTTTTCTCCTGGATGTGTCAGGATCTGCAGTTTGGGGCTGGACCAGAAGGAGTGGAAGCAAAGGGCAGGATATTTGTGTGAGAAGCCACAGCATGCTGGGAGGAGGGGGAAAACAAAAGCTGAAGGTGTTCCCACATCCTCTATTTCAGGTGCCCCAAAGGCCATCCCTTCCCCGTGGTGCACCTGCAGTGGGCTGGAAAATCTGACTGATAACCCTAGAGCTGGGCCTGGGGCTTTGCTACATCACCTCCTGCAATGTGAGCAAGGGCTGTTCTGCTCTTCCTGGGGTGCTGGAAAGATGTCCCAGGGCATGTGAGCACTTCTGGGCCACTGGCTCTGTGTGCCCATGGTGGCCCCTGGTACCAGATCCTCTGCAGCAGAGATGCAGGTGAGCAGGGAAAAGGTGTTAACATGAGTAAAACCTGTTTTGCTCATTTGGTTGGTTTTTTCCTCCTATCAGCAAGTAAACAACACATTACTTAAAATCACATTATTTTAAATCCCCCCGAGGCCCTTCTCCCTTGTTCACATGTGCAGGGCAAGCAGTACAATGTGGGTTTCAGTGCTGACAGGTGAAGCTTTGGGCTGTTGTGTCACTGGGCAGTTTTACAGCATGGAGCTGTGGCTCTGCAGGGGACAGTCCCCAAGGGGACAGGCTGAGTGGGTACATTCCCTTCAGCTGTCCAGATTCAGGGGTGTCACTGCTGAGCACTCCGATACCAAATTCAAGGACCAGTAAAAAAATGAAATATTTTTCTGCTACTTACAGCAGAACCACAATTTGTAGCCTGTTTCCACCACTGTGAAGGCTGGGAGCTGAACAGCTCCTGGATTTTATGGAAATTATGTTTTAGCTTTCACCTGTGTAACCTTTTCTTTGCTTTTGTATGAGATCAGCTCTGTGACTGTGAAACCTGTGGTTTCCCCACGCTGCTGCCTTGGGGATGAGCCTCTTTCCTGAGCCTCCATCCCACTAATCCCCACTTTGCTGTGACCTGGCCCTTATTTTTTGGACCCCTCACATCAGTTGTGTGAATATTTGGGGATGCTGTGATGGCAGTGATGCCTGTCAGGGTCACAGCCACCAAAATCCTGGAGTGCAGCTGCACCTCTGGGTGAAAGACAGCAAGTGTGGGTTTGGCTGCAGCCGAAAGGGCTGGGTCCATCCCTGTGGCTGTGGTTTAGAGCAGTGGTAATGATGAGTTTGCTGCTGCAGGGCAGGCAGGGCTGGGAGCTCTCTGTGACCAGTGAGCGGTGCTGCTGCTCCTCCTGGTGCCACCTCTGTCACATCTCTGGTGCCACCTCTGTCACATCCCTGGGGCCACCTCTGCCCTATCCCTGGGGCCACCTCTGTCACACATCTGGTGCCATATCTGCCACATCCCTGGAGCCACCTCTGTCACATTCCTGGGGCCACCTCTGTCACATCCCTGCTGTCATGTCTGTCACATCCCTGGGACCATCAGAGGTGATGTTTGTCTGGGGATGAGCATTTATTTTTTTGGGATCCCTCCAGGAAAAGGGGTGCAGCTCTGCAGTGAGCCCAGCCTGCGAGAAGGACGGTCTGGATGTTTCAGGGATGGGGTGAAACCGCTGCTTGCACATTTGCGCATGACCCCATGTCCATCCTCATCCTTGCAGGAGTGCTGCTGGGGTGGGACAAGGGACTGCACGTCCCCATTTTCCTCATTTCCTGCGTGGGCAGAAAAACCAGATTGATTTGGGTTTAGTGTGAGACGGGAGGCACAAGTGCCTGGCAAGCACAGAGGGTGTCCAGCTGTGCTGTACCACACGTGGGTCCCCTTCACGTGTCTTTCCTGCTGCCACCACACTCGTGCCCTGGCCAGCAATGCCCACAACTCGCCTCCTGCTGGCTGGCTGCTCCCCAGAAACCAGCCAGCCCGTGCCAGGGCTGATGATGATGATGAGCCTGTGCCAGGGCTGGCTGCTGCCTGCTGGTCCTGCCAGGACAGCTTCCCACGGGACCATCCCTCCTGGGCATTGCCCTTCTCTGGGAAAACCTCCTGCCTGGCCGCAGGGAGGGAGCTGCTCCTGTAGGGCCCACATGCCCAGAACCTGGCAAGGACATCTGAAAGGTTTTGGGAACACTGGTGGCACCATTCCTACCAAATGCTGTTCATCCATGAGCAGGACCACCCAGTTCGACGTCTGGAAGGCCTTGATGATGGGCAGGGCTTCACAGGGTGAGGTTTTGGATGGACAGAGGGAGTGTGACCAAAAGATGCTCTCTTGGAGGATTTTAAGGCATTTTTAGGAGTTTATGTACTTGGTTTTCATGCCATGTGAGCATTGGAGGGGAAAATTCCTGCTCTCTGCTGTTGGGCTGGCAGGACAAGTAGCTTGGAAGGTCAGCCACAGGCTCTGCCATCACTGGAGATGTTCCTGCCTCCAGTTTCAGGATGATTATGAGATGAAGTTGTCAGTGTCAGTTTTCTCCATGGGTTAGGCAAGGATAAAAAATGCCCAAGTCAATGTATGCTTTTATTATCCACCCACATGACATTCTTTGTGCATTGGGGGTGGCCTCCAGAGCTGAATACAGCAATTTACCCAGAAATCAGCATTGGGGTTTAAAGCAGGTATTTTTGGATCCGTTTGGGTTTTTGAAAACATGAGTTTGCATCATCTTAAAAGAAAGGTTTCTTGTGTTGGTCTTTTTTGTCCTTTCCAAGAAGAAAAAATTCTATTTTTAATACGTAGCTGGTGTGGCTGAAGTGGTGGGCAGTGCTGAGCATGGCTGTGGCAGCTGAACTTGGGGCAGCCATGGCACACAAGCTGTACTTATTCAACCTCATTATTTTCCTGGATTTAGTGAGAGAAACAGAGAGACCCCTGCACTTGCTGACCACCTCTCCATCCAGAAGTGGCTTTTCTGACAGTGCAGACAAATTTCCTGGGTTTCCCAAGGTGATCTGAGTACCACAGCTGGGTGCAAGGCTTTTCCTTGGCCTGTGTTTGTCTTTAGGAAAATGGGAATGTCTGTAGAAGAAACAATGATAGAATCACAGAATGGTCTGGGTTGGAGGAGATCTTAAATTCCATCTCAATCCAACCTCCCTGCCGTGGGCAGGGACACTAGACCAGGTTGCTCAGAGCCCCATCCAATCTGGTCTGGAACACTCCCAGGGATGGGGTATCCACAATTTCTTTGGGCAACCTGTTCCAGTGCCTCACCACCCTCAGAGCAGGGAATTTCCTCCTACTACTGAATCTAAACCTTCTCTCTCTCAGTTTGAAGTCATCCCCCCCTTGTCTTGTCACTACATGCCCTTGTAAGAAATTTCTCTCCCTCTTTCTTGCATGCTCCCCTCAGGTTTGATGGGATTGTCTCTTCTGTGCCACTCCTCTCCAAGCACACAGTGAGGTCAGGAGCTTGATTGCGTTTCTCTGCCCTTTTCAGTGGGGAGGAAAAGCCTCTGACGGAATCACTGAGGCCATCAATCTGAACAAAAGAAATATCCTAGACGTGGGAAAACAGTGTTTGACCTCAGTGAAACTCCAAAATGGTACAAACCTTTCAAATGCTCGAAGGAAATTTTTCTTCCAGCTCCCTTTATTGCCATGCACTTTGATGGCAAATAACTTTCCCATCCCTGGCTCAGCCATGTCCTGGGAGTTTTGTGGTCACCCCAGCACTGCCCCAAGGAGCCAGGCACCACAGGATAGTGCAAGTAAAGTGCAAGTGTTAGCATCCACCTGTACTGCATCCCCCCAACTCATGGTGGAAACCTTAAAGCTGAAGAGTGAGCAAGTGGATGCAGTTTAGTTTTTTTCAGCTTTCACACCCTGAAATGCAAAGCTGCACAGAGGTGTTGTACTTTAGCAGAAGGCATCAGGTTAATGAACACAGGGGGTGAACCTGCACCTGGGGGGCAGAGACAGCACCTGCCCTTTCTCTCCTAAACCTGTTGCTGTTTCACCTGCAGAGCAAAAAAGTAGTTTCATGACAGTGTGAAAACTTTCAAAGCCACCTTTAAAAAAACCAAAATGAGTGTCTGAGTGTTAAGGTACTTTTTGCAGAAGACACATACTTCTCTAAGTATTTAGGCCAGTTTGGATGGGGCTTTGAGCAACCTGGTCTAGTGGGAGGTGTACCAGGTGCCAGACCTGGTAACTTACTCTGGCTCATGAGGTGTTTCTTGTTCCTGAAAAAGAGAAAAACAAACAAACAAACGGAGGAGATCCAATATATAGATATTGCTCTAACGTGTTAGGGCTGGGTGGTGGCAGGTCTGGGATTTGCGATAAAGCTGTGACCTAGCCTCAGTGATTTGCTGGGTTTTGTTCCCAGAGTTCAGGGTGCTACAAAGTGCTCAGATTACAGAGCATTTTGTAATGGCCTGCATTTTGCCAGGCACGTAAATGGAATTAATTTCCTTTTTCTGGTTTCTGCTCAGAGAAAAAGGAAAAACATACAAAACGTTCAGCTGCAGAGGGCCAGTATATAAAGGTTGTGTACTGATAATGGAGACTGATACAAAGTGCATTTTAGATATTCTCCCCTCACACTTTTATTCTAAAATTGAATATTGGCAAAAGAATAACGAGCTGTATGTGCAGCTTATGCTGGTTTGCATTTGTGTTTGTGCCCTGAGAGGTAAGGGGAAAGAGAGGCATTCCTTACTCTTACGCTGTTGCTCCCTCTTCTTGCTCATCACTTCTCTCCCCAGCTGGTGACCGTGGCACACACACTCCTGTCCCTGACAGCACGTGGGGAGAGGTGACAGCCAGGGCCAGCTCTGCCTCAGGTGACCCCTATATATATTATACCCCCTACATTTTGGGGGTGCCCCAGCTGCTGAGCTGCATGGCGGGGGTGCCCCTTTCCCTGGCTGCAGCAGCACCTTGGTCTCTTCCCATCATGCTCAAAGTGTCCTTCTGATTTTGTTTTCCTTACTTATTTTTGGCCCTGAGGTTTCCTTTCAGAATAGCTGCAGGGTGTGGAAATAGGACGGTGTGGCCCGGGCAGGACAGGAGCGCTCTGCTCTGCTCATTTACTGCCCTGCAAAAATAATAACTAAATTGGGACTTGGGAGCCATGTCAGCCTGAGCCAGACAGGGACACTCTGACCCTGAGGTCCCCAGGGGCTCAGGCAAGCACACCCAGACCATACAGGGTGCCCTTGCTGGGTGCAAGCTGCACCTCAAAGCTGTGGCCAGCAGCTGGTGCAAACCCCACCTTCCACTAGACCACATTGGTTAAAACCCCATCCTCTGCAAGCAGATAAGCTGTTCCATTTTTTTGTTTCCAGCAAGGTGAGATCATTTTCATAAAGCTTTCAAAACCTGCAATCACTCTTAGTAACAAATTCCTTTCAGAGTGATCCCTACAAGCCCTGCCGCCTCGGAGAGAAGGATTTCTTGCAAAAGCATTAAGAGACCAAAACAATGCTCCAAGCCTGCCTTGTGACGCTTTTTAAAGTAATAATAAAAAACAAATTTCAAATGGGAAGGTTTTGGACGTGCTGGCTGAGTTCCCTGCTGGTGTCCTGCCATGGTGCCGGTGAGGTTGCTGCTGCTGGTGGCCTGCCCAGGCAGAACCCTCTCCAGGAGCTAAACATAGGTGCTGGCTGCACAAGGCACTTGGGCACACGTTAATTATCCTGGTGCTTTTTAGGGATCTTGGGTGAAATATGTGTTTTTATAGTCAGTTTTCCATATTTTTTTTTAAGCCGCCCAGAGCAGAAGCCCTTTAATTACATTAAAAATCGCCTCCCACCAGGACTCTCTGTTCCCAAGCCCTGATGAAATTTTAAGCTCAAAGCTGGGCACATGCTCACTGCTTTCCTAGGGCAGGCAGCTTGGGATAGCAGGGGACAATGGGAAGCAGGGCTGTCTCTGCCCTGAAAACCCTGCATTACCCCCATTAGGGCAGCCCCTCCAGCTGCTCCAGCCCCATGGAGATGGAGGGACAGGGGAATCCTCACAATGCTGATCTCTTTATCAGAGGCTGCTGTGCTGGCACTGAAAAACTGCATGGCTGGGTTTTTTTTCTTTTTCCTTTTTTTTTTTTTGTCTTTTTGTGTGTGGGTTTTCCTGGCACAAGGCGTCAGCTGAAAGCCAGTTCCAGGCCTCCCTTATAATTAGGACTCCTCACAGTGCCACAAGGGGCTTTGAAGCCCATGGGGCAGCTGTGCCCTGCAGCCCCAGGAGTTGCATGTTGGGCACGTGGCATGGCTTGCTGCCAGGGCTGCTGGACCCTCGGGGAGCTATGGGGGACCTCTCCCTCCTCAGAAACAATTTATGTGTGTAGTGTTCCATCAGCAATTATTGACTGCCCATCATGTACCTGTCAATGGTGAGTTCCCCTGCATGTATGTGAGGCTGTTTGTGCCCCTAGTTTTGAGAAGAAACATTCAGGTCTTTCATGGCAAAGTGGAATTTTCTGTCCTAAATAACTATAGTTTTACCACTGGCTAAGCTGACCATCACAGACCTGCCTGAAAGCATTTATTTTTCAGCACCTCTGTTCCCTCTCCTAGGTCTGTAGGGATGGAAGCACCAAGTGGGATTTGCAGTTCTCCTTGCCACTGTGGGAAGCAAAGCTGCATTTGGTGAGGAGTCATTCCCTGAACTGCTGCAGCCCAGATGTGCAGGAGCCTTTGCTGAGGAGTGCAAGAAGAATCTGGGAAAGAGGGAGCAGAGGTGCACTGAGCTGGGTGGCTGAAATCCAAGCAGGAAATGATAAATATAGGTAAAGGAGAAAAGATGTCTCTGCAGAGGAGGGTGCTGGGGCAGCATCCGCTTGCTGTATCCTGCCACCAAGGTCCTCAGTGTGATTTGAGTGCACATGTGGGTGGGGTTTTTCATTTCCCCCCCACCCCCAGGCTGTTATTCTGCTTTGCTGGAATACACAGATTTCAGCTGAGCAATGCCTGATTTCTGAGAGCAGGGGACTGGGCTGGCCCCTGTGTGGGTCTGTGTAGTTTGCAGGGCATTAGAAACAAAGCAGACATGCATTTTGTAGTAACTCTGTGGTGGAAATGGCTCTCAAAGGGGGTGACACCTGTATCTGAGTCCCCTTTTCTTTCCCTGCCCTTACCAAGGCCTCTGCAGGCATCCTGGACAGGGATTTGTTTGGATTTAGCTTTTTTTTTGGTCTAACAACACGGCCCAAGTGGCTGTGGAGTTGGGCCTTTGAGGTCGGTCTTTTTGTCTACTTGAAAAAACAGTGACAGAATTTCCCAAAAAGGGAGGTGGACACCCCCCAGGAACAGATTTCCCAATATTTATTTTAATTAAAACCCAGAGTGTTATTATACCCTCGGAGGCCTGACCCTCAATTAAGCGGCGCGGCGCAAACCTCGCTGGGTTTGGCAGCGGCGCGGGGCGCTATGTTTGTGCACCAAATCTGCCAGCCTTGAAGTTTTGGAGGGTTTTTGGTGCATGCTGGAGGGCTGGCGTCACTCTGGGCAGGGCGGTGACTGCCTTGAGGGGGGGGCAAAGCCAGACCTTATATCCCAGCGGGGCAGCAGCAGGGAAATCTGTGCTGGCTGACTCTGTGGGGAGCTCTCGCTGCTGGGGCAGGGTAAGCTGCTGCTGCTTTTCCCAGCTGGGCTGTGCATTGATGGCTGCTTTTTGCAGGGAGATGGAGGGGCTCAGCTTGCTGGGTTTTAGTCCTTTCCGGGGTCTGTGGCTTCGTGAAGCGCTTGGGTGGAGGGGATGAGCATCCAGAGCCTTGCTGCGAGGTCAGGGAAGCTTGTGGCCACTTGTTTTCTAGCCTGAGTTAAGCAAAAACAGAGCAACTTCTCAAAGAGATAAACGTAGTTTATCAATTACACAATTCCCTACAAACACAGCTGATACTGGGTTTGGGCAGAGGTAGGTTAGTGGGCCTGAATAAGCTCAGGGGGATGCTGGGAGCATTGCTCCCTGGGGAAAGGCAGGGGTGCTGCTGGAAGGATTGGGTGTGCTCCTTGCTCCTTGCTGGAGGAGGGCAGGCTGTGTTTTGGTGCTTTGTGTGTGCAGCTCAGACCTGCCCAGAGCCCCCTCCTGCTATGCCTGTGGGGGGCTCTTTGCACTGGTGCCTTGGTGCTGCTATTTTTGCCAGTGGCAGGCTGTAGAAGCCAATTATTTCCATTATTTATTTGCTTTTCCTCAGTGAGGTTAAACTGTCAGTGGTGTAATTCCCAGGAGCACTGCTCCCTGGGCAGAGCCTAAGCAGGTCTTGGAGCTGTGAGAGTGGCTGTGCTCCCAGTCACTCCTCTTGCATCTCCAGTGGGGCTTGGCTTTCCCCCCTCCCTCAAAGGCAATGGGGAAGCAGGAATAAGTTGTCCAGCTCCAGAAAAGCTTTGAGTCCACTACATGGTGAAACTTGCTTTTCTGGTATTTTGTGGCTTCTAGAAAAAAACAAAATGTATTCATGGAAGCTGAGGCACATCCAAAAAAAAAAAAAAAAAACAAAAAAAAAAACAAACATGGAGAGAGAGAAAGAGAGAGAGAAAGATAAAAGAAATAATTGGGTCTATGGAGCAGTTGGGTGACCCCACCAAGAAATGGCTGGAGGTCAGACTTTCTTCTCCCCACTCACCCACGTGGACACAGGCATGTGGATGGTTTGGAGTGGTGCTGGTGCTTTCTAGCTGAAAAGCGAGCCCTCGACATGTTTTGGTGTTCCTAGAGACAGCAGCCATGAGGAGTGTCCTGGTGCTGGTCTGCCTGCTGGGGATGGCGTGTGCCTTCTCGGTGAGTGCCAGGGAGGGGGGAGCACCCAGGGCTGCCGTGGGCCTCACACCAACCCCCCCATTCCCCCAGGGCTGCTGTGGGGCTCACACCAACCCCCCCTTTCCCCCAGGGATGCTGTGGGGCTCACACCAACCCATCCTTTCCCCCAGGGATTCTGTGGGGCTCACACCAACCCCCCTTTCCCCCAGGGATGCTGTGGGGCTCACACTAACCCCCTCTTTCCCCCAGGTCAAGAGCTGGCTGCGGCGACCCAAGTGGGACGACTCAGAAGAGAACGCGGTAGGGTCTCCCCCACCCCACGTGCCCGGTCCTACATGGGGCTGACCTTGAGGAAGAGCACATTTTGGTGGCTCCTGTACCCCAGACTGATGGGATTTCCCCTCCCTCTCCTGGCAGGTTTTCAAGAGCCGGCACCGGCATTACCTGTACAGGTACATCTACGTGTATCCCCCGCAGCGACGGTACCAGGTGGGTGTTCTGAGGGCTTGCTGCTGCTTTGCCGCCCTCCAAATGCAGAGATTTTGGCCCAAATGAGATGGGGGCATGGTCTGTGCCCTCTTGGCATGGCCTGTGGGCCTGGGCACTGAAAACTGCACTCGTGACACCACTGAGAACCCACCCACCTGCCTGCCTCCAACCTGATTTTCCCTCTTCTTAGGGCAGTGACTCATCCGAGGAAGAGGGGGATGGCTCGGAGGAGGAGGAAGGGGGGGTGAGTATGGCAAACCAGCAGGCTGCAAAAACAAATACGGGAATTTGGGAGCTTTCTTTGGTTTTATAGTCTCTGCTCATCAGCATTTGTGGTCACTGGCCGCCCACAGACTTGCACTCTGGATACAACTGGATTTTCTACTCTGGGGCTTATTTTATTATTTTTTGTCGATTTTTTCCTTTTGCTTTCCTTTTTCCTGCTGGGTGAGGATTGCATCAAACAACCCTGAGACAAATTCTCTGGGTTTCCATTTCCAGTGGCTCAGAAAGGAGCAGGACAGGCCAACAGACAGAAGCAGAGAGGTTCACACAACAAAGGAAGAAAGTGCTGTTAGGAACTCCTCTTACCTTTCTCTTTCAGGGTCTGTTGTCCCTATAGCACTGAGAAAATCTCTATGGAAAATCTAGTTATGTTCTGCATGTGTGTCTGTGGAGTGACACAAATGCTGCTATATTGGGAAAGTCAAATTTGTACCAGTCAGATAGTAAAGCTGCTCCTGTCTGCTGGATCAGTATGAGCTTGGGCACCTCTGTAGCTATGAGAGTCACCCAGGTCCAAAATTAAATGTAAGGGGTTACAAAGATCTTTTGTGTCTCTTCAGGCTGCAAATGCTCAAAAATAATCCAGTGGTCTCAGGCACACAGGTGCTGTGAAATAAGGATCCGGCATGCTTAGAAACCTGTGTGTCAGGCCTAAACAAGTATTTTATTTTTTTCTTTTTTAAAAGTTATTTAGTGAAAGCCAGGGAATCTGGTTTTAAACCCCACTTTGGAGGTCTGTCAGGACTTGGGATATAGCATGGGGTTGCTCCTGTGCCAGCCCTGGCACCTCCCTGCTATTTGCCCCATTTTACCTGTTTCTCTTCCCTACCAGTGCAATCTCTAGGGTTAAAACTGAGTAGTGGGATGGGCAGCAAAAGGTGGAATTTCATTTCTCAGGAAGAAAATGAGTGGTAGTCAGGAATCTAGCTGCTCTTTAGGTCTGCCTTGTAGTTTTGAGAGCATCAGAGCAGTGGCTGTTCCCATGCAGGGATAGCCTTCACTGGCAGAGTGGTCAGCAAGAGGAATTGTGCTGAAAGGCCCCAAGGTCAGTTACAGGTATTAAAAATGCCTTGTTATATTGGCTGCTGGATGGGGACCATCGCTTCTGCTGGCACAGCTGGCTGCATTGTGCAATTTGATGGCTCTCCTGTTGGAGAGGAGAGCAGCCTGGATTTTCTCTGCCATCAGGTGCATCTGTATTTCAAGGTCTGGCCCAAAATGCCAGAGTACGTGTCCTTGGTCCTGGCCTTGGAGCAGCAGGGATTGCCCAGGGCAGTGATGACACTGACCTCAGGTCTCCCTGCCCTGGCTGGGCTCGTTTGCTGGTGGCAACAAGCTCCCCCTCCCAGGCTGGGCACTGGGTGAATTGCCCCACCAGTTCCTGCTCCAGGCTCTATTTGCATTTGGGGTATTCCTTACCTTTTTTTAGCTGTACACCCCACTGAGAGCCCTGCTCTGCTGCTGATCTCCAGGGCCAAGTGTTGCTGATGGCTGATTGCTGCTGGCGTTTGGGCTCACACCTGGCTTTGAGCCATCACACTCTCACCGACCATCCACACATGACGTGCAGTGTGTCCACATGTAGTGTGCCTGTGGCTTTCTTTGTTTACTGGAAACTGGGGGAGGTAACTTCAGAAGAAAACCTTTAGATGCTTTGCAAAGCAAAACGTGGAGCCAGAACGGGAACACCCGACTCCAGCCACCACCACTTAATTGCACAGCTCCGGCTGCCCTGCTGCAGCTTCTCCATTTCAGCCTGGAGCCAGACCCGTGGGAAAGCAGGGAACTCGGAGCAATGCCCAAATGCTGTGTGGAGGCTCTGTACCCCTCTCACTGCTCGGAGGCCTGCACTCCACTCCAGCTGCTGACCCCCTGCCCTGTCCTGTCCTTGTCCCTGTCCCTGCAGGAGCCATTTTATGCTGGCACCAAGGCAGCTGGACACCCTGCTGGAGCAGCCCCTGGAGACTGCCAGGATGCACTGGGAGGAGATGTCACATCCCCCCAGCAGGTGTGGTTTGGGGAGCTGGAGGGAGCACCCAGGGAGGGGTCTGTTCACTGCATGTTTGCTTGTACCCATGGGATGTCCTGCACCCTGTTTCTGCTTGGGGGGCTGCTCTGGAAATGCCCATAGCTGGATCAAGCTCTGGGCATTAACTTGGGGTTGGAAGGGGTACCCCAAAAAGACAGTCCTGCTTTGCAAGGGGTGGGGGGATGCTCAGCTGTCCCCATGCCTACCCCTTTCCACATGGAGCTGCAACCTCCTGACATCCCAGTAATGCTGTGCTGTCTTCCCTCTGCCAGGGCAAGGACTGCCAAGGCACCCTGAAAGGGATCAGGCAGAGGATTGCCAGCAAGGGGGAGGACTCTGAAAATGAAGACAGTGATGAGAATGAGGAGGAAGAGGAGGAAGAGGAGGAAGAAGAAGTAGATGAGAATGAGAATGGTGTCAATGGCACAAGCACCAATACCACAGAAGGCATTGGACCTCATGGCAACGGCACTGTGGCAGCTGAGGAGGGCACTGGTGAAGCTGAGGAAGAAGAGGAAGAGGAGGAGGAAGAAGAAGAAGAGGAAGAGGAGGAGGAGGAAGAGGAAACCGAAGCCACCACCATCCCAAGCACCACCAATGACGAGGGTCTGACCCAGGCGACAACTATGGATGATGGGGGACCCACAGATGCCACCACAGATGCCACCACAGACGCCACCACAGATGCCACCACGGCTGGGGAGCTGTGGGAGTACGATGTGACAGCCAGGGAGCACAGCTGGGGCGACGAGAGCACCACCGAGGCTGGGTACGAGGAGCAGGACGAGTACGCACGCGGCGACAGCTACCGCGCCTACGAGGATGAGTACGGCTACTACAAAGGGCACGGCTACGACGTGTATGGCCAGGATTACTACTACAGCCAGTGAGCAGGGGGACAGCCCTGCTGCTGTCCCTGCCTGCCCAGCCACTCAGGAAGCTGCACCAAAGGCTCCCTGGAGCCACTGCACGCCGGAGGGGACGCCAGGCAGCTGGCTCCATCCCAGGCTTTTTTTTGTTGGTTTTTTTGTATCTTGCAAAGTGAAATCAAATGAAATAAAGCAACTGAACTGAGCTTGTTGGTGACAAAAGGTTTGCTGCCAAATTTTCTGGGGTCAGTGGGACAGCACAGTGCTTGGTGAGGGGCTACGGTTGCCCATAAAGCTTAGGGCTGAATCTTGTTATTCCAGTTGAGATGCACATGAAAGGAGGGAGGAGCAGCAAGGCTGACTTGGAAAGCCTCTGTGGAGTCCCCTCTGAAAAATGAAAGGGCACTCTTAGGGATGCTGCTGTGGGATTAGAGACACATTTTATGTAAAGTTGATGTAAATTTCCAATATGTGAGCAGTGATAACTTTACCGTGTCTTCCAGTCCTTGGTAAAGTGCCTCCCATGGCCTGATCACACACCAGGCAATGTTAGTAAGAGTAAAAACACAAACTTTTCTTTCTGTACATCACTAGCTGTAGATGCAAACCCCTGTAATAAGGGCTTTGGTTCTTCATCCCTGCACCAGGCATGTGAGTACAAGACTGGGCAACTTAGATGTGTGTCTTGAACACCAGAACTGCAGCCCAAAATGTCCCTGTCACACATCCTCATTCCCAGAGCAAGGTAGGGCTGTCACAGTGGCAGTGGTGCATCCACTCCCCTCCTCCATCAGCCTGGCTGGGAGTCCTCAGGATCTCTGCTCAGGCTTGCTTCCAACAGGAGCGTGTCCCTGGCCAACTGGTGATCTGCATTATGGATAAGGATAGAATAATCCCGCTGGGTTTCAGGCAGATGCCACCTTTTGGGAATAGTGATGGCCCTCATGCACACTTTAGGGCAGGTACCACACTGCTCTTGCACTCCTAGGAAGGAAACCTAAGTTCAGCTCCTGACGCAGGTCCAACTGCAGAACTAGTCTGTTCCTGCAGCAGCAAGCCACTGGCCATTGTACAAAACTTCTTCCGTATGCCAAAGCCAGGCCGCAGCTTTTGGAGAGACAGGAGGTGCTGCTTGCAGCGTGGGCACCCCTGGGGACCAATCCCTACGGCAGCACTGGGGAGCCCTGCATGCACTGATGGTGTGGGGACACGAGAGTTCCATCACCCACATCCCCAGGGGGTGCCTAGAGACGTCAGGGAGCTGGCACGGACAAAGGGCCTGGCGCTGCCAGGGGCCGGGTCCCGTTCCCGCAGGGCGCGTAGCCCAGTCCCGTGTGCGTCAGCCCCCCAGGCATTGGCAAAGGCTCTCCTCCAGGAGCCAAGGCACCTGGGCTGGCTGCCCTGGGGTGCCATCCCAATGCTGCTCCCTGGCCGCTGGGCAAGGGTCAGTTTCCTGTCAGCTCCAGGATTTGCTCCTGCTTGGGGCTGGATGCTGATGGTTTAAGCATTTCTGGTGATAATCCAGCTCCCAGGGTTTGGGTTAGGGCAGAGTGGGGAGCGGGATGGGAGCTGCTCTCACCCCATCACAGTGAGTGCCTGAGCCAGGCTGGCCATGGCAGTGGGAGCTCTTCCTGGCTAGGGTGTAAGTAAGCAGCAGTGCCACCAAAAGCAGAGGTGAGGAGAAGGAGGGGTTGTACATGGTGCACAACCTTGTAGCACTTCGTGACGAAGTTGGGCTCAAAGGGACCTGTGCAAGCAGTGCACGGAAAAATATACATATTTTTTTCTTTTTTGCCACTCTTCTATTTTGCGCTTGCACAGGTTCAGCTCAGAGGGGTAGAGGCTGAAACCCAAAAAGCGAGTGTCAGAAGACACACTATGATGGTTGCTCTCAGCTTGGCCAATGCTGCCCTTCTGTGCCAAAGGGCCAGGACCAGGCCTGGCTCTGGATACTGCCCTTCCATTTCTGCAGCCCTGCCAGCTTTCCCATGTTGGTCACAGTGAGCAAGCCAAGACCCACTGTGCACCCTCTTATCAATAACCAAGCTGGATGTGTGCCACACTAAGATCTGCGCTAATCATCGAGCAATTTTGCCTTCAGAACAGATATTTATAAACTGTGCTTTCTGTTTATCCAGCCAGGTGGAACATTTGATAGCTGTCTTTTACCACAAACACATTTTTAGCTGGAAATTACTCCCCCTGGTTATCTGCGGGTGCTGCCAGAGCTGACAAATGTCCCTGGGCAGGAGCTGATTGGCTCTGTGCACCCGGGGCCAACTTTAAATTTCAGCAAAGTGGGCACAGGCTCCACGGTCTGCCACTGGGACCTGCCTCTGACGGGAAAAGGTAATCTTCTTACCTAGCTTCCTGCCCTGTCTCTCCCTAGCCCTTCATCTCTGCTGTCCCTGAGCAGGGATTCTCCTGCTTTTACTCTGGGCAAGCCACAGTGGGGATGGGGACATCCCGATCCTTGGCTGTGCACATCTCTTGAGCTTACATTGCTTTGTACTGCTGATCTTTGTGCGTGAATTTCCTTCTGGTGTTTCCTGTAGCAATGCTGGTGTGGCTGAAAATAGTCTCTGAGATGGACCTGCAAGCCCAAGCAAGGGTGGTTGGGTGAAATGAGAGTTATTGGTCAATGGAGCTATTGCCTCCTGCCATTTATCAGTGCTGTGAAAGCCTGCTGCTTCCTAAATTTGGATTTATGAACAGCTTAGCTTGCAGCAATTTTGGGGGATCATTTATTGCAAATACCCACCCAAGCTGCTTTGACAGAAGGAGTTAGGAAGTTTTAATAGCCAGTGTCAGTGCGCCCACTCAGAGCTGCTGGCTGTGCCCTAAGCCCATGGTGAGAGCATTGCCCTTGTTGCAAGGAATGCAGAGAGGCAGGAGAATGCCAAGGGCTGCCACAAAGCCTGGGAAAAGCTGGGGTTGCTGGAAAACCCTGCTGCCCATGGGAGCTTTGGTATAGCAGGAGCTCTTAGGTTGCTGCTAACCGGGATTATTGAGGACCACAAGTCCCAGCAAGACAAACTGCAGTGATGCTTCACTTTGTGCCTCCAGGAGTAGCCCAAGATGCAAACGTCCCTCGTCTGCCTGTGCCTGTGCCTGCTCAGCACAGCCCTCGCCACACCTGTGAGTATGGCTTTTCCTGGGTTCCCAGCACACTGCTGGAAGAGTGAGATGTACTACCCAGTGCATCCTGGCATGCTTTCAGCAGTGGGAAAACAGGGTTGTCGTTGCTTACACCACCTCTGGTGCTTGGGGAGGGGATTAAGGTGAACAGCAGAGGTGAGCCCAGAAGGAAAAGTGTATATTAGCACTGAGGTGGCTGAGTGTGTCCCTTCAGTTTAGCAATCAGGGCATTGCACAAGTGTCCATCTGGGTGGCTGCACCTCTTCCCCAGGATTTCTGTGGATCTGGGATCTGCCCAGTGCTTTTGGCCTGTGAACAGCCTGAGCCAAGCCACAAGAAGGGAGGTGTGGGAAGGATGCTCATCTTACCCATGTGAGGAACAGCGGTCAGAGGCGTGCCTGCAATTATTTTCCAGCTCTCCTAATGGGAATTTTTGAGAGATTTAACTAAAAACAGGGCAAACTAGGATGAGTGTAATAGCAGCCGTTTTTGCCCTGTATAACTGTTGCTCAGCTAGAGTGAAAATCTGCTCCTAGAAAAGGTTTGGTTTTTTGTCAGGGTAAGGAATAGGGAAATCCCATTGGCCATGAGGGATGGCCATGAGGGATGGGCCCCTCCCATGTGTCTTTTACCCCCCCAGAGCAAGCTCTCACAACCTGGTCTGCAGCAGGGCAGCCCAGGGGAAGGCAATAAATCAGCATAGATTTGCTTTTCAGATAGGGGCACAGAAGAGAGTTAATACTATACTGTGCAACCAGAGCTGTAATACAGCCTTTGATACTGTTCACAAACAATGAAACAACCTGGGAATATTCAATACTTTGGGGTGTGTTTCTGCCCCTTCAGTTAGGCTTGGGATATTTCAGTGACTAATTTTGCTGAAATCAAAGAGGACTCCCCTCCATAGGGCTGTCCCTCAGTCTGTAATGTAGGGAATGCCTGAAATGGCTTTGTGGGGCTCACAGGATGCTCCCACCAGTAGGCAACCCTGAGGGATACACTAGTCAATACCCACCAAAAGATGCCAGGATAGTCAGGAAAACCTGGAAGCCTCCAAGCATGTACAGAAACCCGGCTGTGAGGACACAGAGGTTGCTGCTCAGTAGCTCAGTAAATACTGGGAAACTCCAGCTCCAGATTCCCGTGACAGGCAGATCCAAGTAAGCTGGAGCCTTCTTTTGTGAGCAATGGTGCTGTGTATAAAAAATGCTCTGTGATAAAATCCTCTACAGCAGTCTCCAGGAAAAGGTTATTTGCAGACCAACAATAGCCTATGAAAGCTAGCATGCAATACAATCATGCTGTACCAAAATTCACAATACTTTTCAGACCCTGGAAATGGGGTTTTGACCTTCCCTACTACTGCTGTCCTTAAGTCAGCACCCCAGGTAGTGCCTGGGAATTTATTGGCTTATTAGTACAGTTTTTCCACCCTTCCCTGAACATTGGGCAGGGCAGGTGGCCAGCAGTGGGCACTGGCAGCTGCCTGGATGCTGGGGCAGTGTTTGATGCCTCAGCCCTTGCCTGTGTTTTGCTGCCCACAGGTGCCACCGCCTCTGCCTGGGAGAGCTGCTGGGAACTGTGTGGGACAGCACCGGGTATGTATCCCTCTGCCACCTCCTGGGACCTCAATGAGTACTGGTGGGACCCTGCTGCAGTGCCAGGCACAGAAAGGGAAACTCCTGCCAATGCAATTAATAAGGAAATTGAGGGTTTTGATTATTTTCTTCCCCACCAGATACTTCTGAAAGGCTGCAATGCCAAACATGGCTTCTACATTTTCAAATATGTCTACTCATTCTCAACGCGGAGGAACCAGACACAGATAAAGGTGAGGAGGTGGCCAGGGGACACCCTGGCCTGGCTGCGGTGCCCCCAGCAGCCATCCATCACCTGACCTCTCTCTCCCTTGTGTGTACTGCACAGAAAGAAGAGGCTGACCACCAGACTATCATCCCCAGCCACCGGCTGGATGAGGACAATGCCAGGCGGGAGCCACCGGCTGGGACAGCTGGGACGGCCCCAGAACACAGTGACAACAGCAGCACTGAAGTCATCGAGTATGGGATTGTCCTCAAGCCTGAAAACCACAGCACCACAGGAATCAGCAGGGATGGTCCCAGTGCTCGCCCTGGCACTGGCACACCAGCACGTGGCAGCAGTGGTGGCACGGGTCCCACCCCATCCAGCTCAGAGGGCAGCGGCGATCTGGATTTGGTGGTGGAATTTGATGGCAGTGCTCCCATTATTCCTCAGAGTGAACGCCCCAGTGAGGCTGTGGTCAGGAACAGGTCCAGTGTGAGGAGTGAGGACAAGGATGACGGTGCCCCCAGGGTGGTTCCAGTGACTGCTGGGAGGGGGAGGGCCCCTACCACCAGAGGGGCAGGGGATGAGGGCAGCGGGGAGGCCACTGTCTCTGGCCAAGGGCAGCAGGGTGTTAAGCAGGGTGCAGGGACAGGAGGCATCGCTTTGTCCTCTGTCACTGAGAAGATGGAGGATGTTCAAGTGGGTGCTGCAGGTGTGGATGAATACGCTTACATCCCCGATTCAGGCAGTGTCACCATCACCCGTGGGAGCCTGGGCAGCACAGACAGGGACATCAGCTTCACCCAGATCTCTCCAGACAAGGATGACGAGGTCAACATCTTCATTGGGAGGGCCAACATCCGTGTAGGGGAGCAGGAAACCACCCAGGCTGGTGCCCCAGTGGGTAGCAAGGATGATGGCATCCCATCTATGGGAACCAGCAGCCCCCTCTCCAGGGGTAGCAAGGATGATGGCATCCCATCTGTGGGAACCAGCAGCCCCCTCTCCAGGGGTAGCAAGGATGATGGCATCCCGTCTGTGGGAACCAGCAGCCCCCTCTCCAGGGGTAGCAAGGATGATGGAATCCCATCTGTGGGAACCAGCAGCCCCCTCTCCAGGAGTAGCAAGGATGACGGCATCCCGTCTGTGGGAACCAGCAGCCCCCTCTCCAGGGGTAGCAAGGATGACGGCATCCCGTCTGTGGGAACCGGCGTCCCTCTCCCCAGGCTGGACGTCACTGCAGCACCCAGTGGTGGGGAAGATGACAGCATCCCTGCCCGCAGGCAGCCTGAAAGACTGGCCACCACTGCCACCCCAACCCATGGGGACAGCGTCACCAGCAGCATCAAGGATGGCCATCTCACTGGAGAGGATGAGGAAGGTGCCACCACCATCGGTGCTGATAAAGGACTGGTAACCCCTGTCCCCTGGAGAGTCACTAGTGGTGACATCACCAGCCCCACGGTGGCCAGCATCCATGGGAAAGATGATGATGAGGTGAGAGGAGAGGGGCAGAGGTCCAAGGGGAAGCCAGGCCGTGTGGCTACCACGACCCCCCGCCAGTGGGGTGACATGGAGGCCACTGTCACTGTCCCAGCCCAGGGGGCCAGCATCCGCCTGGCCACTACCGAGGGGGATGGCAGCACCACACCGGTGACAGCCAGCAGCCACAGGGCAGGCACGGGCACGGTGCAGGGCACAGCAGGGAGCGGGGAAGTGGGGACAGCCACCTCCCGACCCCCCCGTGCCAAGGCACGGCCCGGGTCAGGGATCAGGGTCCGTCCAGGGGGAGCAGGGCTGGACAAGACACCCAGAACGGACAAAGCACCATCTCCAAGTGGGAAGCCCAGCAGCGGGGCCCAGACAAGTGTCGGTGGCTATGATGGTGGCGTGGGGGGCAGGTCGCACGCCACCAAAGCAGCGGCCAGCCCCGCTCCTCAGGCGGGGCAGGACACAGGCAGCATGGCAGCAGCAGGGGGCCGGGAGCGGGGCCGAGGCAGCGGGACAGCAGCGCCGGGGGCCAGGCCCCATGGCAGGAGGCAGGGGGCCGGGGCGCCGGGCGCCATGGCCACGCTGGGCCGCAGCCGGCAGCTGGACCAGGTGAAACGCGCCGACGAGCTCCACGTCCGCGAGCGGGCCTTCTACAGCCTCGGCGGGGCGGGCGGCGGCCCCCACGGGCCCTACCCCGGCCTGGGCAGCGCCGACAGCAGCCAGTCCTCCGAGGGGGACGGGAGCAGCCACAGCGAGAGCGGGCAGACGGGACTGCAGCCCTCAGGGTGGGGGTCCCCCGCGTACCCCCAAGGCCGCTGGATGTGAGGCGCGGCCGGCATCCACCCCGGCAGGCTCCAGCGGGGAGCTGGGGGTCCCACACACCGCCTTTCCCCGCTGCGGGCTCTGCTCTTGCCTCGGTGAGGGGCAGGTTGTTTCACGGTGCTTCACAGCCCAGCAGGCAGGAATCACTGGTTCATGCGATCTGCGTTCATCCGGGGGAGGCTGCAGGTGGCACAGCAGCAGGAATACACGGGAGTGCTGTGCCACACAGCCAGGAACAGCAGCCATGCTACACGGCATAGGGTAGCGGTGTTCGTGCACTGAAGCCAAGCAACTAAAGAAGCAGTGAGAAAAAGCCTCTGTCCTCGCGGTTTCACTTCCAGCCTACTGGAGAAATAAAGGCATTTCTGTACCTGAGGATCTTCTGGCTCTGGTGTTTGTAACGGGACTTGAGGCAGTCACTCTGCCACAAGCAGCGTGCTGGGGGTGGGCTGGTCCCTGGGCATAAGGGGATTTCTGGCCCCAGCACATCCCTGGCCCTGCCATCTCCTGTGGGACTGCAATGTGGCCAACAAGCCCCATACATCCCTCCCTTGGGTTATCAAACCCTACCAGATCCAAGCCTCTCTGGGCTTGCTAGTGAGGCTCACAGAGCATCCTCTCCCTCTGTTCATCTACCTCCTCTAGCAAGAATTCCCCACCATGCCCTCCTGGTGCTACATTTCCTGGCCACACTGTCCTTCCAGGAGCACCATAACGCTCTGGCTGTGCCACCGCCATTCCTGCTGCTGGCCCCTGCACACAGGCCAGGCTGGGCTTCGACAGGCTGGAGCCATGCTGTCAGTGGTGCCAAAAGGTAACCACTGTTTATGCAATTGCAGGTTGCTTTTTCTGGCTGAGAATCTGCTAAAACAGGCGTGTTCAGCAGTGTGCCAGAGCGAACAGCACAGTGGGAGAGGTGTTGGGCCTCGAGGGGAGAGGGGACTCACTACCAGTGCTGTGCCCATGCAGAGAGCAGCCAGGAGCAGCCACAATGTCAGTGAAGTACCCACAGATTGCCTGCTCCCCTGCCCTCTACACACCTGCATGCAGGGAAGTGGCAGATCCTGTTATGGGACACAGAATCACAGGGTGGTTTGGGTTGGAAGGGACATTAAAGATCATCTAGTTCCAACTCCCCTGACACGGGCAGGGATGCCACCCTCTAGACACCAGGTTGCTCAAAGCCCCATCCAACCTAGCCTTGAATGCTTCGAGGGATGGAACATCCATAGCTTCTTGTAGCAACTTGGTACTTAGGGAGTTTGCAGCCCTGGTGTAGCCCCCAGGCCCCTCCATCCTCAGTCCTGACCACACCCTTGTCCAAAGGATTAAGCAACATCCTTAAGCAAGGGCTGGGCACCATCTAGTGGAATAAAAAGCCTGTTGCTGGGAATGTTTTGTGCCTGTTGAATGACGCTGGCGTGGGCATTGCTGCTGCCTTGTTCCACTACTTCCCCGAGGTGCCAGGAAGCTCTGCCTGAATGGTGAGCTCAGGTATAAAACTGGCTAGTTAAAGTATAAATGGCATACATTTGTAAAACAGCATTACCTCCTTGCACAGTCGCTGATAAAGCTCCTGGAATTTTTGTGCTGTGACTCAGGCTCTACATCTGGGAGAATATAGTATTTTGGGATGCTCACCCTGAGCCCCCTGCTCAGCACCACAATGTTGCCTGGCCCTGCCCTTTCAAAAGTCACCTGCCAAATAGCACAAGTGGCCACTGAACATAAAAACTGCAAGTTTCCCTAGGTAAGGGTTTTGCCAGAGTATTGGAGTAATACAGGGAGCTGTTTTTCCCTTGCAGTGAAGGGTGAGCAGATGGGCTGACAGAGCGGGGATTGGCAGGGTGACACTGCCCACTCCTTGTGCTCAAACGTGTTTTTGAGGAAAAATTTACTTTAGACTTTTAACAAATATATGTTTACACTATGTTCCTTGTGTTTTAGTGTTTATTTTTTAAATCAAGGGCAGTAGTGATTTATCTACAGGTGTTTCTTCATGCTGGGACAGCAGAGGCTGTTGCTGAAGTGATTTAGGGCCTTTCATCTCACTCTGTAAGTGTGTGAACCCACGTGAAGAGTGATAGGTACTAGCTGAGGGTACAGAACAAAAAATAAATTGTCCCTAAAAATCCCAGCTATTCTTATGAATGCTAATTGTGATCATGTGGCCAGGCAGGTATGGGTACACACTGCTGCTCCAATGGTGCCCTCCCCGTTGTAACACCGTAGTTTTTCAGAAGAGGGCAAAAGCAGACAGCCAGAGGGAGCAGCTGAGAGCAGCACTTCTCAAAAGAGAAGAAGCATGGCTACAGGACAACAACAATTTTCCTTCTCACTTGCTGCAGTTACTCAGTGAGACGCTTCTTCATCCCACACCAAAGAGAGGGACTGACAGGGACGGAAATACTGTGTACAACCCCAGCAAACTCTTCCTCCTAGTGCTCGACCTTCCTGCTCCTGAGCTGGCAACCAGGGTGACTGCAGGGGGCTTGAGCACATCCAGGTTTTTGGAGGATGGAAGATGCCCCAAAGCCTCCCTCCTTTGCCAAGAGAAGCACTTATTGCCATTGAGGTGGGTGCAAAGCAGGCCCAGCAATAAGAAACTTGGGCTTTATTTCTGCAGAACAATGCACACAGTACTGCCTATCATCAGGGGGGTTTGAAAATCTTTTTACTTACTCTGAACAGTCTCTAATAGACCATCTACCAGCATCTCCCTGTAAACACTTTGGGAAACATACTCTGAAGTCACAACCATTGCTATAGTCAAGTAAAGGCACATTTTGGCACATGGAGTAAAATGCAAATCTGAGTGACATTAGTAAAAAATATTATTAGCCAGTATTATAATCTGTTTGGGGCTTCTTTCGGCAATTCTTGCCCATTTCCCTGCACCCTCATTGTGGCTTTAGAGGGGCTGGTCTCCAAGTTTTCTATGGGGAGCAATTGCCTTGCATCTGGATACTTTGTTAAACATCATCCTACACTACATTCACCCTTCTTAAATTACTTTGTTGGCCTTGCTCTGGTCATCAGGGTAACTCTGATTTGGGACTGTACAGAGCTGACAATTCCTGGCCAGTGAACTGTGGGTTTCTCACTTCCTGACATTCTCTGGAAAAAAACTTCTGCCAAAAAAGTCCTGGCAAACTGTAGCCACTGTGTGAAAATCCCAGTGCTGTTTCTCCAGGTGATTAATATACCAAGGCAGTCTGTGTTCATCTTAGGCTGTTGGCTAAAATTAATCTTTTAAGTTTGGGAAGTTGATAGATACAAACTTCTTCTGTCATGAAATGGAATGGCAGGGGGTGTTTCAGAGATCTTACACCTTACTTCAAAGCTGACCTGAATGGGAGGAGATAAAATAGGTATGTGGCCTTTTCAGCTTCCCCACAATATGTAGGGTAGGGGCAGGAGCTTTATCTCCTTCCCACCACCAAGTGATTACTATTTTCAAGAGCGGCTTTAATTAAAAAGGGTTGGGCCTTAATAAAGTCTCCCAGCCCCCTGCTGCCATAGTCCAGCAGCAATGGGGAAGATCAAGCCTGACAGGCTTCAAATGTTTGACTTAAAGCTGACTCCCCCTCTTTTCCTCAGTGCTCCCTCCTCCCTTGTCCCTGTTGACACATTCCTGCAAAAAGCCATCCAATTCCACCCCAAAATACAAGCCCACTCAGCCAACCTCAGCTGTACCTGCAGAGTGAGTGAACAGGCTCCCTGCTTGACACATGGGATGTTTCATATGCCAGTAAATCCACTTGTGTTTCATCTCAGCTTAAACATTCCTGCTTTTCAAAAATGTTGGGTCCAAAGGGCAGAGTTTTAGATAATAAAAATCCTAAAGGAGATTTAGTGCCTGAAATAAAAATGCTAAGGTGCTAGAGCAATTCCAAATACTTAGTTAATATACGAATAAGTAAGTGCCAGGCACCGAATATGAGAAATGTGAGTATAATGACCAAAACCAGCCTTTGCTTCAGGTTCCTGAAACAGGACTGAGAAAAATGGGAAAGTCATCCCTATCCATCTTTAAACACTCGACACTTTGCCAAGTACCTAAAAGCAACAGTTATATCAACAGAGAAATTATTTTAAGAAATTATTCTTCTCATGTAGAGTGTGAGCTGAAAATATCCATATGGTATCCACAGCATTGGATGAATTTCCACCATCTTCCCCAGCACTCATGGACCAGGGGCTGAGGAGCATCCCTGTATTCAGCAGGGCTGGGATGGGTTTGCTGCTGCTCTCAGCAGTGCAGCCAAACTCTTTGAATGCAGGTCCAGTGGTAGAGTGGCTAGAAGGAAAGCTGAATTTTAATTTCACTTTTCCTGCTGTGTTGCCTTTCAAAGCAGAGCAGGGCTTCAAGAAGAAGGTGCTGTCCCCAGGAGCAGAGCAAATCTCTCAATCCTCTTATGAAATGCTCAGTAGAGGAATAGTTGAACACCTGAAAAATTCAAGAGTTCAGAGATTTTAATAAGAACTTAAGTTGTTGGACTTCCACCAGTTTAGGAAAAAACCCCAACCTAACACCAAAAATCTCTTCATTTAGATTTAAGTTCTGTTTACTAGGGATTAAAATTAAAACAGACTTATGCAAGTATTCAGCCATAGACTAAAAACATGGAGGAGAAGAGAAGCTTTGGATGTCCCTGTCCCAGGCTGGCCAGGGTCCTGCACACCCTGATGCCATGGATGGGTGTCCCTGCCTGTGGCAGGGGATTGGAACCAGCTGATATTTAAGGTCCCTTCCACACCAAAGTCTCCTGGGGCACCAGGAGGGTGCAAGGGCACCACAGGGGCTTCTGCTGCCGTTAATGGAATGTTGCCACAGCCAGACCGTTGCCACAGGGATTCCATCCCAGGTGACCTGGGGTCTGTTGAGACAGTTGATGGATCCTCTGCTGGGAAGCAGACACAAAGTGTCCCTCTCCTCTGCGCTGTGTCCATTTCTCCATCCCTGGGGGGAGCAGAAGGTGATTTGCTCACATTAATGAGGAAAACTCTTGACTGACTACACAGGTGAGTGTAGGTTATTTCTGAAAAGGTTTCTGATGCCAAGAGGATGCTCTGGGCTTCTGGCCCAGCTTCAGGTGTCTGAGGCTCCAGTCCTAAACTTGTACAGAAACTGGTGTTCAGTTCTCTCCTGAACTTGTACAGAAATGGTGTTCAGCTTTCTACTGAACTTGTACAGAACTGGTATACAATTCTTTACTGAACTTGTACAGGAATGGTATTCAGTTCTCTACTGAACTTTTACAGAAAAGGTGTTCAGTTCTCTACTGAACTCGTACAGAATGGGTGTACAATTATCTACTGAACTTGTAGAGTATTCATATTCAGTTCTCCACTGAACTTTTATAGAAGCTGGTGGCTTGGGGATGGGAAACCTAGAGCATGGATGATATTTAAGAGAATGAGTATTCGTGATAATCTCCTCTCTTCTCCTCTGGTAGGTTTGGAAGAACATTGTTCTCTGATCCCTAGAAGTCAGGGTTTTGTAGCAGTGTGCTACCTAAAGGAATCTAAGGGATCAATCACTTCAGCTTCTCTGACATTCCTTCTCTGGTGCCTGTCCTGCTTACTCTTCCAGTGGGAAACACCATGAGCACTGTAAGTACTTTACTACTCAATGCAAATCTGATTCCTAAAACACATTGTCTGGGGTACTTCCAGAAAGGATTTAAAGAATGTGTAGCAAATGCACGGGAACAGAAGCCTATTAAGACTTCATGTAACTTCTTTCTGGGTGCTAGCAATATTTCGGAAATGCTTACAGTGTGATCAATGACCTGAGAAAATTGTGAAGTAGTGTCCTCATTTGCAAACCTTTGGGATAGGATTTTTCTTGGTGAAACAGCTGGTAAGAGATCGGGGGGACTCCTTTTCCTCGATGCCATGCACTCAGGGAGGAATGCACCACAGCACCATATGATGCATATTCCAGCCTTTGCATGAGTGTTTTCTGTACCCTTTCATTGGTGCAAAAATGGGGGGCACGTCGCCCTTACTCCCACAGAAAATTCTAAGGCTTTGCTCCCTCTTAGAGTCAGCGAAAGCGCCGTGGAGAAGCAGCTGATTCTGGTCAAGCTCAGAAACGGAGCAGGCTGCTGGCTCCCAGCACAGGTGGAGCTTCAGAGCCAGAGCCAGTAGACTTCAAAGAAAGTGGTATACTTTCTCTTGAGCTTGGTAAGGACAAAAATTGCTTCTGCAGGGCTGGGGTCCAGGCAAATGTGTGCATTTGCCAGTCTCTAGGTCCTTTAGTGGGGAGGAAGGGAAATCTGGGATTTTAGGAAGTGCCTAGTAAGGCATCTGTAAACAGCAAGGCTCCTGACAAGCACAGGGGTTTGTTCCTGAGCTGCAATACATTTGTGGAGATGAACTGTGTAGCCAAGGTCCAAGTGCTACTCAAACACCTGAATGTTTGCTCTGAGCAGCTGGCAGTTGCCACAGCTGTCACTACACAGGGTGGCAAACTAAGTTTGGGATCTCCCAGCTGGGAAGCAGATAAGGAAAATTTGTCATTAGCTGTGTTCTGTCCCTCAAGGGAACATGTACAATATGTTACTGTAAAATCAGGATACCTGCTATGATTCCAGCTTTAATTTGGGTATTTTTTCCTATGTCATAAATATTCCCCTGTGTTAGATTAATCTTATGTTGGTGTGTTCCTTCTGCAAACTACTGTCATCCAATAGAACTGTGTGAGGAGCTCAGCCACTCTTTCTTGCAGAGGACAGGGCTGGAAAAGCTCTCCTGTAGACGGCTGAGAGCAAAGTTGAAGTGAAATATTGGACACATTTGTGAAAAGATTAATCCTACCTCAGCCTGTTCCTCTGGGGCTGCCCATTTCGTTTCTCCACAATTACTGATATTGATTCTAACATTTTGGTTTTCAGCTGGTGAAGAATTCATTGTTGTCACAGCTGACTCTCCTGACTCTGAAGACATCAATCTAACTGGCAATGATTCTGGCAGTGTTGTGGTAAGTAGTGAATGACACACTTCTCTCCATCTCACAGCCAAATTAGTTTTCTCTTGTGCTGCCAGGCCTGTCTTCTGGCATCCAAAGGTTCAGTCTGACATTCAGGGCTGAAATAGAACTCTGACTTACCTACTTTAGGTTTAGGTTAACTTCAGTTAACCCCAAATGCATCTGTGAGTGCACCAGCATCTCTGAGTATCACTTGCAGAGAGTGGAAGAGTAATTTAAAAGACCTTGTTGCTCCAAAACTTGGGGAGAATGTTTAGCAATCATGGGTAATGGAACAGAAGGAGCCAATTAAAAGCTGAAGCTGTTCTAGAGATACCCAAGATATAGGCCAGTGATTTAAAGAAAAAGGAAATAAGCCTTTGACTTCCCAAATATGAAGTGTTTAGCTGCAACATTGGTTTGAGGTACTCCTGTCACCGAGGTACCAAGCACAACTGTAGCTGGCTGGGGTACAAACCGTTTATTACTCCGAGAACTATTTCAAGTTTATTAATCCAATTCTCTTTATTACTCCAAGATGTATTTTACAAAGATCCAGCCACCAGGGTAGTTTATCCCTTGAGTTTTGGGATGCCACTGCTGCTGTGCAAAGCAGAAACACACAGCAGTGATGCTGGAAAAGGCCTTGAACTTTATGGAAGAATCTGCAGGACTCAGCTCCAATTCTGCAAAAATAAGAGTGGGTTGGGGTTGGACTTTTTTCTTAAGAAGCTGCTCATCTCATACAAAGACTTTATGGCCATCTTCCAATTTGTGGAAAAAGAGGGAAAGAAACACTTCCAGCCTAAATCAAATCTTTATTTGAACTGAAACAGAGGAGCAGGGTGGAAGGTGTTAATGTGATTCCTAAGTTACCTCTATTTCTAACCCATTCTAGCAGTGGGAGCAGAACCAGCAGCACCCACTTGTTTCCAGAGCAGCAGATGATTCTTCACTGCTACTGGCAAGTGATGATGACCTGGAACCAAGAGATAGTGATGGATACGTGAGAGAGAAAGTGTATCTCCAAAGTCTGAGTTCTGACATAAGGTAGAAAGAGGTTCTTGTCAAGTTTCTGGGTTCTGCTTAATTCTGTGCAAAAACTTCAGACATAGAATATAATATCCTGTCTGGAAGAGAACTAAGTGAAAAAAAATCCTAGCAAAATCTGACAGAAATTTTTCTTCTCTATTCATGAGGTCATTAATGAATGTGTCTTACATAATTGCTTGAGATGAGCTGAAATGCTTGCAGTACATAAGAGTTTTTGGAATTATTGTGTTGCTGGGATGGGGTATTGTTAAATCAGAGTAGGGGATGTTTTAATTCCTGATATTCTATGTATCAGTAACCCTTTATATGTGCTGAAAGTCATGGCTGCATGTTCTTTCTGGTCATGTTCTCTCTAGTGCACGGTCATCAGATACTCTTAGCTCTCCAAACTGGATGGATGAGTACTTAGAGGTAAGGATCCATGTATTGCCATCATTTCTGTTTTGTGGGAGGGGGATTTTGGGCAGAGAGGGAACTGCACAGCTCAGCTGGCCAGTGTGGGATGCTGTGGGCAGCTGGCCTGAGGCAGAGCTCTTGCTTTGAAGCTCCAGGCTTGTCCCTCCAAGTCACTTCTTGCTGGTGCACCCAGAGGGAGAAGCTCCAGCCAAGGTGGCACTGGCAGATCTGTGCTAGATTCTTCTAGCAGCTATTGACAGCTTGCAGATGATTGAGTTCTATTTGCCTGGTGCCCACAGAGCAGCAAACTGGAATTCTTTCATCCCAATCTCTGTTCTGGCTTTCTTAGTTCATCAGCTCTTCACCCAACATGAAATTTCTATGGCTAACACAACTTAATTTTCCTGTTTGGGAGAGAAAGAGGGAAAGATTTGCCTGCAGCCTAAATCCAGATAGGGAGCAGAAACAGGGGAGCAAAGAGAAGGGTTTTAACATGTTTCTTAAGCTGCTACCCTTTCTACCCACCTGCAGTGGGAGCAGGACCAGGAGTACCCACTTCTCTCCGCACCAGTGGATGATTCAGTTGTGCTACTGGCCACTGATGATGATGAAGAGCTGAGAGATAGTGATGGGTATGTGACAGATAAAGTATCTCTCCAAAGTCTGATTTCTGACAGAGTAGCAACAGGTTTTTGCCAAGATTTTAGGTTCTGTTTAATCCTGTGCAAAAAGTTCATGCCTGGAATATAGTGGCCTGTATGGAAGAGACCTGAGTAAAAAAAAACAAAACAAAACAAAATCATAAAATCTATCAGAAACGTTTCTGTTCATGAAGCCATTATTGGTTGTATCTTACACTATGGTTTGAGATATATTGAAATGTTTGCAGTACATAAAGTACTTTGAATGCTCATTTACTGGGCTGGGATGTTGCTAGATCAGAATAGGAGATACTTAACACATGACATTTTATGTATCAGTAACCCTTGTTGTGTGGTGAAAATAATGACTGTATTTTTCTTGTTCTGTTCACTCTAACACAAGGCTCTTGGGTCCCCTAACAAGTGTGCTTTACAACGATTGCTTCTTATGGGTAAGAATCCCCATGTCATCCTCCTTCCATTTTCTGTGGGAGGGGAATGGGGCAAAGGGGGAGCTGTGGGACTCATCTGGCTAATGAGCAGCTGGCTTGAAGCACAGCCCTTGCTTTGAAGCTCCAATCTGCACATCCTTCCAAGTCATTTTTTGGTGGTGTGCATCAAAGCAGAAATCCTTATCAAGATGGCACCACTACCAGATCTTTGGGTTCCTCATTATTTAGCAGCAATTGCAGATTGAGGATGTTTCAAGTCTTCTTTGCCTGCTGCCAATAGAGAAGCAAACTGGAATTCTTTACTCAAATCCCTGTTGAGCTTTCCTTTCTTCAGCAGCTGTTCATCTAACACCAAGTGTTTGTGGCTATCACAGCTGAATTTGCCCATTTTGGGGAGAAAGAGGGGAAGAAATACGTATAGACCAAATCCAATCATGGAACTGGGGGAGCAGGGTGGACGGTGTGGGGGTTGGCTCCTAAACTGCCTCTGTTTCTGCCCTATTGCAGCAGCTGGAGAAAAAACAGCAGCACTCACTTGTTTCCAGAGCAGCAGATGATTCATCACTGCTACTGGCAAGTGATGAAGAGGAAGGAAGAAACAACAATAGGTATGTGAGAGAGAGTGTCTCTCTAAAGTCTGATTTCTGTCATAGGGTAGAAACAATCTTTAAACAAAGTTTGGGCTCTTCTTGATATTATGACCTAGAATATAGTAGCCTGTCTGGAAGAGAACTACTTAAAAAAAATTTAAAAAAAAGAAATCCTAGCAAAATTTGACAGAAATTTTTCTTCTCTGTTCATGAAACCTTTAATGAATGTGTCTTACATAATTGCTTGAGATGAGCTGAAATGCTTTCAGTACATAAGAGTTTTTGGAATTACTGTGTTGCTAAATGACAGTAGGGGATGTTTTAATTTCTGACAATCTATGTATCAGTAACCCTTTATATGTGCTGAAAGTCATGGCTGCATGTTCTTTCTGGTCATGTTCTCTCTAGTGCACGGTCATCAGATACTCTTAGCTCTCCAAACTGGATGGATGAGTACTTAGAGGTAAGGATCCATGTATTGCCATCATTTCTGTTTTGTGGGAGGGGGATTTTGGGCAGAGAGGGAACTGCACAGCTCAGCTGGCCAGTGTGGGATGCTGTGGGCAGCTGGCCTGAGGCAGAGCTCTTGCTTTGAAGCTCCAAGCTTATCCCTCCAAGTCACTTCTTGCTGGTGCACCCAGAGGGAGAAGCTCCAGCCCAGGTGGCACTGGCAGATCTGTGCTAGTTTCTTCTAGCAGCTACTGACAGCTTGCAGATGATTGAGTTCTATTTGCCTGGTGTCCACAGAGCAGCAAACTGGAATTCTTTCCTCCCAATCCCTGTTCAGTTTTTTTTTCTTCTTTTCTTCTGTTCATCTAATATGAATTTTTCTGTTTAGGGAAAATTGAGGAAAAAAGCCACCTCCAGTCAAAATCCAGTTTGGAAACCAAAATGGGAGGAGGGAGGAAGGTTTTCAGGTGGTTCTGAAGCTGCCTCTGTTTCTATCCTGTTCCAGCAGTAGGAAGAGAACTAGCGGCAGCTTCTTATTTGTTTACAGGGCAGCAGCTATTTGGCTACTTACTTTTAATATTCTTAACCAAAATTAGAGAGTGATAGCCTAACATGCTTCATTTCATCTGTTGTAATTGCTTAGCTGAACTGGTGTTTGTATGTAACACCAGGGCTGCACACCAATTCTAATTGTGTTTTCTTTTTTCTCTCTCCCCATATGCACTGATGCAAGCTTATTGAAGGTGAGTTTACATTTTAAAGTTGATAATGGAATTGTCATAAATATAATCATTAGTTTTTATGTCTCCTTTCCAACCACCTCTAGCAGCAGGGATTGAAACTGCATTTAGCAAAAGGCAAAGAACAGTGCTAAAGCCTCTGGCTTAAAGAATGGAGCCCATCTGTGTCTGGTAGCTGCTGTTGAACACAGTGGAAAATCCCCACAACAGAAGTTGTTGCTCAATGCTTATGTAGGAATGAACTTTAATTTGGTGGCATTTTCTGTAAATTTAATTGATTAGTGCTTGATTATTGTTACATGGACATGGGAGTTGCAGAGATCATTGTTGCATGTGTATTCTGAGAATTAAAAAGCAAGCACCCTTTGGGTGTGACCAGGCCATTAAAATGTATCTCCTTTTAACTATATGTGTTATAATTTTCAAGTGACCTTAACACCATAGGACCACAGCTGACTCTGTTAGTAAGAATTGTGTGAGGGAGCTTCCCTGTATTAGGCAGATTTGTTCACAAGTAGTATAACTCTGTGGAATGTAGGACACTGAAACTCTTTCAGGTAACATTTTTAGCTGTTTCTAGGGTGAATAGAGGAAATGTTTTGTGTTGATCTGTAGCAGAACAATCACAATGTGTGGAAGGGTTCAGCCTCAATATTTAGGGGAACTAGTTTCTTAGAGATTGCTTTTATCCCAACTGAATAGGATCTATTTCAAATAGGAACCATTACAGACTATTTATAATAACTCATTTGAAGGGTAGTTCCAAAGAGAGAGGGTAAATAATAGATCTAATTTTTTGAAATTAAATTGCAGGGTGTGAACAACAAAGAAGCCAGTTGCTGTTGGACAGCTCTGTCCTGAGTGATGATGATGAAGATGAAGCAACAGATAATGATGTGTCTGTGACTGATTCAGCATCTGACGAAGGGGATTCATCAGAAGATGAAACTGAAAGTTCAGAGTATGTATGCCTCATGACCTACCAGACACTTTGCTTTTTGTTTTTCATGCAGACAGGACTAGGTTTTACTGCTATGGCCTGGCTTACCTTTGAAACCTTCACTTACTCTACTTATTTCCCTCTTTCAATGTCAACCACATCCCATGGAGCATGATGATCAAATGATACCATTTTTACTTTAGGAGAGGAAGGCAGCCCAAGGCAGATGGAAAGCTCTGCACACAACCTTAAAAACAAGTTTGGGGGTGATTAGGCTCAGGCCATAGTTCACAATGCATTCCATTTTCTTTTCATGCCAGGCTCTAGTAGGTAAGGAAATGCTTTCATTGGTGTTGATGGCTTGGCAGCAGCTGGACAACTTCTGTGCAGGCTTTAATAAAGCTGGTGTGATTTGGATTACTGAAAGGCAATGTAGGAGAGAACTTAATATAAAAAAAGGCATAATTTTTCCCTTTAATCTCAAGCTTCTCTGTTACAGCATGCCTTCCTGCTCTGTTTAGGTGAGGCTGGGAGACCCATACTCATTATTACCCAGAGCAAACTGAGGGTTAAGGACATGCAGGGCTCTCCAAAGGCAATGTGTCATGGCTGCTCAGTGCAAAGTTTACATGACATTTTAGGTGCCATGACCCTCCATGTGTGGTGACATAAACAGCCACATGTTCTCTCTGGTTCTGTTCTCTCTAGTGCTTGGCCAGCAGGTACTATTAGGTGTCCGATCTGCATGGATTTTTACTCACAGGTAAGGACCCACCTGTGCTCATCTTTCCAGCTTGGTGGGAGGGGAATGGGGCAGAAGGGGAGCTGCACAACCCAGCTGGCTCATGTGGGATGCTGTGGGCAGCTGGTTTGAAGCACAGACCTTGCTTTGGAGCTCTAAAGGTTACTTCTTGTTGGTGTAGAGGGAGAAGCCCTTGCCCAGGAGGCACTGCCAGCCCAACCTGTTCCCACTATTCAGCAATAACTGAGAGATTGCAGACACTCCAGGTCCTGTTTGCCTGCTTCCTGTAAAGCAGCAAACTCAGATTCTTTCCTGTTGTGATTTCCTTTCCTCCAGATTGTGCAAAGAGGGCGATTGATTTTGTCAACACTGTGTGGCCATGTCTTCTGCAGTCAGTGCCTCCCTTTTGCCCTTCAGACTGCCAGGTTTTGCCCAACCTGCAGGACAGATCTCACTCCAGGACAATATCATCCCATTTATATATAAGTACTTCTATTTTTCAAGACAGTCTAAGATGGATTTTCAGATACTCACCTATCAGGGGGATAGGTGGTATAAAGAGCTTTTTTCTATGTGTATATAGTTTTTATTGTATAAGGTTCCGTTTTCTCTAAATTTTTTATAAATAAATTTTAATTGATTTAAATATAATCAAGTCTGCTCATCTATGTTGGATTCTGCTGGTAGACAGAGATTTCTTTTAACAGGTGGAAATAAAACCCTTGCTTTGATCACTCAGAAGTGCTTGGTCTTTTCATCACACTGTAGTCATTGATTTTTGGGGGAAATGCTGAAGGCTTAAGCTTTGAAGTTCTTGTGATAGTGTGTGTTTTATAAGGAAAAAGAAACAGGCACTGCTTGGGGTGTGAGGGCTTCTGCTTCTTCAGACAGACAGCTAAAAATGTCATTATTTCAATGCTTTGGAGGTTGAAAAAGCAGCAGGTTGTGCACACATCAAAAGACAACTATTTTCTTTGAGAAAAATTGGTGTGTATATAGACAGCTTGTTTATGGCCCAAGCTGCTCCTTGTTTTGTCCCTGGTTACAATGTTCCATTGATGACTGTCAGCTGATGACAGGAGCACTGTCAGCTCCTACCAAGCTCTTCCCCTTCTAAAAAGCCTGTAAGGTTAAGGACTTCAACATAATTGCTTCAATATAAGTACTTTATTATAACTGCTTCAATATTGCTTCAGGACCAGTGCACTATACTTCTAGTTATAGCTACCTACTGTGCTGTGAAAAATTCTCTAATGCCCTTTTTTTCAATGTCATTATTGCAACCAATTTAAATGAATTATCCATTCTATTTTTATGAATATATTTGGTTTGCCATCCTTAGTGCTGCTGGACAAAGTTGGATAAAGGCTCAATTACACCTCTATAATCCTTTGGACATAAACCATTGACAAAATCTGGGGCCAAGATTGGATCCCAGACCAGGACTAGGCTCCTCTTTGAGGAGTTCAAAGAGCAAGGGGATTCTTTCCACACCTTGTGATTTAAGGGGGGGCTTCTCTAATAAACTCTGTCTGAAGCTCCCACTCTGCCTGCAACACAGGTGCCAAACCCCCGCTGTTGTTCCAGGTATCTCAGAGCCCACAGCAGCTGTGAACCAGCCTTCACACCTGTGTTTCACCTCTGGGAAGATGTGCTGGAGAAGCCTGCTGGCCACAGATCCTGCTTTAGCCACTCCTCCCACCAGAAACTTGATCCAAGGACAATTTCTGGGCATGAAAAGTACATGTTTGAGGAGGGATGGCAGCCCGACTTGGCTTGCTTTGTAAATAAACACCAGGGGTGTGTAATGCAATAGCACGTATACTTGGCCCCAGCTGGGCTGTTTCTCTATACTGTGTTGTTTTTGGTGTTCTGGATCAGAAATCTGTAAGTTTGTTTTTGTAGCAGCCACTCAACCACTAAACTGCTTAACCTTCTCCGCAGTCAGCGTCTCGGAAAAGCCAAACACAAGCAGCTCAGGCTGCATGAAAACACCAGCAGCAGACTGGCCTGAGAGCCAAAGGAAAGCTGTAATTTACTGGAAGGGAAGATCCTCTTTAAATTTACAGAAAAGAGCATATATAGAAACCTAACAAAAGCATGTAATGATTGTCTGGCAGGGACAGGCGATGTTGCTGCAAGAAGTGGTGATGTGGATCAGCTGTCAGATGTTAAACACATTTTGTCTTGGCCAGGTCATAATCCCACATCCTTGATGAGGAGCATCTCTTCCTACTATTAAAACTGCAGAGATGCTGTAAGAAAAGCAAAAGCTCAGCTTGAGTTGAAGTTGGCCAGAGATGTCGAAAACTGCCAGAAAGGGTTCTTTAAATACATAAAGCAGGCAGAAACCTAAGGGAAATATTGGCCCAGTGTTAAAAAGGAGAGGTGAGTTAATCACCAGCAACACTGGAAAGGCAGAAGTTCTCAACACTTCTTAGCCTCTGTCTTTGCCAGCACTGCTGCTCTCCACCTTGGATTGAGAAATTGGATAAAATAGTTGCAGTTGGCATGTATTTAAGTGGAGTCCTGACGGCAGTGTAGGCTGCACATGCCAGCAATAACAGGGACACCCTTAGAGAAGCTATGGAAATTCAGAGCAGCTCATGAGCACCAGGATTGTGCCACAAACAGCAGTTAACACTAAACTTTTTGTGCAGATCACACTAAGCTTTAAGGCGGGGCTTGCAAAGTAGATTTCTTGGGGATAATATATTAATTGAGCAATCAAGCTCATGAGAGCAGAGTTGATGCAGGAGTACAGACACTGCCAGCCCTGCCCCAGCAGAGACCACTGCCACACTGTGCAGAAGGCTGTGAGGTGCTGGGGGGACAAGGGGGCTTGGGGACATGCTCTTTTCCTCTGTTTAAGCTCTACCTCTGGCTGAGCAGCTCAGCCTTATGGAGTGCATTCCACTTCATTAGTTTGCTTTCCCTCCCCCTTTTCCAGCCCAGTTTCCTCAGCTACCTGTGCTCCAAGCCTTCTCCCATCCCAGCCTTCTGGCTTTTCTGCCCTATTGACATTTTTCTCCTCAACCCTTTTTTCCCACTGCTGTTTCTCCAGCCTTTCCTTTTCCACTATGCTTTTCCACCCTGGTGTTTCATTTTTTCTTGCTCTGCCCTCTGACAGCGCTCACCTCCTCTGCTCCAGCCTGAGTAAACTGGTGCTACCTCCTTGCTCTGACTGTCTAAAATTCTCAGCCAAATGAGGATGAGGGACTCCTTCATGAAATTCCTTGGATACCAGTTTTGTGCAGTAGTCTCCTACTCATTGTATCTGGTTCTTTTATGCTTCCAAGCTTCATTTTATGCTTTTTGAAATGAGCCAGAACAGAAGTGAAAGGAAGATGCTGTGAGGAAGGCTGTGGGGGAACAACAAGAGACCCAGTGCTGCTGTGGCCTGGCATATCTTGGAGTTTCATTTGCTGCCTGGAAAATTTTTGCCTTTACTCCTGTTTGTCATTAATGCATCTGAATAATGATCATTAATGCAAAGGAATGGTCCTTGCAGTGAAATAGTCCCGCGTAACAAAGGAAATAACTGCTACACTGGTGATGAGAAAGTTGGTGTTAAAGACCTGTAGGTTACTTGACACAGGTACTGACTCCACTTAGCAGGGGAAGGTTCATGCTGCAGCTAAAGAGGGACCTTTCAGGATGAGTTTCCCTGGAAAAACTCCCTGGGTTTTGCAGACAGCTCCTGTGCTAAAAGGTTAAGGTGTTCTGGATGTAAATCACTAACAGGCAGGGATGTTGGGTGTAAATCACTAACAGGAGGGAGGGATGTTGGTCTCCAAGCTAATTGCCCGAAACTAAGCTGCTTGAGGTGAGTCACAATCAGATGATGATGATTTTGTCATCTCGTTTGGACCCAGTGTCTGCTGTGGCCTCCCAGCTCTCATGGGTCACTGGAAACAATCTCTGACACATGCCTGGGGGCAAGATGGGATTTTCTGTGCGAGAACTGGGGAACAGTTGCTGTTCTCAGCACTTCCCAGCAGTGACTAAGTGCTCCTGGAAATGAACGGGTGTCAGGAAACTCTGCCTTTCTCTGACCTCCCTGTGTGCCCTCTCCCTTAGTCTGGGTGGGGTACTGAGTGTGTTTAAGGTGAGATGCTGTGACACACACGGTCTAACATGTTCTTGCCCTCTCCCAGCAGAGGAAGATGTCTCCACTACCCATATCCACCCTGCAAACCTTTTACCTTGCTGTTTGCAGAGCCAGGAGTAGGTTTTTAACAGGAATTATGCTATACCTTTGCTATTGCTTACTTAGTGCTGCCTGGCTCTGGGCCACTTAAAGCAGAAAGCCAGACCCCAGAAAGGAGCAAAGCATCGTTATGGTCACTGGAAAAACTAATCTGTGCCCTTCCTCCAAGCAGCTCAAACACTGCCCAGGCCTGGGTTTCCAGAGCTGGACAAACCTTCCTGTGGCTGGGAGGTGGAGGTGTTTGTTGGGGTGTGGGCTTGCGTTTCTCCACTTGGGGTTGTGGAGGGAAAATGCAGGATGTCGGTGTCATCTGGAGGAGTTTTGAGGTGGGGAGAAAATTTAATTCTCTCTGCACTGACTGCTGCATCCACTTCTGGAAGGGGAATATCAAAGGGCTGATGCCCCAGGGACTGAGGTCTGTGGCCAAGCACTGTCCTGGGTCATCCTGTCTGCTCTGGCACACCTGGCAGGAAGGGAAGGTGCTAGTGGGTTTGGCACAGCAAGCTCTGCACCACAGTTAATCCCTGAAAGTCCTGCTTGTTTAAAGGCATGAATGCAGTCTAATAGTTCATGGCTAACTAGAAAATGACATTTAGTTAACAAGGTATGCATTAGGACACCAGTGAGATTAAATCACTTGATTTTTAATGGCAGCAATAAAACACTTCAGCCCCATGGTACAAAAGCCTCAGCAGCAGCTGGTGTTAGCCTTGGTTCACTCCATGGTTTTGAAGACCGTGCTGTCAGGGACACAGTGACACAACTTCATGTTAGAGCCTTATCTAGGGCACTGTAGAGGGGAAAGGAAGGGGACCCCTTCCTAGGGATGCTGGGCTCAGGAGGCAGAGCTGTGCAGGGCTCTGGCACTGACTTGCTGTGTCAGACTGCTTTCAAAACAGCTATTTTGCTTCTCTGGGTGTGCAGAAGAATTCCAATAGCCATGAGGACCACAGAAAAGGTTTTTAAGGCTACAGAGATACAAGAAATATAAGGTCAAAAGCGAACATTTTCAAGGGCAGATAAAGCCCTGAGGCTGTAAACAACTCAGTGTGGGACAGCTGGCTGTGTATAGGTGACAGTCTAGAACAGTCTAGAACAGCTGCTGTGATGTCCTCTCCAGGAGATGAGAATCAGCTGGCAAAAAAGAGGTATTTAGCTTGTTTGCTTTCTCTTTGACCCTCCACTTCTGCTAACCAATCCCTGGGTGTGACTTGTGTCAGAAGGGCAATGGTGATGTTGTTTCTTACTCTTTCTGCACTTAGGATTTGTATTTTCAGACCCTGCTGCAAGGGCCACTGATCTGTCAGCATGCCAGGCACAAGAGGGAGGTTTTGTCAAGGTATGTGGCATGGCTCACTCTGCCTCCCCTTCTTGCAGAAAACATACAGGAATTAGTTTCCAGTATAATTTCTAGCAAAATGCTGATATAATTCAATTCAGTTCATATAAAAGCACTTACTGATAGCTACTTGTATTCTTCTGATGCTGTTGGATATTCCATATTTGTGTGCCTGAGAAATCATTTTATTTGGGGTTGTTCTGTCTTGCAATGACAAGCTGTCCCTAAAGATCCCCAGGAAGGCAAATCTTGCACTGGAGAGATGCTCTCCAGTGGCTGGTGTGAGTTTCACTCCCTTTTTTTAACAAGTAGAGCACTGCTCAGGCTGGACCCTGCTCTCATTTCAGTGATTTATTTGAGGGACACCACTCATCACTGGCACCCAGGTGGACAATGAGCTGTTGATTGTAACTTTGCATGCTGCCATCTAGTCACTTCTTTATCCCCTAAGTGGTTTATCCATCAAAACCACACCTCTGGAGTTTAGAAACAAGGATGTTGTGCAGGACAGTGTCAAATGCTTTGAACAAGGTAGATGGTATCAGTCACTCTTCCTTTATCCATCAATACTGTAATTCTGCTGTGGAATGCCACCAGATCTGCCAGGCATGATTTGCCCTTAGTGAAGCCACATTTGCTGTCACCAATCACCCTCCTCATTTTCCATGTGCTTTAGCATAGTTTCCAGGAGGATGTGCTCCAGGATCTTTCCAGGCACTGAGGAGGCACTGACTGGTCTGCAGCTCCTCAGGGTGCAAAGTTGTTGCCTGCTTTTCCCCAGTGATTTATTCATTATCAGCCAGGCCACCTGTGCTGCAGTGTCTTGTCTTATGGATGGAGGACAGAGTATTCACTTGTATATTCCTGTAGTGAATGAAGAAGATAAGAGAGAAAGCAACTGGTGTTTCTTTGGCTCAAAAAGATTTATAGTAATGACTGTAGGGCCCAGACCCAAACAAGTTCAGTAAGCAAATGCCTACTTCTACTAGTGAGGGTTTGTGCTGGTGGAATGTAAATTTTCATTTATGTTTAATGATTGACCTGGTGTGGAGAGCAGGGGAAAGTAAACCATTTGTTATTTCAGTGCCCTGTTTCCTCTTGGATTATACATTTTGCATGTGGGGACACGTTGCAGGGAATTGCCCATCTGGGTAAAGTGACCTCCAGCCAGGAGGTGACTCAGCCCTGCTTCCCTAGGCTGCAGCCGTCCATCCAGTCCCACTGTGCCATGCTCCACTGCTCCCAGCAGCTCCTGGGGCTCAGCCATGTACAGGTTTAAGTGCTTTGCCACCTGAAGAGCAAGCACAAATACCCAGTGAAATGTGAAGATGATCCCATGTTTGGCCAGGTTCTTAGGAAACGCTTTTGCAGAGGGAAGTCTGGCTTGTTTCTTTAGCTTTGAAAGGATATTCCACACTCTCATGTGAGCTGTGTGTGAGAAGGTGCATAGAATCATGGAGTAGTTTGGGTTGGAAGGCGCCTTGAGAGCCAACTAATTCTGCCATGGGCAGGGACACCTTCCCCTAGACCAGATTGCTCAGAGCCCCATCCAACCTGGCCTTAAACACTTGCAGGAATGGGGCTTCCACAGTTTCTCTGGTCAACCCGTAAAGAATTTCTTCCTAATAGCAATTTAAATCTGCCTTCTGTCAGTTTAAAGCCATTCCCCCTTGTACAGTTAGTCTCCAAATTTCTTGTAGGCTCCCCTCAGGTATTGAAAGGCAGCAGGTTTGTCAGAACAGAGGCATTTTTATGTAAGTTTTAACACAGCTCCTGTCTGAAATCAGACCAGAGTTTGCCATGTCACACACGATCACAAAGCATGTGCATGTTCTGGCATATGTTCAGCCTTCAGAAAACTGCATTTATAGATTGGGGGAAACAAGTTTCTTTGGGTGAGCTGACTGTCATTATAGGTTATGGCAGCCCTTCCCAGACCACTGGCTCAAACAGGAAGGGAGAGAGACGTCTGCCCTGTCTTCAGTTTGACAAACCAAACTCGTCACCGTATTTTGCTGCATAAAACCATCACCCAAAATAACCCCATTCTCGTGTGTCGGTTTATATTTGCAATTACACTTTGCAACAGGAAGAAAACTATGTTAATTACATTTCACAGAAGAAACATTCCTCTTGTGCTTTCCTAGAGTGCCTGTAGGGAGATTGCTATGTTGAAATAAAAACCCAAACAAATAAACCAATATCTGTTTTCATTGGAGAGCCCAATTTCCGCCTTGCTGCTTATTAGAGTAGGGCCTGAGCCCACAAGGAGATTTTCTGGAGGGCTGGAAAACCTGCCCAAGAATTGCTGCTGCTGGGCACAGGCCCTGCATGATAACCAGGTGTTCTTAGGAAGTTAGGAAAAGCTTTTGCAGAGGAAAGAGCAATGAGAGTGTGTTGTATTGCAATAAGAAAGGAGTGGAGAAATATTGTAACTTTTAAAAATTTTTTAATACCCATGTGTTTCTAATCCATTTTACATCAGTGTTTCAGCTACTTTGACATCTTGCTGTCTTTCAGAGTTGATCACTGGGAAAATAAATATCATTTCCAGGAAGCCAGGAGGTGTGCATGCAGCCTGATGGAGCTGGGGAAGCTCCTGTTTCCCTAGAAGTCACAGGCAGGTTTGCCATACAGTGAAGCAGACTTCTTGGGCAGCAAAATCTGAAACTGGAGCAGGGTGAGAAGCCAGTGCTCTGGGGAGGCTTTCCCAGCTGTGAGCATAAGGGTGCTGGCAAAACCTCACCAGCATTGCCATCAGGTTATCTCTGTTAAAATCAGAATATCATTTGTCAATCCCAGGGGCTGGAATAGAACTGATAATTGTGAGCAAGACAGCTGTGTTTACACATGGCTGACTTGTGTAAATGGCCAGAATAATCTCTTCTCTGGCTACAAAAAACAAGGGGAAAGCCAAAGGCCTGTGCATGATTTCTTAGTTACAAGTGGTAGTGCTCATCAATGTGACTAAATGGAAAGTGGCTTTAACACAGAACAACCCCAGTGCAGGAGGAAAAACTGCATTTGGCCAAATGCAAGCTGATAAGCTCAGTAGTATGTAAAGTTTGTCCTTCACTCTGATATGCAGGGGGATCAGAATAAAAGTTGCCTATTTAAGCTTTAAAAATCCACAGCTGCTCATCCTCTGGTTTGTATCATCTGTACACTGTGGAAATTGACTCTTCTAGTCTGTCTGTATTACCAGCTCAGGCCTGGGGGAGTTGTCAGCTTTCCAGGAAAGGTCTGACCTGGACCCCTGGATAGCCCCTGCAGCTGTTCCAACATGGAACATGGGAGAACACAGGCTTGCCTTTGCCCCCTTTAATTGCTAAGCAGGGAGGAAGCAGACAGGCTAATTTGTCAGCAGGCCTTGTGTTGGTAAAAGAGGAGTAACCCTGCTGTCTCAAGCTTCAATCTGCAGCATCTGTGTAGCCCAGGTGACTAAAAGAGCCTCTCCCTTTCCCTGCCTCCAGTGTGCAGTGGTGCCTCTGTGTGCGTGCAGAGCTGCTCCTCACTTAAGTCTGTAGGGAAAACTTTCTGATGAAGAAAGAGATTTGAAACCTACAGCCAATGAATGCAATTACTTGGCTGGGTTTATTTTTTTGTTTTGTTTTCTGTTTTGCCTCTGTATTTTTCTTGATATCCATGGAGATAAAGATGGGAAATCAAGGTGTTAAGAGACATGCTAGTATGAACGGAGTTCAGAGTGAGCTTTTAGCATCTCTGAGGCATCTATGCCTCATCTCATTTGTTAACAGCATCAAGCCTGGAGATGATAAATAAAATGAGCAAATTATTTTTACTTTAAAAAGATTTAGAGTGGCCTGCCTTTTAAAAAAATATATTTAATAGTCTACCCAATAACAGGACCTGATAACTATTTGATCTCTAAGAGAAATCTTGTGCCCATACAGCAGCTTTGCAAGACCAGAGCCTTAATTAACATTATTTCTGCAGAAAATTATTGAAGTCACGTGGCATAACATCAGTGTGGGATGGGCAGGTATGGTAGACATGAAGGTAAATGAAAAGCTACTTTTAAAAATCTTGCTATGGTAGTTTGCATTCCTTATCATTTTGATGCTACTGTTTCTTAATTATTTTTGGAAAATCTACATTATTCCTATCATCTTTAGACCCCAGACAAGCCACTGAGAGTGCCTTGTATCTTGCCTGTGAAGCAGCAGTGTTACACCCCAGCAATGACACTGCTGGCACTGCCCAAAAGAGAGTCATGGATAGTATTCCCTGGACAACCCATCTTCTACCACCCTTGCTCTGAGACTTGGTCCTGCCTTTCCTCTTGTAAAAATCTGTGTTCGATGGGGCTGCAGCTGTGTCACACTGTTCTCTCTCAGGAGAGCAGCTGCCTAGAATATAGGTAGGAAGAATGAATCTGCTGACCTGAAAGATTGGAAGGTGTACATGCAAATTCCCAGTGTATCAGCCTGGCTTCTTTGCCTGGAGGGGAGGAAAAGAGACCTCCATGACCGTGAATATTTGTTGAAATTAAACAAATTTCTGTCCTTCCTCTTTCTGTCTTTACTTAAGCCTGAATCAGAAGACTAGGGATAATCTCACTGGGACTTGCTATGATCCAGCACTCTCCTTTGCTGTTGATTTTTTGAGAGGGAAGTTTAGGGAGCCTGGATTATGTTGCTGTGTAATATGGCCTTGCAGAGCAGAGGTAGGATGTGTTAGGGATGTGGAAACTCCTGTGGGATACGACTGCATCAGTGCCAATGAAGGTACAGGTACCAGAGTTCCTACAGTGCTCCCTTCAGGGACTGGGTACATAAAAAATGCTTTTCAGCCCTGCAGAGGGTACGGAGTTATCTGCTGACAATCTGCCTCCTGAGATCTGTGCTCTCCAGCCCATGTGTCACTGAAGTGAGACCAACTCAGCTCCAGCCAGCAGCCGAGCTTCCTCCTTTTGCTAATCGATTGCTGGGATGAGATCTAGTCTGTGTTTCAACAGCAGCTATTTTGGGTACAGCAGATCAAGTTTCTCCATACAGAACGGATGTTGCTTCCCAAAATTGCCTGTCATCCTCTGTGTTCACATTTTCCATGGGTGAGGAGAAGTCATTTGACTTCTTTGTGATAAACAAGACTCAGTGAGCAAAATAGCAGTGCTGGCTTGTTATTTATTGACTGCTAATATTCTTCCTAATGCAAAGAGCTCTGATGGTCCTCAAGAGTCACTTGCCCTGTCAGCTGCCCCTTCTTCTTGTCTGCTTCAAATTCTGCTGCTTCACTCAGTTTCTTAGGCTTTCCTTCCCTCTAGTTAATGTATAGCTGCAGTTTGCATCCTGCCTTGCGTCCATATGCCAACCACAGTTTGCCATTTATTCTGCCAAATTTATAGCTACACACTCAACCAATAATCTGTCTAGGTAGCCAGTATGAATTATGTGCAAAACGTTATTTCCTGAATCTGGATGTGATTATCTCTCAGCTGTGTGTTTCCAAAAGAACAGCTCCCTTCCAAAGAGAGCTGGTGAGCAAGGAGGGAGAGCAGGGATTTGCCAAATGTGTTTGTGCTTCTTTGTTTAATGAAAAGAAACCTTTTTACTTTTTCCCACACACCTCTATCTGAACTATTCAGTCTATCAATTTATCCTATTTTATTGAAAAATTATACATTTAAGAAAACATCCTCTTTGATTTGCTGATGGTAATACCTGTTGGGTATGAGCTGTTACTTCACATTTCTTTAATAAAAAACCTTTCAAGTTTAAAAAATGTTGGTATACAGAATATGAGGAGAAATTGCTGGGTCTGAGTGATGTTCTCTATTGGCACATTTACTGCTTGTTGTACAAGAACAATTTTTTTTGCTTTGTGGAAAAACAGCCTTATCGCTTCCAGGTTTAGCAAGCTGCAGGGAATCTCTCCATGGTTAGTTGAGACAGGAGAGGCCTTGACCCTGACCTGCTGATTTTTGATTCCCCCACAAAATCAAATCAGCTTCTTGGCCAAACAACTTCCTCCCCAAGCCCAGTCCCCAACTCTTTAATTTCCCTTCACCAGGCTTTTTTCCTCCCACTCCACCAGCAGGGTCCCCACACCCCAAGGGCAGTGCCTGGGACATGTTTGTTTTCACACTGACTCAGTTCTGCACCCAGACCACCTCAGCTCTTCCCACCTCAGACCACAGCAGCCCTGGGCTGAGAGTTAAGAAAACTGCTCGCAGCAGAAGCTGAAGCCACGTAAAATCTGACGGGTTTCTGATTTGTAGCCAAGCCTGTGTCTGAGGTCAGGTTTACTGACAGGGTCACAACATGCAAACAGTACATGCTTCCCCTGCTCCAGACCTTCTGCAGAAAAGATGCCTTGTGCACAGATAACCACAGATATGCAGGGTGGAATCCTGCCTTGCGCAATGCCCGGCACCTCTCCAAATTGTCTGTTTTGCACTGGCCTCTTCCAGGAGGCACTCAGCAAATGTGTCTTTGTGAAAGGTTTGTCTCTGGGATTGGTAGCAAATGTTTTGGACTCTCTGCTCCTCGTGGGGCTGTGTGTGGAAACATGACATGAGCTCAACATGGTAACTGTGGAATGCAAAATCAAGGCTGCTGTGTGCTAAGGATTCCTGGGATGCAGTTAGGACTGTCATGTTCATCTCAGTTATGCACAGAAGCAGCATATGGAGGAGTTGGCCCATCATCTCCCTGTCTACCTCTTCTCTGTCCTGCTGTGCTGTCATCTGCTCTGTTTCTTGCAGCAAGGAGTGTTTCTCTGTGTTTTGCCAGCACAGCCTCATGAAGATGCAGCTGGAGGGGTGCAGTGTGCAGAATCCTTCCTGCTGTGCCCTGCCAAAACTCCCTGCACTTGGGACAACAGGAGTCTTGTGACTTTCCAAGTTTCACAATGCAGAGTGAGAGGATGCTGTTCTTTCCATATCCATTCTGCATATTCAGATTTTTCCATCAGTGCCCTTTCTCAGTAGGAGGAGAAAATTTTGCAGTAGGATCGGAAACAGGGAACTGAGCAGGGGGGAGAGAGGGAAACAACTTGTCACAAAGTTTTTGCAATGCTTGTCTGAGAAGCAACCTTTTGTAAAGTTGTTTCCTACTATAAAATTCCCCTCAGCACTCAAACTGTGAGCCCTGAGCTGGCAATCTGATGGTTGCTGTCTTAGGAGCATATATGGGATTTAAGCACACACACCTTGTATGCTTTCCTTCATTCTGGAGTGTTATCTCTGAAGCAGTGTTCAGGTTTCAGATTGAGCTCAGCTCCCACTGAGATGAGAAAGTCTCATCCTCCTGCACTCAGAAAATTGGTTTTTGAGGGTTACACACATTAAGAAACGGCTCAGTTATGAGAACATGGCGTACACCATATATTCTTTCACTGGTCATTCTCATTTCTATGAATACTTCAGACTATTATTGTGTTTGTTATTTTCCAGTTGAAACAAATGCAATCCTTCTTCTGTCAATTCAGAGCTGAAGCACAGCCACAAACCCAACACTGAAAAGCTGGTGTTTTGCTCTTCACACTGGTAACTCTGATGACCTGAAAATAACCAAATATTTCTGTGCTGGTTTAATTCAAGCTGCTACATGGACTTCAGTAATAAAATACATTAATTTCAATGGGGAAAAAAAAAAAGAAAAAAAAAGATCTGGAACTTTTTCTAACTGACTGTAAAGGTTGAGGGAGGGGACTTCAGTGGGGTTCCACTTTAGCAAGTTATAGACAGCTGGACTGTGTTTATGCTGCTGCAGGAGCATCCACTTGCCTCTCTGAAGGTTGGGATCTGACTGAGGTTGTCCAGCCCCCAGGATTTGTGAGACACAGCCACATGGCAGTTTCTCAAATATTAATATTTTCTTCACTTTCCAAAGCTGTTCCTAAAAAAAACATTTGAAAATGGGAACAGGGAGTGACTAGTCCCTGAAGCCAGAGGCAAATGAGTGGGCTCTCTTTGAGTAGAGAGAGATAAGGACAGACCACAAGACTGTGCAATGTGTCAGACACTGGCACTTTCTAATAAGCTCTCAGCCCACGGTGGGATTATTTCCCAGAAAGTCACTGTTCTGTCCCAGTTTGTCACCTACTCCAGCTCTAGGTCAGTGTTGTGCCTGGTTCTGCAACAACTCGAGGAGATGCAAGGGCTGACTCTGGGAAATTGAGGGACTGTCACATCTTTAATGGCTCCAAGTGGTACAAAGGAAAAGGTACACAGCTGTGCTGCAAAGCATGTGTTATCAGAGTGCCCTGCTCACACAAGTAAGGAGCAAGTCTCTGTTGTAATTTCTTTATCAAACAGATCTGACACCCATATTTCTCCTGCACACCAAATATTCTCCTGGGCCAGGATACAAACACTGTGGTGGTCGGTGTAGTCTATTTAGGAGGCAGAAGGCTTGAGGTCTACCACTGCTGTATGTAAGCTTTTCCTCACTTTTGGAGGTTTAATTAGGAAAATGTAATGGCTTTGGGAGGTATATTGGTTGATACACTGAGTTTCCAAAGAGCATTTTATGGTAGCAATACAATAAAGTTTTGCTTTTCATCTGTCTTTCCCAGAAACCTGTCTGCTTTTCTTGGGGGTATTCTAGCTTCAAAACAGTATTTGATAGCATTCTTAATGCTGCCAAAGAAAACAGCCTCTCTCTTCCAGTATTAGTCTTTACCATCTAATCTTTGCTCATATTCACCTCCAGACTTGTTTTTTGGTGAACAAAACTCAAAAAAAGCCAGCTGTCCTGAAAGCTGACTGAGCAGTACAGGTCACTGCAGGTAGGCTGGAATTTCCCAAGCCAAACAGAGGTATTGCGGGGCATCACAGTGATGTCCTAGCTCAGGATCTTAGGCATGTGCTGGGGGTTGCACAGGGAGGCACTGATACAGCTTCTGGACTACACAAAATGACAGCCTAACCACATGTTTCCAACACAGCCGAGGACGGAAGGAATTGTGGTCAGAAGCTCTGTTCGACAGGACAGACAAGTAGAAACTGTCACCTACATGCAACAAATTACAGCCAGAGTCATGCTCTGCACAGACCCTGACAGCTCCTGAAAGCCAGAATCATGTACCCTCCCACCTGCACAAATCCAAGCAAGCTGCTTCTGCTGTGCCACCAGCAGACAAGTGTTCTCTCCAGAACTAAGGATTTTAATGTGGGAAGTGAAAATGGTGAAAGTTCCCTGCTTTCTGTCCTGCTTGTTCCTTATCTTTGAGACAACAAGAAGCACAAATCCTACCAAGGCAAAGGATTTCTCAGCTAGACAAAATGATTTACAGGAGGAAAAACCACATAATGATAGGCATGAGACAAGTGCTAAATTTACTACAGCTCTGTACAGGCTAACCTTGCATGAAATGAAGATATTTAGTAATAGCTGTTGCTTCTCATCCTGCTTCTGGATTACTACAAAACATCCCTGATGTTCCTTAGATCTTACAAAATCCACCATATAGTTTTGGAAACATTCTCAAAAACCCTGTCATCTCCCAGCACACTGGAAATATCTGTTGCTTGCCAGAAAGAGCTCCCTGGGGGTCACACAGACACTTCTTGCAAAACATTTGCCTTGAGGTGCCACAGTAATAATTGACCTGTACAGGAATGTCTGTAACAAACTGCAGGAAGGCTCTGTTTCTAATGGCTCCATCAGCAGGGCTGATAACTGCTGCAGAACTTGGTGAAACAGGTTGTTTACATGATACGCATTTTCCTGATGATACACAGTAATACACCATTATGCAGATTTCCAGTGTTGATTTTGGCCAGACAGCAGCTCTAGGGGATCTTTGAGCATAATGTTGTTTTTCAATTCTGTGTCTCTTGATGAATGGTTTGTAGGGAAAGTAGGTTTTTCAGGCTTAAAATTTAATCCAGGGTGTGGACAGGAGAGCAGGACACAGCACACCCAGTCCCACATCCAGTGGTGTGAGCCACTGGCTTCTCTCTGTCCATTTTTGCTCTGTCAGATGGAAGCAGATTTTACTGATGGTCAGGACTGGTGTTTGGGATCAAATGTACTAGGCTGCCTAAGGGCCTGGCTTGGGGTTCCCTGGAGTCAGCAGCAGTGGCCTTTTGAAACCTCCCTAGTAACTGAGTATTGGCTACTGTGTGATGCTCAAACCAGCACTTCCAAAGATCCCCCACTCCCAGCTGGAGTCCTGTATCTGCATTCTAGGTCTTCAGCAGACTGGCTTCCAGCAGCACTGAGCTGCAGATACAATGGAAGATGGTAAATCTGTCTAAACCTGCAGAAGATCTTGATGCTGAAATCCTAGATGCTGAAGGCTTTTTTGGTTGAAAAGTCTTTCCTGAGTTACTGTATAACAATGGTCACATAGCTTCAAAAAGAAAAGCTAGGCTAGTCCTCACTCAGGACTTACAGTCAGAACTACTGATGATATATTATGTACTATGTTTTTACCCACTATCCTGTTGGAATATTAGAACACTCTTTTTAGTACACTAAGTGGAAACTTCAAGCTGTTGCTGATCTCAGCTCAAAAATACAATCAGCTAAGTCTGTGTGATGGGCAGGGGCTGAGCTAACGTGGGCATGTTACTCCTGATGTCTCTAAACATGGCCCAGAAGGGTCAGTAAGCACAGGATAACTGTGCTGGAGCTGGTACAGACAGGTGTCTCTTGTCTACTTGACTAAGGCCACAGCAAAGATCAGCGTGGTGTCACACATGAGAAGCAAGATAACCACCTTGAAAGAGCTATAAATATTCCTCCTTCTCAGAGGGCTGTTTGGAATGTTTTCCTGTGTTTGAATGACACCCCGCTGTCCTTTTAAAGAAATTCCACATGGAACAGTGTGTGAGAGTCCCCCAGCACATCCCAGCTGATGCAGAATCAGTCAAAAGCTATGGACATCCAAGAGAGGCCACAACAGAACTGTTGCCCACCAGCAGGTCTGATGCACTGCTCCATAGCAGGCACGGAATTTCATCCCATGATGTCCTTTGCTTCCCAACGCCAGTCATGCCACTCCTCATGCTGGAGATATATCTGCAGTTTTTTCCATTTTTTTTTTTACTTGAAAGATATCTGGCATCTGGTCCCCGAAAAAGATTCTGAAATGGATTTGGTGCATGAGACAGCTGTAGCAGATGACTTGATCAAACCACCTGAGAAAGGAGCCAGAAGGAATACAAATGAATAAAAAAGGAGTGAGAATTCGTCATAATTCCTCATAAAGATGCACCAATCTTCTTTAATTGGCTCTCGTACACATTTACAAACAAGTTTCTGGATGCAGAATGCCTACTGAGACACCTAGTACTACTAATTTATTTTTTTCTACCCAGGTCAGACCAAAAAATGCAAAAGGCCATATTTTGCAGCATTTTTGCAATTCCCTTTCCACCACACATGCCCTGGAGATCAAGTCTCCAACTTTGTGGAAACATTAACACCTCTATGGTGAATTTTATGTTCAGATTTATTTCTTCCAGCACACATTAGATATTCCTACCCCCTGCAGAACAGGGCACAAAAGATTCTGGGAAGCTGGGCTCTGGCTTTTCACAAAAGCAGAACAGACATGCCCCAAAGCCCTCCTACACGATACCAACACTGTGCATTCAACAGACCTGCTGGTTAATGATCTCGCCCATAAGTAATGTTTTAACCTCAGAATGGTTTTTGTTTGTTTCAAAAGCCACAAAGCCAAAGAGGAAGTGTAGGAGAACGTGGGCAGGACAGCGGCCAGGAGCCTCATGACCTCATCTTTTTCCGCCACATGGGGATTGGTGGCTGTGCTTGGGACAGGGTTTAAATTCCCGGAGCTCAGGGATGTCAGGCAGCAGGGGACAAGGGGAGAAAGCCAGAGCTGCTGGAGCCAACTGGCTGGAGCTGCTGCTGGGATCACTAAGAGTGCTCTTGTCGTGGCTGACTCCTCTAGCACCAGAAAAGGTAAATTTTTTTTTGCTTTTTTACCTGACATGTGCCAATCCGTCTGCAGCTTTAGCCTAGGAAACACTGAGCAGATCTTTGAAAACTGCTTCACTGGTCAGGGATGTTCGATATTTCTCTGTGGAAAAAGGTGTCTTTTTATAGGAGCAAGGTTGCTTTAGCAATGCCAGGTATTACACATAATCACAATTTTAAATTTGTGTGCTGATAGATGTTGGGAGAAGGTTATTGAAAATCCTGCCACTGAATCATGCACTAGAAACTCAGAGTTAGTGCTTGAACACAGAAGGCTTTCTTCCTCATGTAATCACTGCCTGGCAGTGTTCTTGTTTCTCCTGGCAGGCTCATGGTTTGTGTTGCAGAATCCTGAGTGGATGGACAGTCACACTTCTCTGTGGAACTTGAAATTGCAATACCTCTATTAGAGTGTCTGTCTCAGGGCCAGCCTTATTAATGCATTTTGAATGTCCCAAGCAGCTTCCTTTCCTGCTGTGAGTTGCCAAAGTTTTGAATGACTCTTGTTCATCAGTAAATTGGTTTAAATTCCCAGGGATGTTCCTTATTCTGGGAACTGGTCAGTAAGCACTGCAATTTACTGTAGCCTTCCTGATTTCAGCAGGAATCCTTTATTTATAAATGGAACATGAGGAGCTATGGCAGCAGCTATTTCACTCAATCTCTTGTTTGGAAACATAGGTTATTTTATTCAAACTTCTGGAGGGGGAAATGCAGGTCTACCAATAGGAGCAGTTTATGTTCATATAAACTGACTTTACTCAGCAATTCAAGTTAATAACCCTAAAATCTAGTTTTAAAAGAGCTGACAAGAGAGTACTAATTGTTTGCCTTAATCTGCCTCTTTTTTTAAACAATTGTGTGAAAGGACTGAAGATAAACCAAAGCTGGTATTTAGAAGAGTTTTTCACAGAGCTTTTCCTTTGCCCATGTAAGTCAGGAGTCAGTTCACCTTTTCAGTGTGGGTTTCCTCACCACTGCTCAGCTCTTCTCAGCATTCAGTTTCAAAATTCTTGTAGCTTTTTGAGCTGCCAAATCATTACAAGGTGAGTGGGAGGTGGTGATGCAGGATAGAAGAAATAAAATTAGCATGGGCAAGTTGAATCCATAGCAGGGACCTGGTCTTGGCATAGTAAAGAACACCAGGATAAAGCAAAAGCCTATAGCATTTTTGTGGTATTTTACTTTATTAACTTACTGTTCCAAATTATTTTCTAGGTAAAATATCACAATGAAGGTGGCAGTTCTGTGTTTATGCCTTATCAGCATCACCGCTGCATGGCCAGTGAGTAAATCACAAACACCATCCCCAGCACTTGCATCATTTCCTTTGCACACCATTGAGAAATACCAATAAATGTTTTTTTCTCTTTTCTCCCTTCAAGGTGATTCAATCCAAGCAGCATGCCATTTCTGCCAGCTCTGAAGAAAAATATGTAAGCTCATTTTGTCTTTCTGCTAATTTTCTTTGATAAGTACTTTTGTTTGTTTTGTTTTCCTCCAAAACATGTTTTCTGATACTTGTTCTATGATTTAGATGTTTGCAGAACACGTCCTCACCTGGCTGTTATGAGCCAGTTTCAAAGCAGAGAGCCACTGATGTCCACAGACTTTTCCCTGTGTCATATGGCCTGGTTGTAGACTTCCATTAGTTCTATCATTGGACCAGCACTGGAAGTCTTTTTTCTTAATGAAAAATGTGTTAGCTGTTAATTAGAAAAAGAAAGGGACCGCAGTGTGGCAAAATTACCATAACCCATATTCGTTAGTGTGCATCAGATGACAATATTTGATGTTGGAGGAGCACCTTAATCCAATATCCTATTTTTTTTGAGAGAGATTTAAGACAACTGCATTCAGTCTTGTATATACGTCTTTTTTTATTCCTCCATTTTATTCCCCCATTGCTAGCTGTTACCCTTGTAAAATCAATTCATGGCTCTGAGAACCAGCTACTGCATTTAGTTTAGAGCCTTCACGATGTGGGAGATAAATCACCCTCCAGGTAGGGCCTAAGAATTAGCAGAAGCAATGATTGTTAGACATAACCCCAAATCCCACTCAATAAAAACAGGCTGGAGAAACTGATCTGAATTTGCCCAGGCTCTGCCAGTGAGACGGGCACACCTATTTATCTTTTGGGTACAACATTCATCTGGGATCATGGCTTGTTCTGAATCCTCTTCCTACTGCATTGAATAGCTGGGGGCACATCCCATACAGAAGGACTGTGTACTGCAGATGCCACATCTGCCTGAAAACACAGGTTGGGATGCAGCAGATTTGAGGATTAACCCCTCCCTTTTATTTTCTCTCTAAGGACTCCAGGAGCCATCACTTGCGCAGATATTATGACGACCATGTGAATTCTCACTCCCAGGAGAGTCAGCAGCACCCACAGAGTGACCTGGCATCATCTCAGCAGGTACAGGCACCTAACTGGAAGAGAAAGCAGAGCATCTTTCCATGCCTAGATTTTCAAGTTTTGATTAAGTGCTTAAAGAAAAGCCAACATGCTGATCAGCTCCAGCTGTATGTGCCTTTGTGTGCTAACATTGAGCTTTGTGTTGCTTTCAGACCCTTTACTCTTCAGAAGAAAGCGTGGATGGCCCAGAACAACCGGTAAGTGTTTTGAAGGACAATGTGCCAGCTGAGTGATGGAGAGCAGCCAGTGTGTAGCAGCTCTCATTTTCCTCACTCAGGTGTGGTTCTTGCAGTAAGATCTCTCCCAGAACAATGCAAAGCTCCAGGCAGGGTGAGGTGAACTCAGTGCAGTGCACACAGCTCCCCAACAGTGCCTAAGCCCTGGGTGAATGGCACCAGTCTGCACCTCTCACAGCAGTGCTCATTTCCCTGATTCATAATAAATGTTTTCCAGCACTTTCCTGATGTGTCAAGCAAGAGCCATGAAGATGTGGATGATGACGATGATGACGATGACAATGATTCCAATGACACGGATGAATCCGAAGAGGTTGTCACGAGTTTTCCCACAGACATCCCAGTGACTGTTGAACCATTCCCCACTTTCCCTTTCACCCGGGGAGACAATGCTGGCAGAGGTGACAGTGTGGCCTACAGGATGAGGGCAAAAGCCGCACTACTGACAGCAAAAGCCAAACTGTTGAAGGCTGTCAAACTCCACAAAGCTGCCAAAAAGGTAAATAGCACTGAGCAGTGGTGCCCACGCTCTTGGAAATGGGCAGTGAACTTGAAAATGGTATTTTATGGGAGTTGGTTTTGAAAACTGGTATGGGGAAAGGCATAAGTGAAGGAGTGCATTTCCTTTCTCTGGATACCACAGTTCAGGGGGTCTCGATGGCTGCTGATGCACAGGGGCAGGAGTGTAGCCTGCTGCTGCAAGCTGTGCGAAAATGCAGTTTGCACTCTCACGATATACTTGCACATGTAAAATCTGAGGCCAGGAGCAAATGAGAGCTTTTCATAATGTGAAAGGTTCATGTAACTCCATAAAACACCAGAGTATCTCCAGGCAGGGGTACATCATGCAGGCTTTGAGCATCCCCGCAGCCCGAGGAGTGACAATGCCTCTTGTTCTGCTCTCTAACACAGCTCATCTATGATGCCACCGAGGAAGATGAGAGCGACCTGGATGCAGACAGCCAGCGCTCTGTCTCCCGGGAGGATTCTGCTTCCCGCAGCTCCCTGAGGAAGCACGCCAGCAGCGTGGCATGGTCTGACCAGAGCCACGGGCGGGACAGCTTGGAAAACGACAGCCGGCACAAATCCGACAGCCATGAGGCAGAAAGCGACAGCAGCAAATCTGGTATCAGAGGGGACAGCCAGCCGAGCGTGGAAAGCAGGGAGACAGGGGACAGCCACACCAGCGTGGAAAGCAGAGAGAGCCGGGACCTGGTGTCAGCGGAGCTCTCTGACGATATCAGCAACCAAACCCTGGAAAGCGCCGAGGAGTCTCAAGATCGTCACAGCATCGAAAGTAACGAGGTCACCCTCTAAAGGGAGACAGAAAGAATATTTCCCTTCTTTTTCAGTCCCTACCTAAGGGAAGCGGGAATTAGCTTGGTTTCGGGGAAGTGTTTGTTAACGTAGGTGGCGTGGTGATTTTTGGGGTTCGGGGCGGTCCGTGGCCGCTGGGGCTGTGCCGGCGGAGCTGCGGGACGCGGCGGGCGAGCATCGCTGCCGGGCGCTGTTCTGCTGTAACGAGACTTCAATAAAACCTCCATCCACCCCCTGTACCTGCGTTACTGTTCACTGGGGCTTGGACCGGGCGGGGGGAGCTTTAATACTTCATCTTAAAATAATGTGAAATCGCCGTTCTCCACAGATTTAACCAGCACGACCCCTTCGGAGGCCTCCTCCTCCTTTGGCCGCGGATGAGCGGCACTCCAAACACGCAGCGCCGGCCCCGCTCTGTACCGCGGGGCGGTCCGGGGCTGCCGTGGAGAGGGGAGGGAGCCGTGGGAGGAGGAGGAGGAGGAGGGGGGCGGGAAGGAGGTCTCCGGCGGGAGCCAGGGCGACTACATCTCCCTCCGTACCCCGGGCTTTCCGCCGGAGGCGGGGCAGGGCCGGCGGGCCGATGGCGGGCGGCGGCGGCCGGCGCGGGCGGGAGCAGCTGGAGCTGCCTATCTATATGCCACTGCAATAGTATCTGGGAAGATGATTAATATTATTTTGACCTATTTAGACATCAGTAGTTTCAGA
>JAOTQP010001652.1:10632846-10653399 GCA_026413545.1 Cichladusa arquata
GCCGCGGCGGGGCTGAGGGGCCGGGCCGCCCGCCGGCGCACCCTGACGGAGCCGCGCCCCGCAGGGCGGCCTGGGCCAAGCGCCTGGCGCGGAGACTGCGAGGTGAGAGAGCCCCAAACCCCCTTTCCCTCCATCCTTACCCGTGTCTCTGTGTCCCCATCATCTTCTCATCCATCCTCCGGTGTCCCCGTCCCGGTTATGTCCCCCCAGATGCACCCACAGCTCGCTCCTTCCTCTCTTTCCCCACTTCACTGCCTCCCAGGTCCTACTGCTGGCTGCTTTCCGTGCTGGGAAGGTTTGGGTTGGACATGAGGAGGAATTTCTTCACAGGAAAGGTGGCAGTGGAATGGACTGCCCAGGGTGGTGTTGGAGTCACCATCTCTTTAGGTCTTTAAGGAAAGACTGGATGTGGTACTCAGTGCTGTAGTCCGGTTGATCGAGACTGGGTCATAGGTTCGATGTGATAATCTCCAGAGGTCTTTTCCAGCTTTGGTTTTCTGCTTCAGCACCAGGTCTTTGGAGAGTTGGAGCAGAATGCTTGTACATCTCTCTTTCTCAGCATCCCCCATTCTACAGAAGAGGTGGTTAGGATGGCATGGGATACTTGGAGTGGATTGCTGGGAAGGTGTTTGAATCACTTTTTCTTTCTTGCAGTGCCTTGGTGCTGCCTTGACAAGTCAAGAGCTGCCTGTTGTGATCAGCTGGGTGATCAGGGACAGAACTGGAAGCTCAACTGAGCACACATCAAGTGAAATTTTGGGGTGTTGCTCAAATCATACTGCATTAACTCCCTACTGAGCTGGCCTTGTACAGGGTTGATTTGACAACAGCAGAGAGAATGCTGGATGGGGAGTCCTTTGGATTTAAGATTGTGGGAGCACATGTAAAAACCCTCCTTTGTTTTCAGAGAAGCTCAAAATGTCAGCTTCAAACTGCGAGGATTTTAAACAGAGTATTGGTTTAAGTGTTGGGCAGAATCTTTATAGTTATAAAGCTGCAGAAAAGCAAACCATATTTAGAAAATAAAGATCCTTCTTCTGAAATGTGGATTTTCTGAAATGGTAGATAGTGCTGTTACTGGCTGCCATGGCATCAGTGGAACTATCAAAACAAACTGGACTTTAATTTGTACCTTCTCTGATTTTCATGTGCATTCAAAGATTGTTTGCTATAGTGATTTCTCTGGCCTTGACTGTATTGCAGCAAAATAAATCCCTCTTGAACATTGCAATATCTTAGTGGTATGCAAGTCAGACTTGCAGAGATTATGGAATAGAGCACGTCTTCTTTTTAGCAGATTTTACTGGGACCGTGTTCAATGACCCAAGTCACTTCATAACAAGAAACCAGAATAACTACCAGTAATAATTATGTTGTGCATGAATTGCCACTGCTCTGTTTGGAGTCTCCAGTGGTGTGTTTGCTTTCGTCTGTTGCTGAGATATGCCTGCAAAAAGAGCTGCTTCTCATGGAGAAAGCTAAGTCCTTTTATAAAAACTTTTATTTAAGTTCAGATGCCCCTTTCATCTTAGTTGTTGCCAAGAAGGAACATCCTGTGGATGTTTTTAACTGTGGTGAAAAATGTTTGTACATGAGGCGAGTGTGAGAGTGGTTTAGTGGTAGTACTCAAAACAGTTTCTGTTCATTCCTGACCTCCTTGTATAGGCAAGTGTAGATAAAGTTACTGTAGCTGACAGATCCTTTTCTGGCTTTTTGATGAGAATGTTGCCATGAATTCCTGGGTGCAGTAAATGTCTGGGTGAGGCTTCGGTACTGTGGAGGTTCTGCACTTGCTGTGGAATAGGTTACACCTTCCCTGAAGAATGTGATCCCTGTGCTGCACAGTTTAAATTGCAAGCCTGACATTTTTATAGGGCACTTGGAGAGTGACTGAGGATTTACTGTTGGAAAGAATACTCCACAGTTCTTTTGACATTCCGTGGATATCCGTGAGGATCTTTGAAGACTGGAAAATGGTGCATTCAGTTTTATTTCAAGGACTGCAGGAAAGTTGGCATCGATTTATTTAATGAAATTCCATGTCACTGGACAGAATTCAACAAGAGGGAATAATCCTTTGGATAGCACAAGTGATAGGGTCACCATGGAAAAAAAGGTGCCACTCAGTATTGAAGGATGTTCAGTGACAGCTTGCACTTTTACTTGCTGTGAGTTATGAAAGAAGAATGCAGGGAGGATTTAAAGTATTGGGATTTTGGTAATTGCAGCTGTGGGGGAAACTGTAACAGGAGTTACTAAGTGAATAGAAAGTCACCTACTTCAGACTATCTTTGTGTTTAGGTTCTTCTTTATGTGAATTCTGTTCAGATTCTAACATGAGTCTCTGTGAAAGTGCCTTTAGTTCCTCTAGTTTTACAGATCTCTTCAGCAAATATCCCAGATGCTTAGAGGAGAAGAGGGGCTGACTATTCTACTCTGTTAAGGAGGAAGTTAGCAGAAGTTTTGATGGGTAAAAAACCAGGTGTGTTTCCAGAGCCATCCTGGAAAAGTAATCCTGCCCTGTAAAGCTGTATTTGGTCACCCAGTGCTGCTACGTCCTTATGTGTGTCATCACTGGGCATTTCTTGGAAGTTTGTCTTAGTTTTTGTTCAGTGAAGAAAAAACTACAAACTACCCTACCCAGTCACTCACTAATTGTTACTTTCCTGAAGACTGCTACATGCAGAATAAGTATGAGCAACTGTTAGTTGCAGATTTATTTGATAAAAGTACACAGGCTCTGTCAAAAAGTTGATGAATAGCAAATGCATATAAGGAAACAAAACAGTTTTGTTGCTTGCAGCAGTAAGCACTGCTTACCTCTACTATATTTGGTGCACCTAAATCAGTATTCTAATAAGGGGGAAAGGTGAATAATATATGTATATTGCAAAAATGTAACAGCTAATGAAAGCTCCAAGCTGGCTGATGGGCAAATTCATTGTTCACTTAGCACAAAGATCGTTGTATGATCCCTAGTGCTGTTTGGTTGGGTTTTTTCATTGCTGTAGATTTCTGTTCTTTGCTGACTTGACTCCTAACAACAGTCTAATATGACAGAGTTTGAGTTTGGAAGCTTTCTGCTTCTGCTCACCACATTTCTTATTGGTGAGTAATGTGCTGACAGCCAGGACTTGGCTTTCTCACCAGCTTAGCTCACTGCCTTTTCCAGCCTTTTCTTCCTCTTTTCCATAGTGTTTTCCTGCCTTTATTATGAGGGTTGCTAGTGCAACGTAGTGCTGTGCTAGAGGCTGAGTTTGTTGAGTTATTAATATTAGTGACTCTGTAAATGTTCTTGGATTTATGTTTTTGTCTTCAAGAATGACCTAATGGGGAGGATTTGGCGTTCAGTGTAGTGAAGTTGCAGCCTTTATCTGCACATTTTCAAACTTGGCCTTAAAGAATAGCTTTGAAAAAGCTCTCTTATCTAGGGTCTGACACTAGGGAAGGCCCTAAGTTACAAATTAAGCCATGTGAACAGAGATGAGTGCTAAAACTGTTAGTGCTTGCTGTGCCTGTGCAAGAGAAGTTTCCAGGTTTATGTCACAACTTAAAAATGTGTTAGCTGAAAGGTTTCAAGAAATATCTGATACTTTTTTTTTTTCTCACTTAATCCAGGTAGAGGGAAGAGCTTCCTTATTCCCATCTCTGTTAGCAAACAAAGATCTGCAGCATGCAGCTTAGCCCTGTGTCTTAGTCTTACAGCAGTGGTTGCAGATTGACTGAACTCATGCTTCATTGTCAGCTTTATAATGTGTTTTGGCTATCCCTTGTTACTGTTCCATTTCAAATTACTGTGGTATGTTTGATGGATCCAAGGTTTTTCCTAGGGAGTTTGAGGTTACTGCTTTTCCATCTACTGAGAATGTAAAGGATGTTTTGAAAGGTTGGCTGTTTAAAACACCTGAAAAGGATGCAAGTATACTGCAGCTCTGTAGGAGTGAATTTTTAGTTTTAAATGTTTTTTCTCTCATCAGAAATTAAGGTCAAATTGCCTTGCTTTAGGTTTAAATGAAGAGAAGCTCCATGAAGAGAACAGTCTGAGCATCAGCAGCTGTTCCCAGCTTTTTTTTCTATTCTGTACTAGGCAGAGGAAATAAGGATGGTGGTTGCTAACTGCACTTTGTTTCAAGGTGGTAGTTCCTTTTAGAGACTCCATTTAAAATATCCTTTTGCTTTTCTGTTACCCATTCAGAAGGGATCACCAAAGTTCAGTAGCTTCTCTCCCTGTCTTTTTGGGAATGTCAAGCATTACATGAAGTGAGGAACAGGCAGAAACAGTTCAGCTGATGCAGTTGCTCAAGTTGACAGCTAGACTGGACAGCAGTTGCTCATTTAGGCTGCTACTGTTATGTTTAATTGATAACTCTTTGTTGTACAGGGAGAGAAGCCATGCAGAAATGCTCACCAGCATCCCTGCTGTGTCTCTTGCCTATCTAGGAGGGGAAGGTTATGATTTGGTGTTTTAAAAATATGTTTGATTCAAGTATCCTCCTTTCACATAGAAAATTAAGACTGCTCCTAAAGGCTCAATAATGACTGTACCTTTTCATTCATCAAACAATGATTTTCATGTTTAAAAGAAAAAATACCAAAGCATTGCACTTCCATTTCTTGAAGAATGGCTGTCTGTGCATGTCTCTGTATCCTTGTCTGTTTTTATACCACGTGGTTCTAAGTGACTGCACTTCTGCAAATCTTCCACAGATTCTGTTGGAGTTCTGCTGAGCTGTTCCTAAATTACTATGGTATCTCATTGATAATTATATATATATATATATCTTTTTCCTTGTAAGGTCTGTGGGGAACAAGACTCATGGAAGAGAGCAACACCAGCAGAGAGCGGTACTTGAGAAGTGTTTTACGGGAGCTGGTCACGTACATGGTTTTCCTCGTGGTCCTGTGTGTCTGTAAGTACTGTCCAGCACCAGTGCATCCAGCTCTGTGCTACCTGCTTGTTGTGATTCCAGAAGGAAGGTTGTTTCACGTGGGAGAAGAATTAATGGGCAACCCATCTTAGTTTTGTACATCATTTTATAATTTATGCTCTGTGGCCCTCAGCCGTATCTTTGGCCCCGTGTGAGGAAGAGGAGTAACACAGTCATTTATTTTCTGGGGGAGGTTTCTCTTAAAGGCACTGCACATCTGTGCTGGAGGTTCCTTGTCTAATCCATGTCATTCCCAGTGCCCTGCAGTATCCAGGTTGACTGTCATTATCTGCTCAAGCAGAGCATAGTTGTCCTGAGGTCTCAGTGCCCTCTGTGCCAGTTCTCTATGGATGCCTTGGATAGCACAAGCCACCTAAAAGGGCACTGCCTGCCTCTCCTCAGGCTGCTGAACTGTGCCTTTATTTTCCTTGAGGTTAACTTTGGTAGAAGCATTAATAATAGAATGAGGTGTGGGAAGGAGAAGAGAGTATTATAAATTGATCAATCAGTCTACCTTCACTGCTTTTTGTGTTTTAATCACAGTTGAAAGATAAATGCTGCTTGGTGTGGGTTTTGTTTTGGAGCTTAATAGTTCCACTAGAAAATCTGTACATATACAACCTGATGTATTCAAAACAAATAAAGTACTTTTTTTTCTTTCTCTTTCCCTCATTCCTTTATCTCTCACTCCTTACCAAATCTTCTGCAGTGACTTATGGGACAGTGAGTTCCAGTATGTACTATTATACAAGGGTTATGTCACAGCTCTTCCTGGAAACACCTGTGTCAAAAACAGAGAGAACTGATTTCAAAACTTTGTCCACAATGGATGACTTCTGGAAGGTAATCTAAACCCAAGTTTTATATCTCTATTGCTGTGGTTCACTGGTTCTGTCATGAATTGTAAATTTAACCTGCAGGATTTTAATTCCTAATGTGGTTGCACAGGCTTGTGCATGAAGAGTTGTGTGCACAATGTCAAAGCTGTGGAACAAAATAGGCCTTTAATATGTGAAAATTTAGAACTCAGGGCAGGGTAGGGCAAGTTTGTGGGATGTCTTTGGAGGACAGGTAATAGTAGGGTCTTATGTCAGAAAAAAATATTAGCTGCATTTCTAATGCTTCTGTGGAATGGAGATCTACAAAAACAGTGCTGGCAACATGCAAACTAAAATTCTGTCATCTTCCCCAGTTCACAGAAGGCCCTTTGCTGGATGGTCTTTACTGGGAGATGTGGTACAACAACAAAACCATGGCAGAAAACAAAAGCTTCATTTATTATGAGAACCTGCTCCTTGGGGTGCCTCGTATTCGGCAGCTGAAAGTCAGGAATGGTTCGTGCTCCATACCTGAAGATTTAAAGGATGAAATCAAAGACTGCTATGATGTCTATTCTGTAGCTAATGAAGATACTGCTCCTTTTGGACTCAAGAATGGAACTGCGTAGGTAGCATTCCTGTAGATACATGCCCTGTAGTTACTCTTTAATATACTTGTGACCCATCTTTCTCCCTCAGTTTTATGGTGTTAGTCAACAGAATTTTGTAACTTCTTTCTCAGTTTCACATCAAAACTTTGTAGCAAGCACCCCTTGAGTTAAAGCATATTTAACTAACTAATACATGTTTTCTGGTCAGGTTTTGTTAGTGTCTGTTTTGTTAATTTTAAGTTGAAGGTGGAAAGACCAATGTGCTCTCTTTCACTTGTGAACTAGCTGGACGTACACCAATGAGAAGGATTTGAATGGGAGCAGCCACTGGGGCTTGATTGCCACGTACAGCGGGGCTGGTTATTACCAGGACCTCTCGAGGACCAGAGAAGTGACAGCCCTGCAGATTGCCAGCCTGAAGAAGAACCTGTGGCTGGACAGAGGGACCAGAGCAGCCTTCATTGATTTCTCTGTGTACAATGCAAACATCAACCTATTCTGTGTGGTCAGGTATGAACAGAACCATGACAGAACCACACAGTTGCACAGTGTGGGTTGTGGACTTGGGGTTTTATTTTGGGGGCATAGGTAAGTGTATGTTTTGTGTAAGGGGGACAGACAACTGAAGTGCCATGCCTCCCTGTCAAAGAAGTGAGACTCATCATGGTGTCTGTCCTGGCTTTCCTGGTGCCACACCACCTTGGGTGCAGTTTGCAAGAGACCTCTCTAGAGAGTTGGCTTATTCAAGTAAATACATGGGTATAAAGCATCAGCTTTTGATTTAGACAGTATGAAACAGGCACAGCTGAAAAAAAAGTCTTTCTGTCTCTGTTTCCTCACTGTTCCTGAAAGGCTTTGAGTTTTAGTCAAAATTGAGTGTGGTCACATTTACAACTTTTGTGGGGTGTCTTCTCTATATCATATGTGGATTTGTTTCTATTATTTAGATAATTATGCAAGTAAATCCAAGTGTCTTTTAGTAGTGCTTTTCATCAGTTCTAGTTAAATTAAATTATTTTTTCTTTGCCTTTTTTTAAATGCAGGTTGCTAGTGGAGTTTCCAGCCACTGGAGGCCTGGTTACATCTTGGCAGTTTCAGCCTGTGAGGCTGATTCATTACATCTCCACTTTTGATTTTTTCCTGGCAGCCTGTGAATTGTCTTTCTGTCTTTTTGTTCTGTATTATATGGTAGAAGAAGTCTTAGAAATTCGCATTCATAGACTGCGCTACTTCAGAAGTCTTTGGAATTGCCTTGACATCCTTATCATTGTGGTAAGTAACCTTTGTAATCAGGCTAAAATTGCTTTCTAAAGTGCACTTTGTGGGAGACATGAATTACTCAGTGTTCCTATTGTGGTTTTAAGGTATAGGACCATCATTAGGAAGGATACTTACAGACTATTAGGCTATTCAGTCTGAATAAGACAATTATAATCTGTGTTGCAATGTTGATGTATTTTGCAAAGTTGGTAGTTCTGTCTTCAGTAGTTTCAACCAGGTGCAAAGTTAGAGTATTTGTCCATCATGTTTTTTCATAGTTTTTGTTTATGCAGGCTTAGCTTTTATTGAGGTGACAAACTTGCCTTCTCTTCTACATATCTGGTGCAGACTATTGCACTGGCTTTCAAGAAAATCATCTGCTTTAAAGAAGAGATTTGCATTTCAAGAAATGGGACTGGGATTTGAATACATTTGCAAAGAACCACAAGGAGATTTATCATGGTATTAAATACTCACCAGCTAACACCAAGTTTGAAGAAGTGCCTCAGAATTGTAGAGTCCTAGCAGCTGTCTAGGTTAAGTGGACTGTATTGCACATCAGTAATCTCAGTGCACCAGAAAATAGGAGCTTTGGATATAAAGCTGCATAATATAATTCTCTCTGGACTCAGACCAAGCTGTGCTTACCAAAAGTATACAAAGCCAGAGATGCTGAAACAGTTCCAGTCCCACATTCATTTTGTATCTTCAGGCTTGGATTAATCAAAAGTTTCAAGTCTTGAAGCCAGTGTTTGTAATCCAGGGAAATCATATTTGCATCACAGTGCTTTGTAAATGAAGGGCTGCTTAGGAGGATGTTTACATGAACTGTGTGCTGGTTTTTACACTTAATGGTTGGGCAGGGATAAGATGCTTTGCTGTTACAGTCAGTGGAGAGTATTCAAATGTGAGTGTAAAATCCAGTTCACACAAGAGGTCAGAATTCTGTTTATGCCTTGTCTGAGGGTCATTGTTTAAATGTGGGATTATGTACTTATGATTCCCTATATGTGGTGAAGTGTTCGCTTACAGTAATGAACAGCACATTTACAAAGTCAAAGCATGAAACTTCCATGGTAAAACTGCAGCATCTTTAGCTGTTGCTTGTTCTGGGCAGTACTGTTCAGTCTGTGCTCTGGAGAAACTGTAGTACCTTTTTGGCTACTGCTGCCTTCCTGCTCTTTGTTCTTTTTCACCTTTGTTTGAATTGTCATATTCCCTTTTTTATATTTTCTTCTTTGTGACAGCATCACTTCTCTAATCCTGCTAGGTGTCACTGTCATCTTGTTCTTCACCTGTGGCAAGGAAAAGACTTCTAAATTTTCTTACTCCCAGACTATTTGTTTGTAGTCCAGGATGTTTTTACTGTGAAGTGCATTTCTTATAATGGTTTTACTGTGAAATGCATGAAGTTCCTCATATCTTAACTTTATCTGACATAAATGCCTCAAACAAGTTGTTTTAAGATCCTGATCACCTTTTATAAATGTGTGTGTTTCTTTTGTCCTCAGCTGTCTGTGGTAGCTATAGGAATTAACATCTATAGGACATCAACTGTTGATATGCTCCTGAAGAAGCTGCTGGAAGATCAGAACTCATTCCCCAATTTTGAGCCCTTGGCATATTGGCAAATGCAGTTCAACAACATTGCTGCAGTCACAGTGTTTTTTGTCTGGATTAAGGTAATTCCAAGACATACATCTGTAATCTAGCATTAGAGTGTAAGCAGCATTCCGAGTTTCATGAGACACATTATTTGAGGTTTACTTATGTTTCTTTCAAAGTCAATTATGTGAGAAAGTCAGAACAGACTCAAAGTCAGAATAGTGATAACTTCTTGCAGATGAAAAGCAAAGTTGTAATTTGCTACAGGTTTAGTCAGCTCTTGTTTAGGTCTAGAAGATATACTCAGTGCTTGTGTTTTGTCAGCAAACATGTTAAGAAACGTTTTTATTATTCCTCAATTGATAAGTCAGTAATTCTTACTGGGTACTGCTTTGTCTCCAGTCGTGTTCAGTAAGATCTCTCATGTAAAAGAGTCTTCCTTGTCTTTTCAGCTTTTTTTTCTTTTTTTTTTCTTTTCACAGCTTTTCAAATTTGTTAACTTCAACAGAACGATGAGCCAGTTATCCACCACGATGTCTCGCTGTGTCAAAGATGTCATTGGCTTTGCCATTATGTTTTTTATTATTTTCTTAGCATATGCTCAGTTGGCCTATCTTGTCTTTGGCACTCAAATTGATGACTTCAGTACTTTCCAGGACTGCATGTAAGTACAGGTATAAAAAATGCAAAGAAGATTTTGGTGCATTGGTGAATCTGTTGCTTTATCAGAGACAAATCCTGTGACATCCATCTAAGCAGATAAGCTGCAGGCACACTACTGTTGATATAACCTGGTAGCAAACACATTTTTATAACATTTTAATCTCAGTGTTATTGCTGTGAAATTAAATAGTCAGAGCAGTGAGCTAAAAATGACAGGGCTGGATTGGTGTGATGTGATTTTTACAGCAGTTGGTTACATTCCTAGACAAAGCAATGACTCCATGTTTAGTATTGGAATGTTTACTGAAATACTGGATGCATAATAAGGATAATTCCTGATAGTGTTCATAGTTGCTTGACTCAGAGTCCATCTTAGCTAACCACAAAATCTGTAAGTATCTGGAATCCAGGAGAGAGAGAGAGAGGGCTTAATATAAGATTGCCGATCAATTTTTCCTTGGCTGATTTGGTGCCACATAACCTGATTGTAACTGGGGCAATTAACAGGTTGTTCAGTCACTGATTTCCCCTGCAAAGAGTTTCTTGCAGAGAAGTGAAGGAACTGGAAATATCCTGATGGTGCTGTCAATTGCCAAGCTTCTTCCAGCTTAGAGGGAGATGGTTGGGGTTGTATGTGTGTGAGAGAGATGGGAGTGGATCTCAGAGCTTCACAGAAGTAACTGTTAGTTTGCTCTGCTTGCTGTTGTGACCAAAAGGGAGAAGTAACCACCACGGTTTTGTTCTGTGTGTGGCACCTGGCTGTGAGTTTGGTTATGTCTATAGATGTGCTTGATGAATTGTTTTTGCAGTCCCTGATAAAGTGTTACAACAGTGCAGACCTCTCTGCAGCCCATCAGTCACACTGCTAGAATGAAATAGTTTGACAGCCCTTGCACCAGTAATGTTTTCTCCAACTCCTGGATGTGTTTTGTTTTTTAAGATTTACTCAGTTCCGCATCATTTTGGGAGACTTCAACTTCACAGAGGTTGAAGAAGCCAATCGAATTTTGGGACCCATTTATTTCACTACATTTGTGTTCTTTATGTTCTTCATTCTTTTGGTATGTATGCTTTGTTTATGTGGGGTGGGTCAGTGGCTGTTTTTGCATCACTTGTCCTTTGATTCCTCCTGCTGCTTTTGGGGTTTTTTCTTATAATGGGGAGTGTATGGCCCATGAAGGGGCCTGACTGCTACATGGCTGGTCACTACACTCCTTCGTTTTTTTCCTCATTTAAAATTGATTTGCATTGTGTGCTTTTTCTCATTCTCATTTAGTGCTCCACATTGTGTTTTTTTAATTTGTCATTATTATTATTATTAATTTTATTTCTAAAATCTGAGCAGTGGCTAGTTGGCATACACAGCAAGGCTGTCTCTTTTGGTGAAAAGTAGCTGCAATGTTCCATGCAGCCTTTTGGTTCATAAAGTGCTCTAATGTGTGGCTGGCTGTGTTTATAACAGCCTTGTTCTTGCATGCCACACACAGCTTTGCCTGCTTCAAGAGCATTCCTTTATCATCATAATTCTTAATGTTATTTAGTGACCCTTATACTTAGTGCAGCTTTTTATTATTATTTGAGATGAGGAGGAATGGCATTCAGATTTTATATGTGGCAAAAGACTTTTTCTTGGATGTTCGCTAGTAAGGAAGCAGAGAATTGTAAGTGTTTTGTGAGAAATGTAAGTGTTTAGTGAGATGGACCAGGAATCAATGGGAAAATAACTTATGTGTCACTATGTGCCAAAGGTTCACATAAAGCAGGTTTCCTATTTGCTTTGTAGCACCTCACACATTCCAGAGGAACAGCCTAGTGTCCAGCAAGGGAAAGAAATATCTTTTTTCTAAGGGGCAACAGAAAAACACTGGAAGGTAAAGGCAGAGCAGGTTATCCAAAATACTGTAATTTGTTGGTTTTTTTAATATCTGTAAAGCCTCTCATTTAGCCTGAAAGAAATGTTGATGCAAGTCCATTGAGACCAGTCTGAGACCTGGAGATTAAGTTAGGGGAGATGGGCAGAAAAAAACAACTTAAAGTTGGGCAAAATAGCAGCAAAAAAATAGCACAACAGTGAGTTGTCAAGTTACCTCTTACTTCTCTGATGTTGGGCACAAATGCATGAAAATACAGCACTGAAAGATTGTCCCAAGGCATGTTTGTTAAATCCATGAGGAAACATGGATAACACTGCCTTTGTACATTGAACATGCCAGTAAATTTAGTAACTCTTTTTAAACATGAGTATGCAATTTGCAATTCAGTCATGTTTACTCCATGTCCAGCAGGAACCTTTCAGTAACGACAGCATGGTTTGATCAAGTTACATGCTTGGCCCAGGGTTAGTGAGACCAATATTTTCTCCTTTCTCTGAACAAGAAAGAGCTCTTTTCAGAATTGATGCCATAAGGGCCAAGTACCTGATTTTAAGCTTTTTGATTTTATCTTTAGTTTGAAATGCAAGCAGAACTGTAACTAGATCAGAACCTTTTGTTTGTGCTGGTTACAGGATAAATAGTTGACTTGATTCCTCAGGCATTTTTGTTTCCAGCTGTGTTGCCTGGATTAATTCAGAGCTGTTACCTGTGTAAGCTTGGCCTTGCAGGGTTTACTGCCACTGCTGTGTGCAGCTGTGTACCTTCTCTGGAAAGTAATTCTCCAGTTATATTAATAACCAGTGATGTTGATTAAAATTTATGCAACTGCTGCACATCATATTTCAATATCAAGTTCTGGAAGTTTCCTTTTAAACAGACAACCATTTTCTTCTGGCCTTTTAAAACAAAATTCATGTTAAGGTCTGCACAAGAAGGTCATAGGAGTAGTAGGACTCAGTCTTGTTGAAATTTGAAATTTCAGCATTTTTGTTTTCTCTTATGAACAGAACATGTTTTTGGCCATTATCAATGATACCTACTCTGAAGTCAAATCAGATATGGCGCAACAGAAGGCAGAAATGGAATTGTCTGACCTTATCAGGAAGGTAAATGTAATGTTTTGTTTGTTTGACATCTTGTTCTTCACATCTGAACTAATTTCATAAAATACTATAAAATCTGTACAAAGTAAAGCTGGCAGCAGCTGGTGCAAGTACACATCTCAGTTAAAATAAATTCATCTGAGCTGAGTGAAAACTTCCCATCTCAATGTATTTCAGTCATCTGAGACTTTGCCTTGAATGATTACACTGAACACACTGATTGAGACTGTACAGTAGCTGATTTCTGTAATCAATAAAGTTACCACAAATCTCATGTCATGAGAAAAAACAGAATTTCACTTTCTCTTTTAGGGCTACAACAAAGCCATGATCAAACTTAAACTGAAGAAAACTACTGTTGATGACATTTCAGAAAGTCTGAGACAAGGTGGAGGGAAGCTCAATTTTGATGAACTCCGGCAGGATCTCAAAGGGTAAGGGAGTTGTTATTTCTTACCTTGAACAGTATTCCCAGGAAATGGGATGTTAAGTTTTGATGTAATTTTCCACTAGCAGAAGTGCACTAATGTGGATAAAGACACACACCAGAGTATTTTTCTCTGCATTATGACTGGTGTTTGCATCCCACACCAGAAGAAGGTTTTAGAGCTCTGGGGCCCGACCTCCTTGAATTTCTGTGTTTTGGGGAGAAAACCACAGAAGTCTCTGAGGAAGCAGAGACCTAAGGCCTTTGAGGAAGTGGTAATGTTTCTGTCAGACCACTACAGGAGTTTGTGGACAGTCCAAGGCAAGGATACAAATCAAGGAGAGATAGAAGGAAGTTGTGAAGGAGAAAGGTTCATTGTAGGAAAAACTGGTGCTTTAATTAATGAAGGGTAAGGACTGCAGGGTTTTTATCAGTGTTGTGAATTTATAGGCAATGCTGGGATGTCTTTGTCTCGAGGATGAAAGTCTGTCTGAAGTGAAATGTTTTCTAGTACAGAGTTCTTTCAGCATCTGAAAAATAGAAAGTAAAGGAACTGCTTTTACTGCCTTTTCAGGAAGGGGCATACGGATGCAGAAATTGAAGCAATATTTACCAAATATGATCAGGATGGGGACCAGGAATTGACTGAGCATGAACATCAGCAGATGAGAGATGACCTGGAGAAAGAGAGGGTGAGCTTAGCATTAGGAGTGGGATGCCACCAGCACTGTCTGCCAGTCTGCTCCCTGTGCTGGTTTCCTGCCTCAGAAAAATTCTCTTGTCTCCCTTCACTTTTGCTGTCATTCCTAGCTGTCTGAGCAGAGCTGTGAAAAGGCACAGGGGAGCTGATAGAGGACAGGAGCTCTTTGACCTTGACACAGCATCCCCCATGCACAGGTGAAAATTTTTACATCTTCTCTTTCTCTTTGGCTTGTGTTTTCACAAAGGAGGATCTGGACCTGGACAGGAGCTCTCTGCCCCGTCCTCTGAGCAGCCGCAGCTTCCCCCGGAGCTTGGATGACTCTGAGGAGGATGAGGATGAGGACAGTGGGCACAGCTCCAGGAGGAGGGGCAGCAGCTCTAGTGGGGTTTCCTATGAAGAGTTCCAAGTGTAAGTTTATCCTTCTGAGGGGGACAAAGCTGCATGTTGGGTTTTGATTGTTGGGTTGAGTTTTTTTTTATTCTTTTATGGGTTATATAGTATACTCTCCTTCATATTACTCAAATTATTAAGAAAAGCAAGTGTTATGATTTTGTTGTGCGTAAGTCACTCCTTTTAGTAGCTTTCAAATAATATCTGAAGTGGGAGTGCCTTAGAGAGCCTCATGGGAGTTGGTTAGAATATAGAAAATCAGGACAAATCAAAAAAAAAAAAAAAAACCCAGCAACAAAATCCCTGTCCTTAAAACCTCATCATTGAGAAGTTGGAGAAAAGATCATATTACAATAATGCCAGAAAATACTTTTCTTATTTTTTAAGTAGTAAACCCTTGAGTTTATTTTAGGTTCAGTGAGAACTTTTATGGTTGTTTTTGGTAAGATTAAGTTACTTGTGTGTATTTTGTCCAAAGTGATAGATCTCCGTAATTACAGCAAGACTAGCTGAATAAAGAATTGTGTGACTGGAACCAACAAATTTTCGTGATGATGCCCTAAGAGCAGTGACAGCAAATGTACCTTTTATCCCCATGTGCCCCTGTTTTACTTCCTGGCTGTGCTGTACCTTGTCCCTCCTGGACGGTAGGACTGGTTTGTGGGAAGCCAGAGGCGTGCTTAGATAACAGTGGTGTCTCATCCTTGTCTGCTGTGTGTGTTGACATGCCAGAACTCTGCTGGCTGGGCAGTGTGTGAGTCACTGAAGCTCCCACTGTTGCCCTCAGACTGATGAGGCGGGTGGATCGCATGGAGCATTCCATCGGCAGCATCGTCTCCAAGATCGATGCCGTCATCGTGAAGCTGGAAGCCATGGAGAGGGCCAAGCTGAAAAGGAGAGATGTCTTGGGAAGGCTGTTAGATGGAGTGACAGAGGTAAGAAACTTGCTCTCTGTGGTCTGGTCACAGCCTGCATGTCTTCCTTTCTGTTGGCACTTCTTCCTCGTGCCTGGCTTGGCAGGATTGAGGGGCGGTGGTAAAGAGGAGGTGTGTGCTTTGGCAGTAGGTGAGTGATTTCAGTTAGGTGTTAGGAAAACATGAAATTTAAAACAGGAAATTTTGGGAACACGATTCAAGATTCAGATATGACAACGTGTCTCACAGCAGGCCCGTGTCACCATTTAAACCTGTGATCAGGACAGCAGTGGTGTTCAGTAGTCACTGAAGCAGCTCTTCCATCCCTTGCTGTCTGTTGGGATTAATACAATATTTTTTGTGGACTAGTCTGTTAGAGTCTATGGGATCCAGCTCTGTCTGCTCTTATTCTCCTTTGTTGCTTCTTGGACTGTGTGGGGCAGGTCACTTCTGTCACCAGGGTTACTTGACTTCTACTGCTTCCCCTTTCACCCTCTCTATCCTGAGGGCCCTTTGGAAGTGGCCAGTGGGAGAAATGTGTTATTTCTCTGGATGCTAAAATCTGTCAGGTGGAATACAAGTTGTACTTTCCTAGGTGGCAACCTGGGCATTTCATCCCTGGAAATAAAACAATTTGCTGTTTCCCCATTAGCCTGTGGAAATACTCAAGTTATATTATCAACACCTTAATGAAGGGATGGGACCACTGTTGGACTAAAAACAATTTACTACTCAGATAAACATCAGCCTCGAAGGCTGAGATTTTAGAGGAGCAAGAAGTTGGCCATAGCTCAAAGTAGTCACAAGTTCCTTTGTTACAAGGCAATATATAACATTCTAATCCAATAGAAAGTTGCCACAAAGTTTATTTTGTTTTTCTAACCTATCACCTTGACTTAATTCTGCCTCACTGTGTATACTTTTATCCAATGGGCTACTACTACTACACATACACACATCATATGCTTCTGTTATAATATCTAAACTCTCAGCTTACTCTATACCATTCCATTACTACACTATAAACCCTTCACCATCTTACCCAATACAGTTTCTTACTTACTTAAGGCATAATCTTACTTACAACTATAGAAATACAAGTTTATAATTTTTCTGATTAATGTCTGTGTACTTTTATTTTTACATCAATCCAAGCTTCTCCCAAAGCTGCAAATCAAACCTTTCAGTATCTGTGGAAGTTTCTGTCTTTCCATTTCCTACAAAGCAGTATAAGAATTTCCTGTGGTTGTATAGGGTTTGGCCTAGACTGCAGTTTGGAAGCTGCACTGTTACAGTGGTGGGTGTTTTTGCATTGTTTAATTAGTGGTTTGTCTTAAGTCTCTTCTGTCTTCGCTCAGAGCCAGGATTAAAAAATACATGAAGGAAACAGATTTTCTCATGTTCGGGCTTGGTTGTTTGTTAAATCTTATCAAAAAGTACAGCATGTTCAGCAACGTTTTTAGCCACTAGGTTGAAGTGAGTGAAATGGAGACAGATCCAGCTAGCCACAAGGTCTCTTAAAGCTAAACAATCCAATAGAGAATCAACACCTATATTATTTATCCTTTTAACCCAATAACTAACTTCCCATGACCCTCAGTGTGGCCCTAACTGTCCAAACAGAAACTTCTACCTGAAACCATGAAGAAGAAGGAAGATGAGCACCAAAATCCCCCATCTTGTCCCATACATATTACTGTATTATAAAAACCTCAGATTTAAAACCCTTCACCGTGTGAAAGCACACACTTCTCTTTAACTACACACCCACGTTTTTAACTCCAGCACTTAAATTTGGGAGCCTTCTCCGAGGCCTCAAGTCAGAAGCAGTGCTCTCTGTGGGGAGAAAGCACAGGAAGCTCCAGGTTTCTGGGATCCAGCAGTGGCCTTCCAGCTGGTGTGTTTGAACGTGTTTAGGATGAAAGGCTGGGCCGGGACAGCGAGATGCACCGGGAGCAGATGGAGCGGCTGGTGCGGGAGGAGCTGGAGCGCTGGGAGTCGGACGACACGGCCTCGCAGATGAGCCACCAGCTGGGAACGCCCCTGGGGCTGGGCGGGCAGCCCCGCTCCAGGAGCTCTAGGCCGTCGTCCTCCCAGTCTGATGGCCTGGATGCAGCAGCAGCAAACGGGGGCAGCAACGTCCACGGCTAGTTTGTAGGGGATTCCAGACGTTTCGGGTCACGATTGGAGAAGATGAGGAACTGGACGCTGCACGTTTCGGTATGGAGCAAGCAAATGCCACTTTATTGCTCTCTTCTAACCCTAATATACAATTTCTCTCCCCCTGCACATGGTCACACAACTTATCATTGGCAGAAGCCTTCTTGAACGAGGCAAACATTTTTTTGTTAGACTTTTCTACTTTTCACAGGCTTCAGAGTTCCTTGGCATTCCCCTATCACCTTTAGCTCTTCTTGTCTCACCCCTTGTTTTCTTTTTAGTCTGCAGCTGTTCTTCTTCTTACCTCTTTTTCAAGGGCAAAGCTACAGGCCTGGCTCAGGCTCATAAAAGCATTCGTATCCCTTTCCTGGGATAGGTTCACTACATATCTGTATCACTACATTGTTCACTACATGTCCATTTTTCCCTAAAAACATTCCCATAAGTACTCAGCCAGCAAATTCCCCGATGTGATAGGACCATTCTGATCAGACCACTGAGGACATCTTTCACTGGTGGGGAAAAAAGTAAATATTCACTCCAGAAATCATTTTCAGGCCTGTGTAAGCCATGTGTAATGCCACCAGTGAGAGTGTCGCCCTTAGAAACTGAAATGCAGGAAACTGAATGGAAATCAGGTGGGACAAAATCTGCCAGGACAGAAATCTGATTCTGTAAAAGTATCATTGGGAACACTTGCACGAGGACAGCAAGCTTCAGACAAAATAATGTGCAGTGGCTGGTACACTAAAAGGCTATTAATTTTCTGTTTCCTCTTGGAAAGTGCAACTTTTAAAGGCTTTTAAAAGCAAATTTTTAAATAATATTGTATCAGTCTGTCTTATTCATTTTAACAGCTGTCAGATAAAACAGCACTTTTTTAAAAATTATGAGTTTCTACTTGTCCTTCTGAGTTTGTCCTTCTGAGTTTTCTTGGTATACTATTGTTTTACTTAATTTAAAATATTCTTTTTTTTTTTCCTGTTTTGAGAGGTACATTTCTTTAAGCAGAAGAAAGTGCACTTAGTTTGTACAACTGTAAATTACATCATTCTCTGGTAGAAACTGAATGCATTGAAATCATCATTTCAGAAGAAATATTTGAGAACTGCCTCTTCATACCCAACTAGCATAATAATTTTCAGCTGTATTGCAAAGTGCCCATTTTTTACTGCTTTGTTTTCATGATTTAAGTGTTTCTGGGATAAACATTCCGGAGGTTCTTAGATAAATACAGCTACTTTGCAGAAAATACATTATTTAAAAGCACACAAAATAGAAAAACACTGTTTTCCTTGGGTGTGACAGGGAAAGGGGCAGGGAAGTTTCTGACAGTTGGGAAAATCTGATCTTGTGCCATGTGAAGTTCTAATCACATCTCAGCTATGTGGTCTGTATTTACATTTAACTAAACTGCTTGTAAAATTACAGGTACATTTCTACATAGACTTTTCTGCTGTTGGTGCCTTCTGTTTCAACAAGCAGTTCTCTCTTCATTCTTGTGGGAGTGCTGTTTAGGCAAAGTTTCCATGTTCCATGTATTCTTGCAATGGCATTTTCTGGATGAGCAGTGGCTCAGAATGCCTTTCCTCTAACCAGGGAACTTGCTAAAACTAAATAGAATTCACGCCTTTCCATTTTTAATTTTATAAGAAACCATATGCACAGAAACCTTATTAATGTAAGGTGGCAGAGGAGGAAATTCAGCCTTGGAATTTCATAGCAGCTGTGTCTCTGGAACAGAATTATGGAGGAGAACAGGTTGTGGTTCTTGTGTAGATTATTTTGTCCTGTACTGGGAAGAAATTCATACCCTGTCACAGGATTCCTCGTGAACTTGCCAAAACAGTGCACAGCACATTTGTGTGGGATGAGGGCATTCAGATGAAGCTCTATCTTACCTTTATTGAAGGGTTTTACACCTCAGAAGCCTTTCTGAGGAAAGCTTTTCAGTGCTGAGCTGCATTTCTGACTATAAACAAACAGACCAAAAAGAAACACCAGCTGTACACATGGCCAGCTGGTGTGCGAGGAAAATAGAAAATATTTATACCAAAGCAATTTCAATATACAGAGCTGTTTCTTTATATTCATATCCAAAATGTAAATTCAGTCACTCAGTTCACCTTTCTATTGTATTATATGTTTATTATGAAAGTGTTTGCATTAGTAGCTGCATTTGTTGGGGTGTATTTCTGTAACGTGTCGTTACTTGATAACAAACTTCATCTTGAAGTGCAATAAGTTTCCATGGGGTACCCGTGTGTGTTGACAGTGGCGCTTGCAGTGAGTGCATTGCCACTTGACAAATGTTACAAACATTTTATTGATGTATTTTTCAGTTTTAGATGATAATATCATTTGTCACTTAATACAAAGGTACAGTTTTTTGCATAGTAATGTACAGTGTTTGGTCTTATTAGGAAGCTGTTAATTATGCAAGTCTTCTACAATGATCAAGAATGTATTGATCTGTAAAACTGAGCACTTTATTTCCTAATAAATATTTTATATAATCTACAAAGCAAACATTGTGCCTACACTTGGCTTGTTTATAATGGAACATGAAGAATCCTTCATTTTATTTGTGTTGCTTTTATCTCATCCCTCATTGTCAGGTTACCTAATAAAGAAAGTAGAGCAAGAGAAATTTCACATTTATGTTTCTGCAAATGCACAGGTTCTGCTTTCCGCTATATCAAGTAGCAGCTCCCACTGCTAATAACTGTCTCTTCATTACTTGCTGTGTAATTTAAGTATTTTTTTTCCCTCTATTCCCCCTTTATTTTGTCCCTTGTTTCAGGAGGGAATACTACAGGATCTGGAGGGTTTGAATAGGCTCCCATCTATGAGCCATAGTTCTCTCTGGACAGCTGTATTAATGAAAATGGAATGATTAAAGTAAACATATTTCAATCTTTAATGAAATACATACATACCAAATTTATTAAGTGCATTAAACCTTTAGTCAGTGCACTATAAAAGTCACAGCATATGGGAAGTGAGAACTTTTCTTTCTCTCTTTTCCTTCCTTCCTTCCTTCCTTCCTTCCTTCCTTCCTTCCTTCCTTCCTTCCTTCCTTCCTTCCTTCCTTCCT
>JAOTQP010001652.1:10658814-10683152 GCA_026413545.1 Cichladusa arquata
TTCCTTCCTTCCTTCCTTCCTTCCTTCCTTCCTTCCTTCCTTCCTTCCTTCCTTCCTTCCTTCCTTCCTTCCCACTGCTGATTTTGGAAAGTTTCTTGTGGAAGTGCAGTTTGAGATGCATATTTGTGATAAGAGCTTTTTGGAATAATTCTTCCATGTCCACAGGCATTAGTTGAATGCCTTGTATATTCCAAGATTATTCTCCAGTAAATCTAAACAAGAAGAAAAACTTGGTCAAAAAACTGAGGAAAGGGGGTAAAAAGATTATGATAAAAGGTCTGCAAACAATTGTCACTTGTATAGCAAGGACTTCCAGGTTTTAAGCACTGATCATGCAAAATAGCTGCAGAAAGGTGGAGGGACAGCTTAATGGTTCAGGTGACAGACTGACATTCAAGAGAGTTGTGTTTTATTAGTGCCACCACACACTGATGCCTTAACACACGCTCAGCTGCTTCCAGCCTGGCTCAAAGGGCTGCTACAAACATGCTGCTTAATCACCAGTAATGCTGGAACAGCAGTGGCATCACAAGTTCTCCTTGGATTGGGGATTCTGGCAGCTCTTCTGCTTGGCTTCTACTCCAAGGAATACTCAGGGGAGCTAAAACTGCCTCCCACAGGGAAAAGAGCAGCAAACTTGTGCCTTCTGTAGCAAGCCTGAATTTAGATGAAGTGTGAGAGCAATTTCCTACGGCCAGGTGTTCAGGTGTGGGGTGCCAGGAAGGGGTTTGAGATGTGGGGAGTGTGCTGGGTTTGTGTGGCTCTCCAAAAGTCATCAGTAATAAATGCAGTAAGATTACCTAAGGACCAATCTTGACAGTTTGCATCAGCCACAGTTTTGGCTGGTGATATTTTGACAAAAGTTGAGACCAGTAATTACATTCATTTGCAAAGTTGTGGAAAGAGTTGAAGGTTAGCAGAGACTCACAGGGGACAAAATGCTCAATAAGGAATTATTCATAAAATAACAAGTCAACAATATTCAACTCATACAGAGTTCCTGTTCAGTTTTTAAGACTTCTCGTTTTGAAAAAAATAATTTCCGGTGAGAAGAGTTGGACTTTGTTTTCTAAGAGGTCACATTTGAGGTATTTTCAAAATAAAAACTTAACACTGCCATAAATGCCTGTGTGTGCTGCTCAGGCTGCTGCTTTTCCCTGTTGCATGGAGAGTGGTGTGATGTAAACTCTGAGAAACACTCAAAGGAAAAGAGTGCTCCATTCAGGATAAACCTGAAATTACCAGTTCACTCCAAAAGAGTTCACTCCAAAGTCTGAGGTAAGCACACTTCTGTACTGCCACCAGCTTTTCTTGGCTGGAGCCAAGGATGCTGTCAGACTGAGCTCCCCAACTCACCAGTTTCAGATGTCTGTGTGCAGACAGGTGAAGCCATGAGAAACCTTGTGCTGCAGAAAGGCAGAGCTGGCAAGCACTGGAAAGAAATTTCCATTTCTCTCAGTGTTCCTGTGATGCCACAGCTGTGTAATAAAGGCCAGCTGTGTTTCCTGGCTTAGTCATTTGAAACAGTTAAGTGAAGAAACAGGTTTGACAAGGGCTTTAACTGTCTTAACTGATTGTGATTTCATGCCCAGCAAGAAGAGGAGGGAGATGTGGACTTGGAGAGGAAGAGCATTTACGTTCAGGAGGCTTCTCCCTTTTTTTATGGCATGGGAAGGTGAAAATAAGATCTATCTGACAGGAGAACTAATTTTAAAAAAAGAGGGAAATATTTAAGTTGAAAGAAGTTCATATCAGTAAGAACCATAATCACAGATTATTTAGCAAATAGAAGTGTAATGGTCACATGGAAGACCCAGGGGAGCAACTCCAGGAATCTTTGTTGGCATTGCTGTTATTTACATTATCACATTATACTCCTCCTTTTGTGCAAGAAGACACAGCTGAATGCAGAGTGAGTGCTTGCACATCCCCGAATGTTCAAGAGGCAGCAAGTTGATGCCTATAAAAACAGCATTTACCAGTCAATATGAGAAAACTATTCAACTTGTTTTTTAATTTTCCAAATTATGATGTTCTCTTTTAGAAGGTCGTTTGTATAAAGTGTGCAGAAAACCTGGCATTGTAGCAAAGAATTCTGAAATTTTTCATCCTAGAAATAAAAGTTTGAATACTTGTAGTGTTTATCAGCATGCCAGAGAAATTTTGCAAACTGAAAATATGTAACTACAAATCCATAACTGATCCATAAGGGATCATTTGGGAATGTTTGACTCACCTTGGACTGGTGCTGGTGTGTGTCCAGGAACAATCTCCATCACGTTACCTGCAGTGCCTGTCTGCAGCCATCCAGAGCAGGAATTGCATCCTCAGCCCTTGACTCTGTGCCCACTGGGTCAGAGGAAAAGTAATCAGAAGGCAGGAGGCTGTTTCATAATACTGGGGAGTGAGAGTAATTGCAGCATTGTGTTTTTGAAGAAACAGGGTGACTAAGATTTTGGCAAGGCAGCTCTCTTGAGAATGAACCAGACATGACTCAAAACCTTATGGAGGCAAAAATTATTTCTCTTGAAATATGAAGGAAGTGCATGAAACTGGAGAAGCAGAGTTTACTTATTTTAGCAGGCTAGGTTAGGCTGCTCTTGAGTCCATCTATCTGTTTCCACATGTAAAGAAACTGTTGTTTTGAGCTCTTAATCTATAACTATTTAGTCTCTGAACACAAGAGATAGACATACATAATTTAATTTTTTTGTGATGTTGCTGTATTAATTGTTTTCTTTCTTCCTTCTCTAGTGGATATATTCATTATCATTATTGTTTGTTAGCTTTCAGTGTCCACCTGACATAAATTCTTTGTCTTGTATGACATTTTTTTTCAATCCTTCCTCTGTACTGGAACAACACAGAACTGCAAACCTTTTTATTGATTTTTTCTCTGCTTTAGTGGGATGCCACTCTACAAGCACAATTCTCAATGCCTCTTGGAAAACCCAAATGAAACAAATGCCTTTCCTCACAGAGGGTGAGTGTCATAGGGGGTTAATGTTCTTATTTTGTCTACCAGCACAGAAGTCAAGAAAGATGATGACTGTTTTTTTTTTATGCCACCCAAAGCATCCAGCCAGTGGTAGTGGCTTCATCAGTAAAACATGTAAGCCATGGTCAGAACTAGAGAGTCAGCAAGGACTCAGGTGCTTGTTAAATCTTTGCTTTAACAATTACAATTTATAAACCCTTGGTACACTGTGAAAAATAGGGCACAATCCCCAGGTCAGTGTCATGGGCCTTGTACACGTGTCATGTGAAAAGTCAGCAGCCTGTGTCATGCAGCTGTCCAAGTATGTTACAGAATTAATTAAACAACTCACTATCAGTTTTGAAAACAAGGCTGTAATTCTGAAGATGAAATTTGTTTTCCGTACTGTCTGCCTCCTCATCAAAAGCCACTCATACTGCTCTGCCACCAGGCTTACTTACCTGCTTCACATTCCACTGAAATAATTCTTTATTCCAGAAGAATTTCTCCAACAATTGATATTATTGATTATTAAATATTTTTAGCACAAAGAAGAGGCTAAAAGAGTAAAACTGAATACCAGTGATTTCAGTTTTGCCAGTGCCCTTCTGCATATTAAATGCTTTCAATTAATACAGGTTTACTCCTTAGGCTGCTCTTAGCATTAGGTTGCCTTTTACTTTCTTCTTCTTAATAAATAAATATAGAGCTTTTTCAGGCTCCTCTGAATTATGACATTCCAAACCTGTATAAGTTTTAAATATTCTTCCTAGCACATGACCACTTCAGCTGGGTGATGTATTAGCTGGATCTAGCCAGTTTGCTGTCTGTTCTTGCCTTCATGAACATTCACTACAAGGAAAAAGCAATTACTTTCAGTTACTGGCACAGGAAATATCAAAATCTTAGTTTTTGTACTGAAAGCAATAAATTTAGAAGTGGTATCTTACTATTATCAAAAAGTTTAATTCAAACTAATTGAATTAAATGAGTTTAATAACTCCTTACAAAGTAACAATCCTCAGCTTGTGATTTATTTTAATTGAAGTCATTCAGGTGGAGGATGTAAAGAAAAATCTTCAGCTAGATTAAATACTCTAAAACCTGAATAGAAGTTAAAAGTTTTAAAGTTTCTAAGAGTCCAGATTAAATCACTTGCAGTCAAAGTGTAAGCAAACTAAAGAGGAATTTTCATACATGAAAACACGTTTTCAGTCAAGTTAGCGATATAATCAGAATCATTAAGTTCTGTACATCACAGCTTTTTAAAGCTACATGCAAATGACAAAAAAAGCTCAGGAAAACAATGGTATCAGGCAGTTCTGTCATTTTGAAGCCCCAGCAGTGCATGAGCCTTAACACCAGAAACTACTTGATCCTGGTACCCTCTCGCTAAGATCCTGCCGAAAGGAGCAAATGTCAGGGATAATTCAGCTCCTAAGGCAGCTGCAGTGGGAAGCAGGGATCATTTCAAGACCAATTTGCAGCAGATTAATGAAAAAAAGGCTTAATGAGCCATGCACCCCTAAAAGAATGCTGGACAAATCCACCCCTAATGAGGGCGGGAAGATAAAAAAGATTGTGAGAAAGGAGTCAGGAGCATTAACCTTGAGCTATGAAGGAGGTTCTTGAGAGCCTAATTCTTGTCACAAGGTCAAGCTTTTACAAAGCAATTATTAGGGATCTCCATAGTATCAACATACAGGCACACACACTACCCAAAGCCTTTTAACCTCGGGGGTTCTGGACCCATTTCCCTTCTCCTAATAATCTTTTCTCCCCCTGCTTACACTGCTTATAAAAGAACGTGTCAGGGTTGTTGTTGGGATGGATGATGTTTCTCCTGGGTTGTGCAAGAAATGTAGTTGTACTAATCTGCCCCAAATTAAAGGGAACACCCAAATATATTATAGAATAATACAACTTTGGGGTTAGAAGACACTTAAGAAATCACCTAGTGCCAACTCCCATGCCATGGGCAGGGCCACCTTTCACTAGAACATGCAAAGTGCAGTGCTGGACAAAAAGAAAAAATAAAATTTTTATTTAAAGCCTATAGTGTGACAGAGAAGTCTGACATTACTACTACTGTAATTTCTGCCCATGGAACTGAGGTATAGAATTTTACAAGTTTACATAGTTAGTGTTGGAAGAACATTTCTTTATCATATCTTATTTCTTAGTGTTGGAAGAAGTACTGGAAGAAACATTTCTTTTACCTAAATACATTCTTATAGATTACCAGCTGCTGAAATAAGTAGTAGAGAGCAAGAAAAGTTTAGGAGTTTTGAGGTAAATATTATCTGTGCAATACAATGTCAATGCCCATTCAAAATGTGAGCAATATAATTTATTTTGATTATTTCCTTTCTCAGAAACCACTGCTGTGTACTGAAATTATTTTCTTTTACAACTGGAACACAATCTGTGTGATCATGTCTATAACTTGTTGAAATTGTAAGGACCAGCTGCACTTTGATGGGCTGTAGATTTTTACATTTTTAAATCTGGGATGATTTTCTTTTTTCCAAAGGCAAAAATTCTACTTTCGTTTCGTACCAGGACCTGTAGTTCCTGTCAATTGTTAACCACATATCTGTTACTGTTATAAGTTATATAGTTTTTTATATATAGTTATATATAGAGTTATACATATATATAGTTATTGGTATATTAGTAATATATATTTTGTTATATAGTCTCCTCACTGTTTCCTTCTGCTTAAAAAGGGCTAAACTAAAGGTACAGAATGCTGCCAATTTTTTGTTCTCTGAAGCTTTCATCCTCCCCAGCAGCATGACATCTTACCAAGAAAACAATAATTAGTGATCAGATCAGGATGAATCCTAATGTCATATGTATGAAGATGTCAAATTTACAGCCTATGTGAGCTGCCCAATAGACAGAACTACAGCCATTCTCAAGGAGTGGTGTTAAGTGGAGGCAGACAGGACCAGGAGCTGGACTTGATGTTCCTTGTGGGTCCCTTCCAGTTTGGGGTGTTCTATGTTTCTAAATCTCTTACATAAATAAGGTCTTGTTAAGTTTTTTTATGACCTACACAAACCAGGGCAAACACTTCAGGAGCAACAGGACCAACAGTAACAACCCAAGGAAGAGTGTAAAGTTGTCTTTATACATTTTTATGCATTTACTATTAACTCTGCAGATAAAGAAGATGAGCTAGCATTGCTGCACATGGCCAGGGAAAAGCTGGCCTGCCAGGAAGGGCTTGCTGCAATCTCTGGACTCTTACCACCCTGTTTAGTCATGCACTTGGAATTGGTCACCATAAAAATGACAAAGAACTACTCATGATAGCAGCACTAATGGGACAGTGAAGATGACTGGCAGTTATGCAGAGGAAATACAAACTTCAGGACAAGGATTATGGGAACCAACACTGTAAGTAAGAACATCTTTATTTTAAAAGGCAGTGCTTCTACCACTTGAGTGAGGCAAGAAAGGCTTGATGGCATCAGTAAGTACATTCTGGAGCAGTGATGATTCCCAGATAGAAAAGGGCACTGGGATGGAAGGGATTTTGTCCCTGTCTCACATATCCTGTGACCACATAAGCTGAGACTGTTGGTGTCCTGATAAGCATCACTTTGGACTGAATTACTTCCAAGTGAAGGTAGGTGCTAATTAAAGTATGGAACCATTATTTTTTTCTAGTTAAGCCACTAAATATTAGATATAGTGTTTGACAAGTTCATGGCTAGAACAGACAGAAAAACTGAATAGTCTCTTGAAGAAATGAATAGCTGTACACTTTTTTTGTGGCAAAGAGGAGTGAGCCATGCTAGACATTTTGGCAGAGTAAATTAACAGTGAGTATTTCACATACAGGGGTGGCTTTCCTGTTGTTGACTTGGGTAATAACAAAAGTACAAAAAAAGGTCTCTTTAAAAATAATCAAGTCAGTTGCACAATCAGCTCAGTTACTGAACAGTGGGAGTTGCTTCTTTCCCTCTGGTTTCAGGAGAACTTCTTCATGAAGTGCAGCTTGAGGTAGGCAATGGTGAGGAAGATCAGTGTCATGCAGGCCAGAGCCAGGTGGTTCTGCCACAGCCCCCAGGGGCTCGGGTCGATGCCTTGGCTCTCCAGATACTGCTCTCCAGTGCATACCCTACAGATAAATACACACATTGATAAGCTCTGCCACTTTATGAACCACTGAGCAGGATCTAGGAAGATCTCTAGAAGTTGCAGTGTGGTAGCATGTGTGTAGTAAGTGGGCAAACACCAGCTGTGAGTCAGTGGTTAATTTTGCATTTGTAAATTTGCTTTTCTTGTAGCTCCAGTTTGACGTAGGAAGCTGGAATGGATTTTGTGAGGCTGTAAAATTGTGTGTGTGCACAGCTCTCACTTAATACAGTTTGAAGAAAAGTAAGGAGCATCATGCCAGATATTTCCAGTGTTATGAATACTGAAGGTAACAACAAGCAGGATGTTCCCTGCAGTCAGAATGCAAAAACCCAGTCAAAGGTTCCTTTTCAATGCAAAAACTCACAGATTCTCTGGTCATCAGTGATTATCTGATACTCAGGCTAATGTTCTAGGGCTTCTAAAGTTCCTGATGGTGGGGTTCATTTCAGTGTTCCAAAATACTTACATCTGGCCTGTCTGTCGATATGCACTGTCACTGCTTGAAACTGTGCTGTTACTGCCACAGAAGTTCAGACCAACCAATTCATTGATCTCTAAAGCCTTTCAAAACAAAAGAAACAATGACAACAGAAATTAGTGGATAAAGGAGTGATACATTAACAAGATAAGATATAATGCAAATAAAATTAATTCTAAAAATGTGCTGGTATCACTATTATATTTGCCAAATCCCCATTTTTTAGCAGAGTAGTGGAATTATTTTTTTCTTTTAAGAGAGGAATGTATACAGCCTGTACCCACCTGGTAGAGCATGCACCACAACAGGCTTTACCACCTCCCCCAGGCACAGGCAGAAATAAAATAAAGCCCAAATTTCTCTGCAAAACATCACTCTGGCTTAAATTTTCACTAATTAGGAGAAAAGCTTTAGCCTGACAAGTTTTTGTTTGATTGATGAAAAAGACAAATAAAGGATTTTTACTTTTTTGGGTGGGGATAACATTGTTCTTTACTTTGAAACACTTCTGTCCAGCTGAAGTCCAGTGGATGTAGTAGTTGTGCCTCTCATATGAGGTGTTTCCAAATTATAGAAATGAGCTCTTCTAAACAGCAGTGAGTGCTGGTTGGTGAGAAGCCCTTCTTGTTTCAAGGTATTGCACAGCACTCTGAGGTTGTTGTACTTCATTAGCTTTCATTTTGCTCATTAGGCCATCAAGTTTGAAGATTTCTTTATCATGGTTAAAGACATTCCTTTCTATCAAACCATTTCCACGTTTGTACACAGGAAATCAGAGCACTTACTGCCAGTCCATATCGAGGGATGCTGAAGTATTTGAGCCAGGAGAGCCAGGACATGACACTTGTGAGATTGACCAGCAACCCAGAGAAAATCTAGGCAATAATTACAAAACAAAACCAACAAAAATAGATTAAAAATTACATGCTCTTATCCTGTGTTCTTCTCTAGCTCTTGACTTTGCTTCTTCAGATAAAAAGGAATGGGAAAGCATTCCTAGAGGAAGAAACTCTTCCAGCAGAAGGACAAAAGGGAAGGATTTATATGTTACCAAGCTTTAGGCCATAACCTCAGGTCCTTGCCCCAAAACAAGTCACAAGGAATGCTTTCCCCTGTGCAGTAAACCCACAAGCTTCCTGTCTGGGGGTCCCACGTGGGTTCACAGGAACTCTCTGCTGCTCTTAGTGTGGGGCTGCTAGTGGTCTCAGAAAGCAGGGGGCTGCAGGTCATGTTCTCAGCCACACACATTTGCCTTTCACAAAGTTAAGGGAGAGAGAAGGAAATGTAGCCCTAAGTGCCTTTCCTACTTTTGAGGCAGCTTTCTGTCTGCCAGAGCCACAGAGAAGAAGTCAGGGGAACCATTGTCCTCCTCACACCCAACCCTCCAGCCTCCCACTTCTCGTTCTTTCAAAGGACAAATCAGAATATTCCACCCCACAGCTTCAGGATACTCAAATCAGACAAATCAGGATATGTTGACCCCAACAGACTTTTTGCCGAGTTCAGCTGAACTCCGTGCTAGTAGGATTTCTGTGTTTCAGCATTTCTGGGATTTCATGATCCAGCCTAGAGAAGTGAACAGTGCTACTCACAATCATAAAAACAAATACCACGGTCATGAGTAGGTTTGCTATAGCGACCACGCTCTGTCCTGCTGCAATGGCAAGGGCCATGGAAGTGGCTGTGTAGGACACCATCATGAGGGTGAACATCATCGTAAAGAAGGCTCCTGCTGTTGGCTTCAAACCTTAAAGATCAGAACAAGAAGGGTTTCAGAATGATCCTGCTGAAATCTCTGCCATTACCTGAACACTACCCTGAATTTCCTAGTGTGTCCTGCTTACAAATTACAGCTTGTCTGCCAGCACAGGCTGTGTCACTGAGACCCAAGACTGCTGTGGTGCTTGTGACAGCCCCTGTGTGTCTGTCCTGACAATGGAAGACAGGATGAACACGTAGCATGCCCAAAACTGCAGTAAGACTGAAGATGGTAGAATGTGTACTTCACTCCACCAAAGTGGCTGCAAGTTGTCCATCAAAGAAAAAGCTTGTAGTGCACTTCCACGAGCAGCAGCTGTACAGCATTTCACTAGTTTCCAGCAGAGAGCTCCCCTAAAGAGCCCAGCAGCCTTGAGGGGGCTATGGAATCAGCAACAAGGTCTGCTTCCCTCCAGTTTCACAGTTTGAGAGCCTCTTGCTCTTGTGGCCCTGTTTCCTATTCCTTAGGGAAAAACCTCAGATCAAAGCCAACAAGCCGATAATAATTCACACGATTTAAGATCTTAAAACAAAATTTTTCTTGTAGGTGTTCTTGCAAGGAGCAGAAAATTATCTTATAAAAGTCATCAGAAACGAAGGAGGCCATAAATGAAAAGGAATAAATTAAAACTATGTAATAATGGTTATGAGACTGTAGGAGACCATACTTGCCTAGCATGAAGTAAACTATGCAGGTGAAGATGATGCTGGGCATAGTCCTTATGGGTATCAAATCAGCCATTAGCTTTGCTATGAAGTATGCAGATGTTCTGTAATACCCACTGATATATTCATGTCTGGAACACAGAGACAGGTACAGCACATTAGAAATTTAACCACAAAAAACCAGTTTGATTTTCACCTCTTGAAAAACGAATTCCAGCTCACACTGGAAGAAGATCTTTCATACTTAGGCTGTAATGCAACTGTCCAGTAAGCCTACACACTGTAGAGCTGGTGACATTTTCACATACAAATGAACATGGGTGTTTGTACACATAATTTTTAGTGTTAAATAAATTTATGTGTCATGTCATCTAGATGGGAGGGTAAAGTTTGAATAATTTTCGTATTTTATACAGCATAATATGCATAGCTTTAAAGAGTCCAGTTAGATGATACTTATTGCCCTCACTAGCAAGTCACAAACTTATTAATCCATGCCAAAACTGAATATTCAAGGAGTTTTTTCCTACTGTGTCAATAAACTCTGAGTCATTTGTAATCACAGGTACCTTTGGGGGGGGTTTTCAGACAACTCACCAGCAGACTAACAGTACATTTGCAATGAGCACCATCAGTGAAGTAATTTGAAAATTCTGCACTGGCTGTACTTAAATGACATTCTCAGCACGTCAGACAAACTCAAAGAGCCTGGTAATCTTTTTGTATGTTTTACTTACATAAATATTTTCTTTTCCACAACAAAGAGTTCAATAGCTGAGACGCTGCTGAAACACTGGTTGGTGGTCAGAAAGAACATTGCACCCACTCTGAAAAACAGCAAAACAGTGAGCTGTTATTTAAAGTGGGATGTAAATGCAGTGTTTCCACAACAGAGAACATAAATCCACCTGCAGTGCCTGAAGTTTGGCAGTGTTTGACCTGCCATCCCAAAATCCATGGGAAAAGTCCTGGCTCTGAGTCCGAGTCTGTAACAGGTCTGACACAGATGTGGTACAGTCATTATTTGGTTTTGGCATGCAATGATAACACATTCTCTGATACAGTCAAAAGACAGAAAAATCAACTGAAGTTTTTTTTCAGGGGCTGTGGTTTGGTTTTTTTCTTAATGTAATTTCCTGATAGATTAAAGATTCTTAGAGGCATTTGTCTGCTGCAAACTGCAAGGAACCAAATAAACAGTGTGAGAAGTATTTTTCACCTTTTCCACAAAAATTTAAGGCACTTCCTACTCATTTTAAACCTGGGCTGTTTTTAAACAAGTGCTATGAATTATTTGAGGATTAAGAACCCAGAGGTTTCATAGGAGCAAATTCATGTGTCAGGTTAGGTACACACAGCTGTCAAAATGATACATAGAGCGCTGTAATTCAAAAATCTCTTACTGCTGGTAAATTCAAGTTGTGAATAGAAACAGTTGGAAGATGACAACTTTAGTTACCTACCTTTATGTAAACACAAGTCTGTGTATTTTAACCCTCTCAGTTCTGCAGGATGACCTTGCTAGAGGAGCAAAATCACATCCTCACTTCCAAGGCTTGGCCTTACTGATGTGAAGGGAAGCATTTGCTTTATAGAGGTATTAAGCTGCTTTAAAAGGAGTTTTAGCAAATTTTTGAATATCCATCACCTAGACTGACTGACCTGTTCTGTAATCCAGTAGTGTTCTCTTCAAGTCCAAAGAAAATGGCACCTACAATCAGTCCCAGAACAGCTGTAACACAAACCTAAATGGGAAAGAGGAGGGGAAGGATCATTCTCATTGCCTCAAAGGTTTTCTTGACAGCCAGGATGAGGATGACAGCCGATTTTCATGCTCCACAGTGTGTAGATACTGGGCTCTATCATACATCTAACTCATGGAACTGTTTTAAAATGTTTTTAATGCTAGAACAGGGCTGCAGAGATGCTGATATTGCAGTCTGTAACTATTTAAATGGCAGAGATAACAGCTGCCTCAGGATGTCATGTAAGGACTGAAGTGTCTGCATCACACTTTTTTACTGCTACATGCAAATGACAAAAAAAGCTCAGGAAAACAATGGTATCAGGCAGTTCTGTCATTTTGAAGCCCCAGCAGTGCATGAGCCTTAACACCAGAAACTACTTGATCCTGGTACCCTCTCGCTAAGATCCTGCCGAAAGGAGCAAATGTCAGGGATAATTCAGCTCCTAAGGCAGCTGCAGTGGGAAGCAGGGATCATTTCAAGACCAATTTGCAGCAGATTAATGAAAAAAAGGCTTAATGAGCCATGCACCCCTAAAAGAATGCTGGACAAATCCACCCCTAATGAGGGCGGGAAGATAAAAAAGATTGTGAGAAAGGAGTCAGGAGCATTAACCTTGAGCTATGAAGGAGGTTCTTGAGAGCCTAATTCTTGTCACAAGGTCAAGCTTTTACAAAGCAATTATTAGGGATCTCCATAGTATCAACATACAGGCACACACACTACCCAAAGCCTTTTAACCTCGGGGGTTCTGGACTTGTTTTACCTCCACACCAGCCATTTATTTGCTCATTATATAAAACATGATGAAAATAATTTATACCCCTAGCTACAGGCCAATTTTTCTATTGGCTTGTCCAGAACTGCTGAGAATTGCAGTGGGAGTTTTGGTGGTGCTGTAGCTGCAGAGTTTGGCCCATGAATTAGGGGATTAGTCACCCTGCAGAGGCCAGCTGGATGTTCCTCACTCTTGGAAGCAATGTGCAGCTCTGAAGGAGTCAACACTTTTGGTGCTGATCCTTCAGAAAAAGCAGCACTAAGAGAGCCAGGATTATCTTTCATGGTGGTTGTTGGACCCCACTATGGAATTCATGACACCTTATCCAGAAGACATCACCACCAATATGAGCAGTCAAATGACCAAACAGCACACGCATTACGAGATTGCAAAAATATTTCTGCACTTGAGCCAACTGCCAGCACCTCATTTTGTGCTGAAGTTTAATTAAGCAAGCAAATGCAGTCTGTTAACTTTTCCTGGCAGGGGAGAGGATTTGAGGCCAAACCCCACAGTGCCAAGGCTGGACAATGAGAGTCAAATTTGAAGAATGTTCTTGAACAAGTGTGTGAAACTACTTGGGACATGATGTGCTCTTGTCTGGGAGCAGCAGGATGCCCTGCTGGGACAGGTCTTGCCTCCCAAAGTCTTTCAGTAGTCCAAAATTAATTACTGAACACTCCCACTTTTGGGAGCATTCAGGACACCTTCTATCCCCAGATTCCTTGACCCTGAGCACTCTTTCTTCAGGTAATTATTGCAGTCAAAACATCAAGAGGCAAAACTATCCCAGTGACTTATCTAATAATCCAGGAGCCAAACAAATTCAAGGCATACCACAAGATTATAGATTCAAATAGCCTTACCTGAGCTATGGAAGCCTGAGGGTTTCCTATTAGATTTTTAAATGTGCGCCTGGACACCCATTTCAGCTGGTGGAGGAAGGAATTGGCATATGTGATTTGTCGGAAAAGTCCTTTGGTTTTCTTTTTATTTCCTGGGGAAATGCTCTCTAAATGTGCTTTTGTTTCTCTGTAGTAGTCAGAGTTGGAGTATTTTTCTGCTAATTGCTCAGCCAGGTTTTTATCATATTTAGAGCGTTCTTCAGTGCTCTCTGCTGAAAAGATTAAAAAAACAGGAAAAAAAGTGATTTTTACAACCCCTTTGCCCCCAGAGGTTTCTGTAAGTGATGACATAATCCTGAACTTCCCAGACTTTTAGATCCAGGTAATCCTGCATGTGTCTACTTTGGTCATAAATAAATTTCAGCTGGACCTCTTTTTTTCTTAACTATAGTACAGTGTGAGCTTTTCCAATGGCAAATATGATGTGTATAATATTTGCCAGACCCTGATCAGAGAATTTTTGTTAAATGATGGCTGCTCCTTTGGTAAAGGTATAGTGAAACTCTGTTTGGGCACTCAGCATATTGATTACCTCATTTGCCTTTTCACTCCTGTGAAAAGAGAGTAAGCTATTAATGAGTGGCAGCAGAAAAGTATGAGAAAGCATATTCCAAAAAATAGGTGAGAGCTGATTCATTAGTTTGGGGATAGTCTCTACCTTAGCACAACTTAGGGTACCACTACTCACCTGATATTTCCCTGATCTCTACCCCTTCCCACCCTGCTCAGAGGAAGGAAAACAGCAATATCCTAACAGAAAAGCTGTTCCATTAGTTAAAATAGTCAAGTCATAACTACATCAAATTATGTCCTTAGCAGGAACAATTGTCCTGGTTTATCATCTCTGCTTCTGCAGGATTTCAGCTGGTTTGCCTGGAAGATGAAAGAAGATCTTTCTGTGTGCTGAGAGTTACCAAAACAGTTTCTCAAATTCCCACACATGTTAGGATAACTCGGCTCAGCTCTGGCTTTCATACCTGTGTTATTTTCATCAGCCTTGTTCATTGCCACGGCGGTGGAGTCTCCGTTGATGACATCCAGGAAAAAGTCGGCAGGGTTGTTGTAGGGCTCGCACTGGTAGCCTGTGGTGACAGTGACATTGTGGTGACAGGGTTATGAGCCCTGGGTGGCCAAGGCTGTGCTTGGCTGTCAGGAGCACAGCCACACATGGAGCAGCCTGCACCCAAGGCATGGCAGCCTTTGGAAAGTCCTTGCTTTCCCGAGGGATGAGTGGCACTGCCAGGCAGCACCGTCAGCAAAAGCGAGGTGACAGCAGGCAGCGTGCTCTTCCCAGCCCTACCCTGGGCTTTCTCTAGTTAAGATGCACCCAGGAGCAGCTCACCCAAATGCACAAGTGGGTCAGGACGAGAAGCACCCAGAGAAACGCTCAGCCTGCTATAAAATGCTGGGCTGGCTCGGACACGCCGTGTCCAGTCCTGGCCCAGCGCTGTCGGCGTTTCACTGGAGCTGGTGCAAACCCAAGGCTGGCCCTGCTGGAAGCTGTGCTCACCAATGGACTGGAAGTACTGGATGGTGTGCTGGGCTGGCCCGTGGTACAGCACTCTGCCTGCAGCCAGCAGGGTCAGGCTGTCAAACAGCCGGAATATGGAGTACCGAGGCTGGTGGATGGAGAAGATGATGGTCCTTCCTTGTTTTGACATCCTGAATGCGAGGAATGACAGATGTCAGCTTTGCAAGTGGGTTCAGTGTTTAGATAAGAGCATTTGAAAGTTCTGTTAAGTCTTAATGAAGTCTGATTAACTTGGTATGCCAGAGAAGGGAGAAGAAAGGGAAAAAAAAATAAAAAGAAAATATTTAGGTTGCATTTGCAGTGTCTGTGTGAGAAAAGAATTCTCTCTTTGGAGCAAGAGAATTCATTCAGTTTTTTTCCTACCCCATTTGTATTCTTGGCTCACTGGTAAATAATTATATGTCTCAATTCCCCATTTGCTCATTCAAAATGTAATTGGAGTAAAACACAACTGAAGTATAGCAGAGTGCAGTGCTGACAGTGGGAAGCTGTTTCCAAGGCCATCACCTTTTGAGCAGCAGTAGGACAGCATTAGCAGTGCTGGCATCAAGTCCCGTGGTTGGCTCATCCAGAAACAAGATGGCAGGATCTGTGATGATCTCCATCCCAATATTGGTCCTTTTCCTCTCTCCTCCTGACACCCCACGAGTGAACTGGGTACCAACCTGACAAAAACCAAGAAACTTAATTGGCCCAAAGAGAAATCCTTGAGCAAGCAGCATCCTACCCACATGGCAGTATTTGGGGAGAGTTGTCAGGAATTCTGGCCCTACTCTCAGAAACAGATGTAAATGTTGTCTCACACACAGCCTTGTTCTTAATGTTAATATTACTTGAGGTCTTGTCTTTTTCTCCAACCACTAGCTCTCCCTTTTACCTTTCCCTTTCCTTTTCCCTGCAATATAAAACCATGCAGCAGCATCAGCACAGTCTGTATTGGTCTCCATACAGAAATGTGACTGATTATTGTATTACTGAAACAGCCTGTTGAAATTCACCTTTTTTTTTTTATTATTCTTCCATGATGAGCCATTTGGTTAATTACTAAAGCACTTGCTAAGGTTTAAGTACCATGTTTACAGGCCTTACCTTGGAATCTGCCACTTTGCTCAAACCCAGTTCCTTGATGACCTGATTCACTCGTTCATTTTTCTCCTTTTCCTTCACTGACTTTGGCAAGCGGAGTGCAGCTGAGAACTTCAGATTTTCTCTTACAGTCAGGGTTCCCATCACCACATCATCCTTCATTAAAAAAAAAGAAAGGGGGGGAGATACTTGGTGGTTGCTCATCAGTTTCTATTTATTCCTCTGAGACCTGTATCTACCTGTGTTTTATGCAGTCCTTGCATGCAGAGGGACAGTAGCAGCAGCCAAAACAGGCAGTAAGGTGCATCTTCTATGCCTGTGTGTCTTGTTTAGACCACCTTTCTGTAATTTTCAGGAGTTTTCCCAGATTCTTGGATCAAGAGAAGGTGTTTGCAACACAGCAGCAACTTCTCACAATAGAATCCACAGTGATAAAAATTACTCACCTGTACCACGTACCCAGAGGTGCATTTAAAGTTGGCAGGCTGAGGAGCTCCATTGATCAAAATGTCACCAGAGAGCCCATGGGGATCCTTCCTTGCAGCCAGAATGTCCAGCAGCCTAAAGGAAAATTTGGTTACTTTGTCAGACGAACATTCTAAACCACAACCCCAGCTTGTGGAACAAACAGCTACACAAAAGCAGATCACATTAAACGTTTGCAATCTAGAAAACCCCCAGCAACTTTCAAGGACTGAGTTTCTTTTGTCTTGGTTTCCTGAGGAAATAAGATCTGTGCAGGTTCATGTCCATTTTTTCAACAATTTGAGTTTAACCACACAGAATGGTGTATCAGGAGCGACTGTCAGCAAATTGTGGACTGAAACTGAATTTTACCTTTCTTATATAAACTGATTGTCTTTTTTGAATTCAAGTATTTCTCAGAAAACAGTGAGACTTGCTCAGACCTAAATAAAAATTCAATCTTTCTCTGAAAGAGAAGTCTATTACTGCTAAATGTGTGCAGTTTCATTTTCCCCTTGGTGTAATTTCTGTGGAGGGCACTTACGAAGATTTGCCACTGCCAGTGGGTCCCAAAATTGCATTCAGTCCTGGTTTCATGATGCCACTGTAAGACAAAACAGGGGAGTTTTACAAAATAGTTAGGGTGGGGCTGTTTCTTTGCCTGTTTCAACTGGTAGGCCAGTGCAACTTATCTGTACAACTACTCTCTGCATCCATTAATTCCAAAATTAATGAAGCTGCCTAACCACAAGCAATATTTATGATCAGACTTCACCCTAACTTTTATTCCTAATTCAAGAAAAACTAACCATCATATAGAAGACATATAGAAGACAGAACAGAGACATGACTAAAATGTAGCACTATCTGTACATGTATTTTTACCACATGGATCTCTACAAGAGAGGCACACACTTGCTTTAACCATACTCAGTTCTAAAGGTATTATGCTCTCAACAGAGAATAGTCCCTGTAGGCAGAATAAACTAGGGATTTATTTGTACTTACAATGCAGTTGATAGTTTCTCTCTATCTGACATTAAAGCCCCATGGAAGTCAAAAGCCAGATGGAAAATGTCACAAATCACCCATGTGAGTCAACTGAGGTACCACCAACACATGGCTTTTGAGAAAAGCCACAAAGCCTTTAAGAGCTCATGTTTAACAGGTGTGGAAATTCCCTGGGCAAAGAGCAGGACAGACAGAGCTACACAAAAGGGTGAATATTTATGACAGAAATTGGAGTTAGGCAGCTGAAAGTCATGGGTGACTTGGAACAGTATATTGTATGAGCCCTTGCCACTTAGTTTAACTACTGAACTGTGAATGGGCAAGTTTTATTCACTGATTATTGAACAAAGGCCATAATGACATGACTGCTTTACTGCAGTAGTGCTCACTGCTGGGGAAAAACCCACAAAACAACTCAACAAAACAATGCCAAAACCCCAGAAACCCTTACATCTCTTCAAAGTTAACCTAACCCTCACCTACATTAACATTTTAAGTGAAACCCCCCCAAAAACTAACCTTTCCCAAGGCCAGCTGAGGGGAGGAGACAGCAACAGGCTGTTGGTATCTCAGCTAAACACCCTGGCACAGCGGGAGGATTGCCAGGGAGAGCAGAACCAGCAGAGCTGGCTGGTGTGCCCCGTGCTGATAGCACCCCCAGGGCTGAGGGAACTGAGCTCTCTGCTGCACAGGCTCAGCCCAGGCACTGAGGAGCTGGGCTTAAGCACAGCTGACAGCAAACACCAAGCAACCACACACACAAATAATTTTTCTCAGTCTTGATCTGCGTGATGTGCTGAATGGCTCAGTGACGTGAGTGAAGGCAGCTCTCTGGACAGAAATAAAACATACACATACTCTAAAGAGTTGTTGAAATTTAAATTCATACTTGACATCTCTCAAAACTTCTTTTTCAGCAGTTTTTCGGAAGCACAGGTGCCCGGACTTTGTCTTGACGCGGTAGCAGATGTTGTGGAAGGTGAGCACGCTTCCTGCCCTGCCAGCCAGCTCTGGAGAGGACTGCCTGGGAATGCCATTTGTACCAGCTTCTGACATCTGAATGCACAGGTGTGCCTGGTCCTCTGCCATCTCTCCTCTGGAAATGAAGCACGGCAAAGGAAAGATTTGGTTAGGTAGGAAGAGGAGAGGTGTGTCTTTTAGGAAGGTTGGGTCCTGTGGGATCAGACCTGCAGATGATGAGGAGCTGGCTCTGCCAGAATAGAGAGAGAGAAGAGTTTCCCCCCACCCTGAAGGTCTTCTGGGGTGGGCTGAGCTTGGGGGGCACAGCTGCCCACCCAGCTGCCCTCTGAGGTGAGCACCTGGAATTCCTTCTCTGGGCTCTGCTGCTCCCATATTTTCTCACTCCTCTCTCACAGTTGCTGAACATCTTTTGCCTTTTCTTACACATGTTTCCAGAGAGGTTCTACCAGCATCACTGACACACTCAGCTTTGCCTCAGCAGCTGGAATTGGCTGTGAGTGCCACAGCACAACCTCAGGATCTTTCCCACAGAATCCTCCCCCACCAACTACCCCTCAGCAGCAGCACCTGGCCACAGGCAGCAACTGTTCTATTAATCTAAATAATTTTGCCAAGGATACAGCAACATGGAAGCTGACACTGCTGCCAAGATATTCTCTTCCTTGGGTTTGATTTCCACGTGAAAACTAGAAGGTAGTTGTGGAATAATTAAAGTTATCTCACCACCCTCATCAGCCAGGCTTCTGCCTGTGAGCCATCCACCTGCACAGTGGAGCATTCCTGGCTGTCCCCGTGCACGCAGACCTTTGTCCCCTTTGTGCTTCCCTAAGGGTCAGCTGGGAGAGAGGCAGGGTCTGGCCTCTCTATAAAACATGTTGACTCACCAGACTCTAATTACTCTAATTGTCACTATGGGAAATGTTAGCAATGCAATAGTTCATGGGAATCAAGGGGGTAGATGAACAGCTGGGAGCTCTGGGGTGACCAGTCCCCTGCTTCAGCATAATTACACTGCTTACAGCAAGAAAGGAGGCAAATTATGACAGTTTCAGACATGCTGAATGAATTTGAGAGCCGTTTATAAAAAGGAGCTACGGGGGGAAAAAATACCAAAAATAAAAAAGCCGTTTAATCTAACAGTCTCACATGGTCACATAAAAACCCAAGCCCTTATCTTGTCAGCTTGCTAAGGTTGCTTGACAGACAGCTGAGCTCTCCTTGGTGGCTATCAGCACAGTGAAACCTCTGGAAGCTCTACGTTCAGCAACCTGCCTATCTGCACACAAAGGCTGGTTCATCTGTCTCCCCGTGATGCTGCCCCAAATCCAGCCCAAGATTGCCTCTTCTGAGGAAGCTGCAGTCTTCTGTGCTGACAAAAATGTAAATTCTTAATGTTTTAGTAATTAGTGATCTTGGCCCAGTGCAAAGAAACCGTGTTTGAAATGTAATTACAATGGGTCTAACTTTAATTTTAGCTAAAATGCATTTTGAATAAGTTGAACATCAATCAAATGTGCAGCCTTTAAAATATAGAGGCCTTTTACTAACAAACTGCACACACTCTCACTTGTGCCACAGATTTACTTACCTAGAGGAGAATAGGTAGTTTTATAAGGCTGTTTTCTTCAGTTTCTGAGTTAACCTGTCTGGACATCAATCACTGCCTTTTGAAAGGATGCTTTGCTAAATTAGAGATGTGTGCTCAGAACTGCAGTGGGAACTTGTCACTTAAAGTCTCACCAAGGGCTGAGCAGAGGTTTGCTGAACCAGGCACCAAATACTCAGCCACAGGGGCAACACCACAGGTAGGTATTAGAAAATCCCTTGAGCTGTTGAATGACCAAGCAGCACAAAGTGGGTGAAGAAGTCAGGAGACAATCTGACTCTGACCTTGATATATCACTACATTTATAAGGTTTTTTAATCAGTGTTTTGCTTGATCACATTTTTTTCTCAGCTTAATATTTCAGTATTACTGATGCAAAATTATGAGCAAATGAGAAAAAAATGAGGTAGAGTTTGACCTCAGGAATAATCAACAGAATGGTTACATTTTTCTTTGTTTCATTTGATTTTGTTGGGGTTTTGGTCTTTTTTTTCCAAAGACCAGCATAAAAATCTAGCTCAACACTTGTACTGAAATTTCTGAAGTGCTCCTCAGGAAACAAACTTTTTTTTTTTAGGAATTAAAGAAATTCATTCTTCCAGACTGAACTAGACAGGTAGACAGTAAGCAGAGAATCACAAACTGTTTTCACAAGTGAAGGATCACACTGCTTTTACAGTGTTGTTCCTAAGAACAGACAGTCAAATTTAATCTATCAATCAAGTTATAATGAGATTGCACACTTCCTTGCAAAAAGGTGTGTATATAACAAACTCCACCAGAGGAACAGAGGGTCCTGCTTCTCCACAGCTAATATAATTATCAGCTGTTTCCTCAGAAAGGGAATTTTAAAAATATTGCAGATTTTTATTGTTCAAAAATAATTCATTGAGTTTAACGTGACCGAAAGCCATGAAACATTTTAAGTCAGAGCTTGGCAGGACAAAGAAATGACCATGATAGATTCTAATTGAATCAATTTCTAGGCAAACTTTAAATGAAGTTTCTCAGATTTCATTGCCAATTGCTTACAAATATTTACTTTAGGTTGGAAATGAGCAGGAGATTCAATGACAACATGTATTGCCTGCTGTTTTAAAAAATATTTGTTAATCTCAATAAAGTGTTTCATATCCTCCTCATATTAACCCTGGGTGTAGTAGACTTTGCATCAGCAAAATAAAACATTTATGAACTCTGGAAATTTTGCAAATTTTGTTTGTTTTGTCAAATAATTCTGAGATGTTTTTATTGCCACTGATTTCAGCATCATTTCAGCTCAGGTCTAATAGAAGACCCTTTTCTTCAGAGACATTTAGTCTCAGAAAGTTTTGTCAGGAGACATACTGGATCTAGAGGTTTAACCTTTTATTAATGACAAAATGAAACTACTTTCTTAAAAACAGCCAAGAAATCTCTTTTCCTACTGTTTCAACATACATAAAATTAAAGTCTCAGTACGGTCACTCTCCTGTGTATTCTTCTGAGACTTGTAAAGTACAAAGTCTCATTTTTCCTACACTCAGGGAAAGTAAACAAAACCATCGAACAACAAAATGTGCTACAAAGTTCAATTAATGCAAACACACTTGAACCACAACAATACCATACCTATAATCCTTCAAACAGTTTCAGTAAATGTATTTGTGTGCTTTAAGATACACAGTCTATATAAAAGGCTAAGGAACATTGATTCCTGTCAGTTTTCCTGAAAATCTTTTGGAAATAAAATAAAATCAAATAGAAAAAAAATCATAATACTAAAAGAAAAAACAATACTATAGAAGTCGTAGTAAAATTATGAGGAGCAAAATTCAGACATGCATTTTTTAAAATCCAGGCGGTTACTCAAAAGATTTTATCTCTGTAGAGGCTAAGCAGTGAAGTTACTTAAGGAGGAGGAGTTTTAGAGACAGAAGCAGCTTTCAACATAATTATCTAACGAAAGCTGCCCCAAGCCCTTTTTAAAAACAGTCCTTTTCTTTTTTTCTGGATACTTGAACACGCCAGAGAAACCACAATTAAGTGTGCTATTATTTCTCTTCTTTTTAGTGGGTACAAAGTTAAGTCTTGCAAGTTGAAACAATACTGTATATGCATTTTGGGCTTTGGATATATACAAATTCACAGAATTTGTAAGTATACCTTTTCTCCCCCCTTTCTTTAGCCATTTCCAGGGATGTGGGCTGAGCAGAGAATGGCCGTGAGGATGCAGAGGGGCCAGGACCATACATTTCTTTTTCTCGGCAAAACGTGCAGGACTTGAAAACCGCTTGAGTAAATAAGGATAATGCGATTCAGGCAATCTGCAAGTTAATTGCCGGCCGATTTGCCGGGGATTTGTAACCTGCCTTCCATGAAAGGAGCCCTGTGTGTGAGCTGGGCAGCGGGCGCGCAGCGCACGGTGCGTGCGGGCGTTTATTCGCACACGCATGAGGGAGCACCGGGAACGGCATCTCCGGCAAAATTTTCTCATTTTTCACCTTTTTACCCGTTTTAATTTACGTCTTGAAGCTTCTCCCCCGCGCTTTTTATAAAGCATATTTCCACTGATTTCTTGCCACCCCAATAAAAGCTGGGAGAAGGCAGGTTGTGGTTTCCTTGGCTGTTGGATAAAAACACCTGCTGAGTGCCATTCCATCGCAATGGCAGTGCAAGGGAGGCACTAAACCCAAGCTAAGCCTGGCTCAGTGGAGGCTGAGCTGCTGCTAGAGTCACTCACCAGCAGCAGGTCCGGGTCAGCGCTGCGGGATGCTGAGGAGGAGCCGGAGGGATGCGGGATCCAGGGAAGGGAGGAGCGGGGGTGCAGGAGCCCAGCTCCGGTGTCTGGCTCAGCTTGCAGGGCAGGGCAGTGCTGCCCGGACCATCACATCTGCTGGGTATCCTGCTCTCCGTCACTGGGGAGTCTCCACCCTCTCCGTGCGGAGGGCAGGGCCAGGGCGAGCCGCGGCTTTCACCTTTTCTCCTTTTAGCCGAGCAGAAGTCAGCGGCACTGTGAGTGAAGGAGAGCATCTCCACCTGCGGGATGAATCCCAGCAGGCGCGTCAGGCAAGGCTCAGTTGGCTGGGGTATCTCCTCCCACAGTGTCCTGGAGATGGGTTCACTTTCCTTCAGTTCCAAATACCCACAAAAATGCTTTTCTGAGCCCACCAGAGAGGGGTTTTCACAGGACAGAATGTGGGCATGACATTGATGCTGTGGAAGGAGCCAAAGGTGAGGCAGCCTTGGTTATACAAAGCAGGAGAACTGGTCCCCACCTGAGGTTACTGGGCAGCATCAGCCACATCTCACATCCCTCCAGGAGCAGGATCATTGACAAGCATGCCACTTCTCCTATGTGCTCTCTGGTGCAGTTTTGCTTTCCAGGACACCTGTAGCTTCCAATAATCCCAAAGATGAGGTTGGGCAAACTTTGGGGGATGCTGAAGGGTCGCCTTCAGTTCTTTTGGCACCATCCCACGTGAGGGCTCTGCCAGAGCTTTGATAAATGCAAGAGCCCATGGAGTCACAATCTTTCTCCTTGGCAGATGATGAAGAGTACACATTATGGATGGTTTCCATTTGAAATCATGATTTCTTTATCAACTCTTTTTCCTAGAAAGGCTTATCATTAATTATTAAACATCACCTGGACCAAACACCACAGGGCTGGATTTTTTACATAGCTGTAAACTGGGATAGGTTAGTATATTATTGCTCATGAATCATGCTCCTGAGACCTTGTTCTTTCCTTTATCAGTGAATTTATAATAATTAACTCTCTGCTATATTTATAAGAGACTTAGAAGCATACCAGCAGCTAGTGAAAATTATTGCATAGTCCCAGTGGCATTTGAGAAGGTGCACACGTGACTGAAGAGGTTCAGAAATGCTGTTATCTTGTTCAGGGAGTATATCTGCAGCCTGGGCTGGAAACCTCAGCAGACAATTTGTAGTGTCAGATCTGGACTATCCCCAGGCAGCCTGGATGCAGGACTCAAAGGTGTGCTAAGTAAGTTACTGCATTGGGATGAGCTGTTGACTCCCTTGAAGGCAGAGACCCTGCAGAGAGCGCGTCACAAGTTGGAGGGCTGGGAAATCACCAGCCACAAGAACTTTAAACAAAGACAGGTGCTGTATTTTTCACCTGGGCTGGGGCACCCTGGATGCACAGACCAGGGAATGAGAGGCTGGCGAGCAGCGCTGTGCCAAGGGACCTG
>JAOTQP010001652.1:10689926-10711344 GCA_026413545.1 Cichladusa arquata
ACATCTTATTACAAAGCACATCAGTCTCAAAAGGCAATAGCAAAAGCAATGGCAAGCAATGGCAAAAGCAGTAGCAACAAGCAAATGGCTAGAAGCCCTGGCAAAAGACAATGGCTAAAAGTTAGAATGGCTAAAAGCAACAACACTCCCAATACATATTCTTATGTAGGATTTTTCTAACAAGCTAAGATGCAAACTCAGACCATCACTCCTTAACCTATTAGAATTCTAGTTTCTTAGCACACCAGGTTACTCACTGCTACTGTGGCATTTGAAACCTTTTACTCACTGAAAGCATTAGAACTCACTCTAAAACTTATTCAATGCCTGCACTCTGATTTCTCTCTGAAAAATTCAGAGAGACCCCTGACTCACTGACTCCAGCAGGCAGCACCCCACGGCAGCTCACCCGGGCCCTGCTGTTCACATCCAGCAAGGACTGGCATGAAGTGGTGTGTGCTGGGACTAGCTCCAGCTCACAGATGTGCCCCTGACTCCTGTCCCTGCAAATCCCCACCTCTGCCCTTCCCCTTGGGCACCCCTCTGTCCCCCCCTGAGCCCCCAGCCCTGCACCCATCAAGCCCCGGGCTGGTCACTGACCGGGATGTTGTATCTGGTGCGGTACAGGGTCCTCATGGCCACGCTGGAGCCGCACAGGCAGCACTCGTTCATGTCCCCGGCCACCTGGCAGCTCAGGCAGGGCAGGCAGAACGTCCCACACAAACCTGGGGGACAGGGAGATGTGGGAAAAGCCAGCCAGGAGCTGTGGCTCTTGGCACAGGGCGAGTGCCTCCAGCACCCAGGGAATGGGGTTTGCAGCAGGGGTGATGCTGCAGGAGGAGCAGGGGAACACCAGGAGCACACCACGGGCAGGAGCAGGGATGAGGGGCTCCATGTACTCACAGACACCACAGTTGGCACAGCAGTCCATCAGCCCTGTCTGCCACACCCCTGGCTGCTGGGCCACTGAAAACTGGGGCTGCACAGTAATCACAGGTTGAGAGGCCATTGCCAGCACGGGGTCAGGTCCTTCCAGACAGTTTGCGGCCTGGAAAAAGAAAAAGCCATCAGAGGAAGATGCTGCAGGTGTTTCTCAAGTGGGGACCTGGCTCAGGCTGCTGCATTCAAAGAGAGCGGAGTCCCCACTGCCAGAGTAATGCCACCCTCACCACAAAGTGCTCTGCCAGAATCTGCCACTACCTGCTGAAACAAAGCCCTCTCCAGCAGCACATCATCCTTTGCCTTTGCAAGTAAAACACCTCTGTGGAAACAGAGCTCCTTCTGCTCCACAACTGCAGTGCTTCGACACCTCAAACACGTCTTCTCATCTGCCAGGTCATCTTTCATCATTGTCTGTGTAAAACTGCATTAAATTATCTGCTTAAAATTGTCTGGGTTTTGGCCTGGGTTTTTTTTTTTTTGGTTTCTTGTCTTTGCTTTTGTTGGTTTTTTTTTTGTTTTTTTTTGTTTGTTTGTTTGTTTTTGTTTATGATCACAGTCTCCCAAGGTTACTACTGCTCAGTTCCAGCCTCCCCAAGCTCTCAGGAGTCACCTTAATCTCAGCTTTGTTCTACGAGAATCTCAGCCTATTTGCTTCCTCCTCTCCCTTCCTTCTTCCCTTGTCTTCTTAGTGTGCTTCAAGGCAGCGGGTTTTCCTTGTCTCCTTCCATCACCCTTGTCACCAGTTCCTATCCCTCCTCCACTTGACTGTCTGTGCCAGCACCTCATCCTTCTCCTCCTCCTCAGTCCTGTGGGGTCACCATGGCCTGTGGAATTCCTCTCCATCCCATCTTTCCTCAGCAATTATCTGAGAGTAGGGAAGCTCCTGTTCCTCAGCACCATGCCCAAAATCACCTGACTGATGTAACAACACCACCTGCACCTGCACCTCCACCAGCAGCTCCTTCCCTCCCTGCCACCCCTGCAAGGCACAGCACCAGCTTCTGCCACTCTCACTTTTGGTTTTAGAGCTTTAATTAAAACAAGCAAACAAACAAAAATAGAGGATGCTCCCACAGGAGAAATCTCAGGCAGACACATTCCTTGCCCTGTGCCCAAGCTCTGCACCACTCTGCTAAGCACTCTGAGAGGATTGTTTTCACATCAGAATTGCACATTTACACGAAGTTAAGTATTAAACAACACAATAAACGGGGTGGAACAGTTGCTCTGCCCAGCACTCAGACGATGCCATGGAGTTCATCACCCACGTCAGAGTGGCACTGGCTGTGGCACTGTTTGTACTGACTAATGCCAACAGGTGGCAAAGGGCTGATGGCTCTGCTGGCAGCCCCTGTGACTCCCCAGCATCTACAGACACATCCCAGCTGTCAGACACAGACTGCAGGGCCAGCCCTTGCTCCTGGCAGCCCCAGGAAGAGAAAAAAGATTGTTGAATTATGGTGTAAGAGGGAAGAAAGCTGGTAAAAATCTCCACATGGTGTCTGCTCCTGACTTTTTGCAGTGGAAGCATGGCTGGGCTGTCCCTATCTGAGACACCTGTGGGTGCAGCAGGGGATCCTGCACCCATTGTCCCTCTCTGGAAGCCTCCTGGCCCTGCCTTGGCCAGCTATCCCTGTTTGTCCATCCACAAGGTCCCAGGAAATTCCCACCACCTCTGCAGCCAATGTAACACCTCCTGGCATGCCAAAACAGCAGCCCCTTCAGGAAGCCTTGGCACACAATGATCTTAAAGCAAGATCCAGGAGGGCAGAGAAGGAGACAAACCATGGACAGGCTGTGCAGTGGTAACCCAGCATGGGGCTCCCATGAAGGGACAGGGATGCTCAGGAGCAGGCAGGACCACAGGGACCACAAGGAGAAGTGTGCACAGGAGCAGCAGCAGCAAGAGAAGCTTTAGGAGCAGGATCCCTCCAGCCAGGCTTCCCCTTCCCCTCCACAGGTATGAGTACACCACATCCCTGCATGGGTGGAGGCTGCAGCGCAGAGCAGGCAGCAGCCTGGAGAAGCCTCTGGCACACACTCACCTCCTGAGAGATGGCCCTGCACACCAAATGTATCACAATTCTATAGTTCACAGCCCCATGGCATCACCAGCTATGCTGGAATGACTGATGGGGACAAAAGGATCCTGGGGTGCATGCAACCATATTTCACCAACAGCCAGGGTCAAAAAGCAGCATCCACAGGCACTATATGTGCACAATACAGTGCAAAAACTGCAGTCCTCTACCTCTGTTCCCCACATCTGTCACGATGCCATCAGCAGCACACACCACACTGTGGTTAACCCTGAGGCAGTTTTCCAGGTAGAAAACCTCACCTTTGTTTCCAGCCCTTCCCCTTGCCCAGCATCACCTCTTTTGCCACCAGCAGTTTCCATACCACAATCAGAGCAAAGCTGTGCCATACATACTTTCCAAGCTGTCCTTGTCCCAGCAGATACGTGTCCTGTTCCTGGTTCTCATGCTTTATATGAGCTCTGGAAACGACCTCTGCTCCCTCTGACTAATGCCAGCTCCCCTGCTGCCTGCCTTTGCCTTTCCCCACCCAGGTGTTCTCCATGCCCAGAGCCCCATTGGGAGAGCTTTCCAGAGAAGGGCATTTGGTTTCCAGGCTCCTGTGCTGCCACCTTGCCTTTGTCAAACCTTAGCACCCACAAGAACTGCCTGTAATTGCACTGGGTGACACAGGGGTGGCCTCTCTCAGGCTAAAATGCATTTTTCTGCATTGCCAGGGATCATCCATAGGACCATTCTGAGCCATCTGGGTTTAAGCAGCTGGGAGTGCCATCACACCCACCCACCCTGCAGCATGGACTGAGTCACTACCTGCCCTTCAAAAGTTTTGTGGTGAAGGTGAAGGCAGAGTAGGGACAAAAAACCAATCATATTCTCCTTAAAGAATGAAGCTGGGAGATATTTGTAGGGATAAAAAGTCCTTTAGCATTTCTCTTGACAGTGATGGGGAGAGGGTGGATGCAACCTCCACCTTCCCGATGGGAATGCAGGACCCACAGCCCAGTGCACACAGATGGGCTGTGTAATGCCATGCAGGAAGAGGCACTGTTTGTCCCTGGAGAGGACACAGAGCACCCAGCACTCAGACAGGTTTTCCATTGCAGGTGGGGAGGAATTCGTGCTCAAGGTCCATATCTCTTCAACATCAAGGTGAGCTGGTGCCAGGCAGCCCCAAATCCTCATGCCTTTCTATTCAGAAAGGTGGCACTGACCAACAGCCCTGCACAGCCACCTGGGCCACCACAGCAGGGGCAGTGCTGGGTGGCCTGCAGAAGTCACTTGCCTGCAGGAGGATCCAGCTCTGCCCTGCAGCAGTAGCCATTTCCCCAAATTTTGCAGCTTGGATGACCAACCCTGACTCCTTCAGTGTGTTAAATATCCTTTCTAAAACTGATCCAATAACAAAATACTAGTGAAAATCTCTCTCTGCAGCAAGAACAGGGAAATCTCAGCTACACCAGGGGCTGCTGGGATGGACTGAGCAGGAGAAGGATGGGTGCTCTCAGGTGGTGCAAGAGTGACATACACAGAGGTAGGAAGACAAACTCAAAACTTTATTTCTGCAGTTAATTAGGGAAAATCATTAAATGTAATGGAGGCAAGCCCCACATGGTGCATTTCCAACAATCAGGGCAGCAGTGACTCCTGCCTGCAGCAGCTCCAAGGATGCAGCGAGGATGGCAGCATCTGCAACAGGATGGGAGAGGCATGTCAGGGACTGGGGCTGTGCCTCACCACACTCTGTGTGTCCCCCCAGTCCTTCCCCCTCCACCCTACACAAGGTCCCCAGTGACAGGACAGGTCACTCTTGTCACTTGTCCATGGCCATTTCCCCACTGCACCAAACTTTGTCCGGTGTCAAGATGTTGGCAGGAGAGGCTCTGGGAAGCCACCCCAGAGCTGTCTGTGTGTGTGACAGCAGATTTATGGACCAGAGCCAGCACCCCAGCTTACCAGAATATGCCAAGCTCCCTCCTGCGGTTGATGTCTCTCTTTATTTGGCAAACAGAGCACACGGAGCACCACATGGTGATACAGAAGTCAGAGCAAATGGACCCCTGTTAGGGAGAAACTGGTTAGGGACAGAGGCTACCCAGAAGCCACATTCCAGATGAGATAATATTAATCACATTCCAGGCCAAGTACTCTTTTTTTCTTGGCAGACTGCAGCATCCTCAGTAGAAAACACTGAAGCCTAGGGTTGGCAAACCCCAAGCCATGCAAAGGAAGGAAGGAGCCCTTTGTGCAGGCTGCAGATAGCTACTTATTTTCTGACTTCTGAAGTTCAGGCTGGGAAGAAAAATGCACACAGGAACAGACAGTGTGGGCAAAGTGAACTTGGGCCCCCGTGGTGTGCATTTGGGATGGCAGCAACCACCTCTCCTGCAGGAAGAAACATCCTCAGAAGCATGTACTGTCCACCTTTCTCCCAAACCTGATTATGGATCTTTATCCTTGTAACCAGCTTCACCTATTCTTTAGTGAGCACACAGTTATCTCAAAGCTCAAAGGAGGAAGCAGCAGCTGAGGTGGATGTGAATGGGAAAAAAAGGGAGTGGAAACCACTGCTGCCCTGAGCCCCTCCCTGAAGTGCAGAGAGGGGTCCCAGGGGCACCCTGCCTTTCAGGCTGGCAGCAGGGTGAGGGGCAGGCTCAGCACTCACTGGGATGTTGTATCTGGTGCGGTACAGGGTCCTCATGGCCACGCTGGTCCCACACAGGCAGCACTCATTCATGTCCCCAGCCACCTGGCACGCCAGGCATGGGAAGCAGAACATCCCGCAGCAGCCTGGCAGGGGGAGAAACACAGCACTGGGTGAGGCTCTGCCACGGCTGCACAGTGCCAAGGAGCAGCAGGGGCAAGAGAAGTGTGTCCCAGGCACTCACAGACACCACAGTCGGAGCAGCAGTCCATCAGGCCTGTCTGCCACGTGCATCTGGAGACAGAGGACATGGCCCCGCTGTACTGCGGCTGGATCGTCACCACGGTTGGGACGGCCATCCCCAGGCTCTCTTCTGAAAGACACAGGACACAGGACAGTCAGGGAAAACACTGAACCTCCAACCTAACTGGTGGCTGCCACCCTTCAGCAGGCTGCCTTTTGCCCAGCTCCCTAGCTGCCACTGGAGGTGATAGAGCATATCCATATCTTGCCTGCATTTCTGTCTTTTCAAGGTTTTCACATTATCTGCCTTTTTATCCAGCTTTCAAGATAGCATCAGGTCACTGATGTTCCCCACTCCACCCCACAAAGGCTTGGCTAGTGCTTAGACAGGGCTCATTCCCCTTGTGCTGAGCTGGGCTGGGCAGTGAACCCAGGCTAAAGGGAGTGACTTGGGCATTTGGTTGGTGGACTTGCTGTATTTTACACTAGATGGCTTTGGCATGGGCACAGAGCGTGTGGGAAGAACTTGTGGACTCATTTCCTCATAGCAAAGCCAGGCTGCACTCAAGAGAGATACTATAGAAAACTCGTATCTCTGGTTTCTGGCTGCAGCGAGCCAGAAAGGGAGAAAATCAACACCTGAAGTCTGACACCCTCTCCTTGCCTCCCTGTGGTTAAGCAAACAAACCTTGAAAACCAGTAAGCCTCAGGTCTGAAATAATAATAATGATGATAATGATAATAAGAATAACAACAAGAACAGTTCCTCTCTGCTTCTAATTCCCTAGCCAAGTAAAAAAAAGCACAAAATATTTCTAGGTAACAATTCTAAGGAAGTTTGGACTTGGGTGAGGTTCTCTGAGATAAGATAAACTCCCTGCTCGCATTTGTTGAGACTTTTTTTCTGCAAGCTGGGTTGGTTTCTTTTATTTCTTAGAAACAGCAGTTCGACAAAGGCAGACCCTGGATGGGGGTGCTGGATGGTGCGGCTCCTCCCTCTCCCTTTGCTGCTGAGTTCAGAAGCCAGAATTGAAACCGAAATGAGGGATGAGGGGGGAGGGCGTGCACCTTCTTTCTCCGTTCTTTGGAGATATGCGTGTTTCTCCAGAAATCCCACTCCTGGCTTCAGCTGGCAGCACATCCAGCCTGCAAGCCCGGCGGGAATGCAGCTGGAGGCGGCATCAGGTGTGTGTCCAGAGAGAGATGCCTGTGCCTACCCACAGCTTCCCCCTGCCTGCCCACAGCACGGACACGTGAATCTCTCTACACTGTTACACACGAGTGTTATCCACCTCGCTTCTCCTCTCCTAGCTGCAAACAAGATTGAAGAGTTTGAAGCACAGCTGCACTTGCCACCGACAGCACACCCCACTGAAGGGACAGCCAGCACACAGGTATCCAAAGCCATCAATATCCGAGCTTCTGATGGGGCAGCCGAGTTTAAACAGAGAATAAAGTACCAGCCAGTTTCCTTCAAAACTTTTATACAACTGTGTTAGCATCAGAAAGCAGCAAGCAAAGGTAAACTCTGCATAACCCAGCTTTTCTGCATAGCTTTTTAAAAGCCCCCCACTCCCCCAAGTAGGATTTGCCTAGTTTGATTTCTATTTTGTGCAAAGCATGAAAAAAGAAAAAAAAAAATCCCTACTTTGACACTAATATCCCACTATTCCCAGGCTAAAAAGTTACTAATATTTCCATGCATTTAGAGGACTAACCTGGTGAGCAGCCTTGGTCAGATCAAACTTCCTCTCCAGCCGGGACCCTGCACAAAGAGGCTCTGGCGAAGATGAAACTAACCTTAACTCCCTCGGATGTTCCCATTGGCAGCCAGCACTCACAATGGGTGGGAGGTAACTTGAAGGGGGAAGTTTAGGAGCTGTGCCCTATCCTTAAAACCGTGGATTTTACATATGCAGAACACAGGTATTTATTTTCCCTTCTCCCAGGATTAGTTATTCTCTGGAAAAAAAAAAAAAGTTTGCATGTTTATTGTCTTATTCTCTTAGCTTTGCCCACATGTTGTTGCTGTTCTGGGGAGAGCAGCTCTGAATGACGCATTTTCATTGGAACAGACATTTCGGTTTCCATTTCTCAGAAAATACAACCCAGATGGAGGCTTTCCTTAATAATTAGCCTGATTCCCTAAGTGCTTGTCACAGACCATGTGTCCTACCCACTGTAAAATTAACCAAGCACTCGCCATACACACATAAATTTCCCTTTATGAGATACTAATATTTACAGTTTCTTCACTAACATGCCCCAAACATGTAATCACTCATACCCTCTGCAAGTCACGACAGTTTTGGAAGCACTTCCACATTTTGTGGAGAATCTGTGGCACTGGGACAGCACTTTTTGTTTCCCAGCAGCATGCACATAACGTGCAGAGATCCCAGAGAGGGGCTGAGTGGCTGCTTCCTCAGGAGCAAGTCAAGTTCAATGCATGCCGTGGGAAGTGCTGATGATGAGGTTCCCTTCCCTCTCACTCTCATGAAGAATGGGGAAAAGTTCAGGTAAACTTCAGGGGATTTAGAGTGCTTTAAGTGGAGCCTTTTATCAGTAGTGCTGCTGAGAAAACAGGGAGCCGTGCCTTGAAATGTTTCCCTTGGCTTCCAGCAGCTCCAAAGTTTAATTGTGTCTGTCCCTGCTTTACAATGGGGCTGCCTGGCCACTCCCTGGCTGGATCATTCTCAGTTGGTGTTTTATGTAAGAACATTGCAATAGGCTGTGGAAAGTGAGGTTTGCAAAAAGTTGTAGATTAGCAGATTCTCCCTAGAGAAGGAGATGCCTGACATCCCACCAGCTGGCTGGCTGAGACTCAGCCTAGGAGTCTGCTGGGGAGGAGGGAAACAGGAAGCTGAAATGCAGTCAGGCTTTTTAGGTGTTAAGAAGAAAAGCCTCCAGAGAGACCTCAGAGCACTTCGTGGTACCTAAAGGGTGCTACAAGAGAGCTGGAGAGGGACTTTTAACAAGAGCATGCAGTGACAGGCAAGGGGGAATTGCTTTGAACTGAAGGAGGATAATTTAGATTATATTACAAAGAAATTCTTCATTCTTAGAGTGGTGAGGCACTGGCACAGGTTGCCCAGAGAAGCTGTGGATGCCTCATCCCTGGAAGTGTTCAAGGCCAGGTTGGATGAGGCTTTGAGTAATGTGGTCTAGTGGAAAGCATCCCTGCCCACAGCATAGGGTTTGAAACTAGATGATCTTTAAAGTCCCTTCCAAACCAAGCCATTCCATTATTAATTCTGAGAAGACAATGGAAAAATTCCCTGAAATCAATACTCACCAATTTAACATATACTGCAGTAAATGCAATACTGACAAAGATTCAGGAGCACAGATTTAAAAAACCTCCCTTAACAGGTTTTTGCTTTCTTTGCGAAGAGCAAAGTATGAATTACTCAGTCTACCACTGTATTTTATGGAGCAGTTACAACCAGAAACTCATTTGTTCCAGTTTGGGTCACTCACACGTAAATGTTCGTGCCTGTTCTCTGTACCACATAAAACAAGCCCAACCTCCAACTTCAAATACAATCACAAATGAGCAAAGCCACCTTCCCCAGCACACTGCCTCGTGCTATTTACACAAACAAAGGTGTCTCAAGTAATGAGAGGTGTGTTCCTTCATAGAGGGTCTTGACCTTTGGTGTGCCAGTCAGGGAGACTGCCTGGCACAGGAGGTTGTCTGGGGGCCTCTCTCCAAAGCTCTGGTCCCACCAGTCCTTGCCAGAGACAGAGTAACAGTCTGAGTTCTGTTTCAGTCATGGAGAAGGGCTTCTGAGTCAGAAACTTCACCTTTTTTTCTAGATGTCACCACAGCTTCAATGGAAGAACGTTACCCACAACAAACCTTGCACAACCCACAGCTTGAAATGGCTCAGGCAAAACGGAAATTCCTGCAACTGTAAAAGCTGCAGGAGAATGGAGCTGGATAAGTGCAAGGGGAAATTTTCACATAAAAATGTAGCTGAGGGTCAGGTGCACATCTCACAGAAACTGAAGCCATTGCAGTTGAGCTGCTCCTGTGTCTGCACATCCCCCATCTCTCCCACACCAGGGACACTGCACACAGTGGAGAGGGTCTGCTTGGGTGGCTGATCAGACAGAGAATTATGCTATGGCTGGAGCATGCAGTGCCATCTGGGCAAGGAGCCTGAATCCCCCTGTGCCACAGGCACCCAAATATAAGGTCCTGCACATAGTGGAGAGCCCACAGCCAGGGCCAAGCTCTGCAGCAGCTCTTTGCCACAGCTGGCCAGACCTAGAAGTGGTTTCAAATCCCTCTGCAACCACATGCTAGCGCTAGCAATGGTTTGTCACAAGATGTTTCAAGAGAAAGGCTTCACACATCTTCTGGCTGAGCTTCTGCTTCCTATGGCTTGCTAGCTTTTCATGCTTTCAGTGGTGCCACTCTTTCTCCAGGTCACTCAGGCTTACAGGATAATGTCCTCTGGGAATCAAGAGTTATCTCAGGAGCTCACAAAGTAAAAACAGCTAAAGTAAAAATCAACAAATCAACCCTCTTGTAACAAACAAACCAGTCCAACTAATACATTTTGTAGTCTGCTGCTTCATTAAGTGTCTAACTCAAAAATTCACTGAGTTGCACCTGCACACAAGCAGAACTACTAGAGGGTGCAAGTGCAATCCTCCTGTCCCCATCCCCATCCTGAAAGAGTGGTGGGAAGCAGGAGAACCTCAGCAGTTCAGCTGCTCTTGGGTCAGCTCCAGAGGCTTTCTGGAGTAAGCTGACCCATCACTCAGGCTTACAGGATAATGCCCTCTGGGAATCGAGAGTTATCTCAGGAGCTCACAAAGTAAAAACAACTAAAGTAAAAATCAACAAATCAACCCTCTTGTAACAAACAAGCCAGTCCAACTAATACATTTTGTAGTCTGCTGCTTTCTGGAGTAAGCTGACCCATGGCTAATTTCCAGCTTGGACATGTGCTCTGTGCCATTTCTATGGCAGTTTTATCCCAAGCTGACAGCTTCTGCCAGATCAGTGCAGGGGATGATGCACCTTCCCTTCTGCTGTCCCTTGTGTGTGGCACACATGGTGTCCTTGCTGTAACACCTGAGCAGGAGCTGAGTCAATAGCCACACATGAGGCATCATAGAGTTAATCCAGTATTATCCAGGTATTGGCAGAAGGACATTCAACACACTTGGCAACAGTATTTGGGTGAAAAGTATTTTCTTAATGTATTGATCTTATTTAGCAGAATAATTTGTACTGTGGATTAAAAAGGGCCTTTACTACTTAATAATAATGATGTATTTTAAGACAGATGGGAGAAGTTATTGAGAGAGTTGAACCAGGAGAGATGATGTGCAAGATGGGGAAGCTGTATGGCTCCACACCCGCTGCATGTACACGACCACAAGTCCTACTCAGAGGAGAGCTTTGCTTTTCCGTGGCAGTCTCATGACCCAACATGCTCACCATGATGGAAGGATAGGTTACAACCTCTGATGGAAGATCCCCAGCTGTTTAACCTCCATTTTTCCTACTTAACATGGCATAAATAAATTAGCACTGAGCAGCTTGAATTCTTGAAGGCAATTTTTTGCCTCCCACTTCCTCTCTTGCCACTGATTTCTCCAGCAAAGCCTGAACAGCAAATACAACATTCAATGCCTTTGCACCTTGCCCTGTGTGGATGTCCCAAGATCTCAGAGGACCCCTGGCAACTCATGGCAGGGCTGAAAGACATGGGAAGGAGTGAGAGAACACTTCCCCCATCCTACCCAGCACCCGAGAAAAATCCCACCAGTAGTGGTCCCCAGGTGCTGCTGGCAGCAGTCCTGCTGTGGAGAGCACATTCAGCAGATAAACACACAACAAGGGAGGAAACTCTGTAGGTACCAGAGTCCTGCTTGGGGTTGAGCAACCAAATGTTGATCACCTGTCACCTGAGAGAGGAGGCATACACTGCAGACCAGACTTCAGCCTGCCCTTCACCTGGCCAAGGGCAACCTCAGCCCAGCAGCTCCAGGGACAACCTATGCATACACAGCCTTGGCTTTCTGCCCTGGGCTTTCCTCCCAAGGAGGAGGGAGGCAGGAAACTCCCACCTCTCATCTAACAGATACAATCCAAGTGACAGTTTAATGTGGTCTGCCAAATCCTTCTTTTACTGCCCTGCTACACCCTCTGTGCAATGTCATGCATGCGGAAGCATGGGGGAAAAAAGGGATTGTACCAGCCCTGAGCAAATAAATTGGAGATGCCTTCCAGCAAATGCTTAAATGCACAACAGTAATGCATGCTGTGGTGTACATTAAGTCTGTGCTTCCCTCCATTTTCCTCTCAAGTACTTCCATTTCCATTTATACATATTCCCTGAAAAAGTAGTTAACAGCATGACAGAATTTGGGGGAAAGAAGCTCTGATGAAGCTGAAAATCTGTTTGACAAATATTTGGCTGTGCTGCAGCATGAGAGGCAACACAAAATGCACACAATTTTTTCTACTAAGCAGCCACCTACCAGTGTTGGAAGTTTCTCCCCAAAGCAGTCCCCTGGTGTTGTATGTGCTGCTGCTTGTGAGGTTGAGCATTGAACATTGATAACTTGATGATAAAATTATTTCCCTTCAACATCAAATCACAGAAAAACATTTATGTTGGAAAATACCTCTAAGATTATTGAGTCCAACCATGAATGCACTGCCATGTTCACCATCGTGTCCCCAAGTGCCACAGCCTCACACCTTTTGAACACTTCCAGGGATGGTGATTCCACCACTTCCCTGGGCAGCCTGTTCCAATGTGTGACCATCATTTCAGCAAAGGAGTTTATATCCAGCCTAAACCTCCTCTGGTGTAACTTGAGGCTGTTTCCTCTCTTCCTGTCACTTGTTACCTGGGAGAAAAGACTAACTCCCACCTGGCCACAAGGTCCTTTCAGGGAGTTCCAGAAAGTGAGATACTTTACATTCAGAGCTGAATTCTCTGAATGCTTAGACATCAGCGCAGGGAAAAAATAAGGTCCTGTGAAATGGGCAGGCCACTGCTTTCCCCCACTGCCCTTACAACCTGTTACAGGTTTGGTTCTGTTCTTTATGCAGTTGATACAACTTATTTTATATTAGGTGTACCTTATTTATTTATTTATTTATTTATTTATTTAGTATTAGGTGTATTTCCTTGTTACTGTACCTGTCATAGGCAAGAAGTACTGCAATTTGGAGGAACTGTGGTTTGCAGGCGTGAGAATTCAAGGGTGGCTTTGGATTTTGTTTTGCATTAGGATGGGAATTTCCACCCCAGAAATTACAGCTTTATTGTTAGAAGCATTGAACTTGGCATGAACACTGTTCTTTTGTTGATGGTTTTGTTTCGGTTTAAGTGTATTAGACCTCTTTCTGCTTTGTACAGACAAAATCACTTCTGTACAGCTGCCTGAAAGTGGTGGTTTGTTTTTTTTTAAACAGCACCATCCAGGAAAAGAAAAATGTAGATGTAAAACCAATGAAGTTTTTTGCTATTTTCTTTGTAATTCTGGTACTGCATCTAGCACATTGTGTTAAAAGTTGCTCTGGTTTTTTGTCTCCATCACAAAGCGCAAGAAAATGTTGCAGGAAAATCAAAATCACTTCTTCCTTATACCAGGAGCCTTGAGCTAGTACCTAAACTTCTCATTATGCATGGCTGGCTAAGATGCACATTTTCTCTTGGCAGCTTTCTTTTGAAGCCCCTGGTATTTGCACTGTGAAGTGTTTAGAAACCAAGTGATGTCCCTCTCCTAGCTTTTGCCAAAGTGGAAGCAGAAAGGCAATGCCTTTTTTCCCAGTTCATGTCTCCAGTGGCTGGCAAGATGCCCGACCTAGTGCCCTAGTGTTGCCAGGCTCCCTGGCAGCCAGGCTGGCTGGCATGGGCACTCTGGCTGTCTGCACAGCACAGCTCCTGCAGCACATACTTGGGAATAGGGAGGGAAAACCCTGACCCCCTCCCATTAACCATCATATTTACCAAGAAGTACTGATAGCAGAACGCAGGCAGAGCTTGCCTTGGCTGACCCTCCTCTGACGAGTCCTCTCCCAGGGAAAGGGGAGTGTGAGAGCTCCCGTGTGCCACTGTGAGAAGCAGCCTCCTATGGCAAAGATCCAGCCCCACCCTGCAGGTTTCTAAAGCCTTGGCAAGCTCTCCCTTTATCCCTGCAGGAGCAGCACCCTTACGTCTATAGGGCTGATCCCGGACAAAGGGCTGGTGTTGCTTTGATACACCCTTCTACAAAGCAATACACACAAGTGTTGGTACAGAGCTTTCTGTTTCACTGAGCCACTGGCAGCGTTTCAGTTTGCCACTGTTAGGGACTTTTGACCTTCCTGCTGCCTAAAAACAGCATTTGTTATCTCAACATCCTGTAGAGGAATACTTGGAAAAGGTGGGAGAAAAAGGCAAGGTTTGATAGTGGAGAAGAAACTTCCAGAGGACGCTGTTTTCTGCAAAAGCACACTAATAAAAAGCTGGTGCTTAGAGACAGGAGTATTTGAAAACATTTTAAGAAACTGTATCCAATTACAGCAGAGATGTCTTAGTGAAGATTTGGAATAGAATACCTTGGGAATGAAGGGAGGAGATGTACATATATCGGAGAGCAAATCCAAACAGGAAGGTTTTAGCCAGGAAGCAGCTTGGCCTTTAGCTCTTTTGCACTTTAAAAATTATTTATTTCCTCGTATTAATCATAAAATTTCCACTAATTTAATATCCTCAGTATTACAGCCTGGAACCTAAATCTTTCTGGTTCTCAGGCAATGAACCTAAAATACAGCTATGCCTTATCTGTGTAAAATGAAATCAAGATGAATTTGGAAAACTCCCACAGAAAACATGAAATTATTTTCAAGTTCCGGACATGAGAACTCTTTCAAAACTTTAATTTCTATTCTATTTAGCGACACCTTTTTCCTCCTCTCATTTTAAGACAAACACTTGTGACAAGCAGTCATCAGACACAGGACACTAGAAGGTTCAAATGCACTACAAAATGTGAGCTCTTCCCCAATCTGAGATATATAAAGACACTTCAGTATGTTAAAAAAAGATTAATAACTTTTGCCACCACCTCACAGAAGTAACACTACTAATATTGAGAACCTGATCCCTACTAGTTACAAGACTTTTTAATTACTAGAAAATAGGTAATAAAGTTCAAGTTGGACGCATCAAGTTCTCCTTCTACAAAATGCAGCTATGTCACATAACTGATCAGAAGCTTATTGTTTTTCATTATTAAACTGCTTTTCTTCAACTTAATACTTTCTCCACCCCAGAAATGCAAACCCTATTTAAGAACAATTTCTGTGCAAGGGCCATTAAGTTAGCCTGCACTTGCTGTTTTTACTGTTTCCAGGCATTCCTCTAGAAACAAGTTTTTCCTGTAAGACTACAAATAAAACCGGTAGGCATAAGTCAAAACAAGCGGAATTAAAAAATAAAAAAATGTCAACAGTTTGCATGATGGATTTGTAGCCCAGGGTCAACCACTGCTCACACACACTTGGCAACAGCTCTGGGCTGCTCTGTTTTTGTTTTCAGTCCTTAGTCTGTGCTCAAATCACTCTTGACAAACAAGCTCAGCTCACCCTCTGCAACTTTGCAGAAGCCTGTCCTTTTTACATGGAAAGCATCTGCTGCAGCAACCACAGCAGGAGCAGAAAATCTTAAATATTTCTGTATTGACTCCTTTTTGTGGACCTCACACACTCAGTCCTGACTGCTCCTAGACATCCCAGGAGAAAAACAACTCTCATAACAAAAAGGAGTTATTGCAACTCTTCCATGCAGCAAGCTCCACCTCAAACTGAAAATTACCTTTGTAATAACTCACACCATCAAAGATGTACAGCCAAATTTTATTTACATCCAGAAATCATTTTGCATTTTTACCCATGCTGTCACTAAGAGACACCTGCTTCATATAAAATTTTGGGTTCACAGTCTCCAGAGCTTGACAGAAGTTTGCTACTACTACACCAGCAGAGCAGCTTCACTTTTTGGAGCTTCTATGCAGACTGAAGTTATTCCCAGATAACCAAAGCTTCCCTTGTAGAATTATCTCAATTGCATGATTTGAGAAACAAGAATGTTTCCACCACCTTTTATAAATAAACATTATAAAGCAGCTATATTTATATTAAAAGTGTTTTCCTTCTTACAATACTTACACTTCAGTTAGACTAAAATATCAGTATAGTGATTTCAACTATCTGTTCTCTGAAAGCTCTTCTACATTTTTTAAGTCTCTTTGTTTCCACAGATTTCCAAACACAATCCCTATGAAGAGCAGAATTCCTACAGTACGGTTTGAAGCAAATTTTTTCCAACAGTCTTCAGGCTTGTCTATGTCCAAAGTGTAGATCTGCAAAAGCACAGTAAAACATTATTAGAGGATTATTATTCTACACACTCATAAGTATCTGATGCACCACAAAATGATCTGCAACTTCAAAAAATTATTCTTAAACACTAAAGTCTACCCTTACCTCCACAAAAAACAGGAATACTCTGTGCTTTTTTTTTTTTTGCTTTTTTTTTTTCATAACTGTCATCTGTGTTTGACAGATTTTTTTCAACATACAGCAGAAAAGTCAAAGATTTCATATGAACATGATTCCTAGACCATCTCAATGGAAGACTATATATACAGCCCAGTTAGTGGTGTGCCTGGTTTGATATTTAAAGGGGTAAAAATCTCTGGGCATGTAAATAAGTCTCTTAGAGATTTTCCTCAGTAGGTTGTCACCTAATTCTTCAATTCAACTTTAAGTAAAAAGGAATGCACTTTTCCATCTCTGCTGCAAGGTGTTGTTCCATGTTTCAGTAGAGACAAGGCACTGGAGAGCCAGCAGTGAGTCAGGGTAACTGGAAAGCACAGGGAAGTGCCAGGCCCTGCCTTGCCACACAGGGCTAGTTTCAGTCCAGCTGCTCTTAACCAAGTTCATGCAATTCTCTTTCAAACAAGAACCAGAATACCTGCAACAGCAGCCAGAAGCAAGGCTTGGCTTACCCAACACAGCAGCTCTCTGCTCTGAATCACAACTAAAAACGAAATAAAAAACACAAAAAAACCAAATCCCCCTTCCCCCCGCCAAAACCACCAAACTGAAAGAAAAATAAACAAACAAAACAAACCACAAAAAACAACCCACAAGATATAGCAAGACCAAATTTACTGAAAAATATTCCCAAAACCAAAATTTAGTGCAGAAAAAGTCTTGAGAATGATAACAAGAGGAAACGCTGAGCAAAATGAATGAAAGGATTAACAGAGAAGGAGCCCCTAAAACTTCAAACCTTGCACTTCAACCTTTGAAAAAGTTAAAACAGAAAGTATTTGACTGAAAGAAGTGAAATCTTCCCAAGGAAATCTGCTTCATTTGTGGCTGCAGAGAGAAATCAGATGGTCAAATAATCAAAAACAAACTTCACAAGCTTCTAAAATAAGATGTGATCCACACCCTTAAGAACCTGTCAGCTACTCAGACACTAAACTTGAAACACTGAACTGACAAATCAAACTCAACAGCAGCCAAGCTATTCTTTCAGAAACACAAGGAAAGTAGATGCTATTTTTCTAAAGGTGTACTTCTAGAGAGAGATATAATTTGACATCATCATGACCCAAATTCCTCTGCCTCAGGCAAAAATTCAGTGAATCAAGGAAATTTTGGAAATCCTGGTCCTGGTTTAGCTTTCTAAACTCAGTTAAGGACACACTCAGAAACCTTGAACAAGAAGATAAGCATGAAAATGTTTAAGCAGGACTAATATTAAAATAATTCCTCAGAAAGAAGCTACTCTGTGGTACACAGAACAGTTCTGCTCTTGTGGCTTTGTCAGTCCATACAATTGTGAATTCTCCATCACTTAAAAAGATCCTTAAAAGTGGTTTCCATTCATGACAAAACTACAGCATAAAGGCTCTCTGACAATTCAAACTGTAAATAATCATGCACTGGACACAGTGTTCTTTCCCTCACACATTTCCAAGCACAGGCACTATGAAAACAGTATCTGAGTGCCAGACTACAACACCAGAAGAATTCTCTTACTCAGAAATATGTTTAATATCCATTACCTGCATGAGCTCCACCCATTAAAATGCGACATTACGACCAACATGCTTTATAAAAAGTTCTACATTGTCACAGATTTAATTGCTCAGACTAGCAATGGTTTTATTCCTTGCAATACAGAAACCCTGCCATCACTTACCTATCAAGACCAGCAATTAAGTTTTGAATAGACTGACTTGTCACTCACTACAAGACTGTGTAACATAGTTGTTAGGATTCAGAAAGAACAAAGTAACAAGACCCTATCTGCATCCTTTACTGACAAAGCTCATTTCTTTCTTCCCGTTATTCATAAAAAATTTCTAAATGAATGCAACTACAAGGCTGAACTGGATTGTTCTCTGCTGTAAAGAGAACTCTTTAGAACTGTTCAATTATCATAAAATTGTGATATTAACATCTGCTATTATGTGTGCCAGATACTGCAAGAGCTGAATCAGAACAGTCATCACCACAGTATTTTGCAGCACACTGAGGTGAGTCTAACAGCAGCTGCTGCTGGCAGTGAGGAGAAAACCCCTTCCTTGAGATCACAGATTAATGTGTGGCACTTCTGTCAGTTAGGAACAGACTGAAACTCAGTGCTCCACTGTTTGTCATCAGGACTGAAGGTCTCCTCAACCAAAAGGTCTGCAAAAGGTACTTAAGAAAACCAAGCTTATTGTCAGAAGACCTTAGTTATCTTTATAGAAACTGTTTTTCCTGGGTAGCTCACAAATTGATAGGGGTTGAAAAGCCCTCTGACTTCTCAGTAAGAACTTCCACAGGGAAAAAGTATAAATAAAGCCATCAAACCTGGTGTGCCAGGTGAGCCCCCACGGCAGCCACAGCTGAGTAATATGGGAAGGTTTGGTTGCAATTCACCCCTGCCATGCACAAACTCAGGAGCATGGCCAGGCTGAAGCCACTGAGCCACTGCTTGGTGTCCTCCTTGAACTGCAGGGCAGTTGACTTCACACCAATCATGATGTCGTCCCTCTTATCCTGGAATGAAAAGATGAATTACCACAAAATCCATAATCCAGTGTCACTTCAGAAGAAAAATAAAAATGGGAGACTTGCTTAAATTTCCAATGGTTCTTACTAGGAGCCCAATTTAAAGGCAGTCATAGGTCCCCACTTCAAAATTTAAACTAGAAGGTTGGTCTGAGAGCTGCTTTAGCAGCCAAGAGTTAATACCAATGTCAAAGTTACTTACATAATGCAAAAGCATAAGGGCACAAAGAGCATTGAACTTCCATCTTTCAACCTGATTTGTAAAACCTTGGTAAACAGCACTAAAACATTGAAGGGCTGGGACTTCCTTGGTGCTGCTTCAGCTCAGCTGAAGGTTAAGAACTGCAAGAGGTTAGTTCTGCTGTTTGACAACAAATTTGTAAACAAAACACACAAACTTGTGTGTTTAAACACAGGGATCTGGAATGTCTCACTGTTACCTTACCTGATGTGCATAAATGGTGTCGTACACCAGTGTCCACATGACACCAGCAAAGTACAAGGGCAAACACACGGACCACTCACACGACCCTCTGATGGCAGACCAGCCAAGAAGGGCTCCCCAATTAAATGTAAGTCCTAAAAATATAAAGATAATTTTAAAAAAACAGAAGTTACAAGAATGCCAGGAGCAATTAAATATTGTTTATTTCAGAGCGTATCATATCAGAGCTTTTTGTATAATACCAACATCTCTATTTTTCTACCATTTATTTTCAGGCAGGTAATAAACATAAATAATTTGACATTAAATACTCTGGACATGAAAGGAAAAATACATATGCCACACATTTTCCCCTGATTTGAATTTGACTTCATTACTGTAGGGAAACACTTGCACAGAATATTCCAGAATACTCAAACAACAGGTCTGAAGGTAAAATGCTCAGACGACAGGCTGAAAACAGTACACAGCAGCCAACTATAGTACTTCAAAGCTGAAAATGACAATTTTGGTAAAAAAGCCCCTGAAGACAGCTGGAATGTGAGAGCCAATATACACAGATATGTTTTAGAAGCTCAACTTAAAATACAAGCACCATCAATATCTGTTCAGGAGTTGTTGTAGAAGCTGAAGACTGAAATGCTTAAATCTGTATTTAAGAAAGGTTTTGAAATAACCCTGAAACTATAATTATAACCCCAAAACTCACTCTCAAATGCCAAATATTTATTTGCTCCCTACTCTTCTTCCTCCCATCACTCCACCAAAACAAGAAACTGACTTCTAACAAAAAAAAAACCAAAAAAACCCAAGGCCACACATCAAATCTGATGTCTGTCATAAATTAAGAAGCTTGTGGCACAACAGAGTTTTGTCTGTAAGGTATTTCTATTTTGATGTAAAGTTATAAAAAGTCAGATTGCTAAAGCTCAAATACTAATTTGTAAAACACCCCATAAACTACAGCTGAAATAAAAAAAAAAATAGAAATTTCCATCTCACCCAAAACTAGCTGTGGCCAGTATGTTATTCTCTTCATCAGAGGGTAGGTGATCACAAGGGATAAGGAGGCTGCTCCTAGAATGATACTGTATAAAGTACCAAGAGGATTAGTTTGGCAGGCTAAAGATCAGTGGATGTAGTGCAGCATTGCAAGAGCTCTATATGGTACTGACCTAATTCTTTTCCTTTCAATCACAATTCCATGACTAATAACCTCCTCCCTCTGACCCCAACACCTTTTCTACTCAAAATCTCTGTGCTTAACTCAGGACCCAGAACCAGACCTTAAAAAACCAAGAGATAACTCATACATCACCTGTAGTAATTCAGACACAGAAGCACACAGAGCGCCAGGCTGAGCTGTCCCCCAAGAAAAACCAAGGACTGGAAAGTGGAGATGTCTCCAGCTGCCAGGGGTCTGCTTGCTGTCCTTGCAACCTAAAAAATGGAAATTATATTTACCACCAGGTATATCTGAAACTGATGGGCAATTTACAATCTTTGTTTCCTATTTTCTGAAGGGAAATGAAAGGGCTCTAATTCTGTTGTTTACTTTTGTTCCTCTCTAATGGCATTTTCAGAATCCAGTCCCATTGATGTGAAAAGACAATTAATTTAATCCCAGCTAGAATACAGTGGAGTTTAGAATCTCTGTCTGCAACAAGAAATCATACAAGGTAAACTGAAGAAAGAAACAAGGACCAGAAAAAAAGTTAAAATAAATGAAAGGTGAGTTACTTGCCAAATGTGACCAATGCCAAAAAAACCCTAAATGACTGATTTTCACCTCAACAGGAGGAAGAACTCTGCACTGAGGGTGGCAGAGCACTGGAGCAGCCTACCCAGGGAAGTCATGGAGTCTCCCACTCTGGAGACATTCCAAACCCCACCTGGACGTGTACCTGTGTCACCTGCTCCAGGTGATCCTGCCTTGGCAGAGGTTGGACTGGATGATCTCCAGAGGTCCCTTCCAACCATAACAATTCAATGAAATTGTGCATGTTGATGAA
>JAOTQP010001652.1:10714490-10746956 GCA_026413545.1 Cichladusa arquata
CAATTTCATTTATCAGCAAACCTACAGTTTGTTTGTAAAGGCAAATCTCTTTTCCCATTCATCAATCAGTGGAATCCTTCCCTTTGTTTTTTATCTCTCAGTGCTATCTACCAGCAGATCTCCAGCTTGTTTGTAAAGACAAATGCTACATTCCTCTCACCTCTAACTTTATTCCAATAAAGCAAGAGGCCATGAGGCATTCCCCTGGTATCTCTCAAGTTGTTGGAGGACATAGCTTCCTTTTAATCCCATTTTCCCAGCCCAGACTCTCTTCCTCTCCCCATTGACTGAGGTACTTGAGGGGTACAGGCTACCCAAATCAGATAATACATATCCCCTTCTAATATGCAGAGCATCCCTTCCCCCACCGCCTCTTTCTTTGTATCTCTAAGTCCAGGAATTTAACACGGCCTTGGGTGAGCAAGTCTACGTCAATTAGAAACATTCCTCTGAAATTTGTGATTACTCGCCTTGCTTCTTTCACCTATCAGTATCTAGCTTTTCCTACAGGCAGACTCACAGTTTGTTTGTAAAGACACATTCTCCTCATTCCTTTTATATCTTTCCACTATCTTGTCCTTTCTTTCTTTTCCTTATATATTTTCTTAAATGATATCTTTATACTTTTCTATTGTTGTGTTTCTATAGATAACAACTGAAATGTCTGCATACCTCCTTTCCATCATTCTAAATAAAACCTGCTGTGTATAAACTCCAGTTATTCAAGCGTCATTTCACTCTTATCCACCCCACGGGACCTATTAACAAGAACCTCAGTTACCTCACCTTCAGGGTCGTAACACCAACCTCTGAGTTATAGCACAAATCAGAGAGCAGAGGACAGAGCCATAAAACCTTTGCTTTGCATGGCATGGTCTCAGTTTTCAAAATGTCCCCAGATCTGCTGCTGAAGAATTCCTTAGGGAGTTCATTGTCCCTGTAGAGTATTAATTTTCTTGCATTACCCACTTCCTTCAGCTTGAACAACTCAAACACTAGTAGAAAACAATGGAAACCATTTGGAACTTTAATTTCCCAGGATGCTGACTAGCAGGAGGAAGTGAACTATGAATGCAATGCAGAAGTGACTTTAATGTTTTGCCATTTATTGTTTTAATGAGCAGTACTCCACAGCGGTAAAACCATTTGCACAGGGCCATAAAGGAAAGAGTTGCTCAACTCTGATGAAGAGTAACTAATAACCTAAGCTCCATTTCACATTGACAAGGCCATCATGGGCTTTTTTCAGACACAGACAAGTACCTGAGGTGTGTTTGAATGGTGAGTCCTGGAAACGAATCCCCAAAGCCTCTCTGCCTGCCATGTCTGTAGGAACAAGGATGCTCTGATTGTCACCACGTGGATGCTCCTCTACAGACACTGCTTTGGGGTTTTTTTATGTGTGATGTGGCAAGAAAAGCCTGGACTACCTGCAGAAAATTTTTAAGAAGCTCATAGAAGTAGAGCAGAAAAGTAAACTTTTACAAAGTTAACTTTTATGATTACTGCCACTGTATTGATATTCAAAATAAAGTGGCCTGGCCCTTCACTGAAAGATAATCTAGGGAATAGCTAATTTCAGACTTATAAAGCCTAGCTGTCTTGTTTAGCTCAAATCTGAGTTGATGGTCAAACTGTTCCTGACTCTAAAGAGATTATCAGTTTCCTTATTTTCCCTTACACCAATGATCCCCTGTACCAAAGTGTAATGCAAATTACTTCACCTTCCAGAAACTGGCAGGAAATCTAGTGTGAGTAATCTGACCTCCAGAGTCAAAAGGGCAAAAGTGAATTGGAGTGAGATATGATTCTCCCTGTTCTCGAGTAAGTGTACACATATTATTCAATCCTCCAAGGTCACAGAGGACTAAAAGCCCCAGAGATAAAGGTGAGGCAGGCATTGGTCCTGTGAGAGTGATGTTCATCTCTGTTTCAGACCACACCTTCCTTGGACTGCTGGGATCCAGCATCTTTCCTATTCCCTGCACTTACGTCCCTTTTGCTCAGTTTGTACAGAGCTAACTGTAGCTATCACCTTGATGTGCAACATTTTGTGAAGAGAAGAGTGGTTACTGAGCTGTAAATCAAACCTCCCCACCCCACCATGAAGAACAGGGCTCAGAGAGGGAGACATGCTTGGCAGCAGCTGTCATTTGCATGCACAAACATCCCCAGGCCCCTCCTGGTACTTCCAGTCACCAGCACATGTGTCAGATCTGAGTCACATTGGGTGGAGGGCTTCTGAGCTGGTGGGCAAACACAACTGAAACACACCAACCTGTGCAGGATTTCTTCCATTTTTGTGTACATGGGTACTCTTGTTGATAACAAAAAACAAAGCATGGGTAGTAAGGACCAAAAGAAAAGTAAGGAGTGTCCTGGTATCAGCATGTCAAAAAGAAGTCTTAAAAAAAAATGAAAATTGACAAAGGTTGGTCTAAATTGCTTTAATTAAAATCTTCAAATACAAAACTCACAAGCATTGGAATAAACAAAATTTTTAGAAAAGTTCTAAAAAGAAGCTACCAGGCAAATAATAACTTTGATATTTTAGTTGTCACTTATATTTTTATAATAGTACTATATTATTAACTTTACATTGACTGTATGAAGGACTTTCCATCTTACACTCTCTTTGCTCCTCTTATGGAATTTGGACAATGTAAACAAACAGCCTCCCTCATTTCTGATCTATGCTGTGCCCTGATACATAACCCTTCACAAAATGCATCTGCTCCGTGGATGCACACTCCTTTGGCACACTGAACTCAAGTATTACCTTTTTAGTGTGCAGGTTTTCATCACAGCTACAAAAGTACCTCAGTTTTGAACTCCTCTCATAAAAAAAGGTTCCCTGCCCTGCTTTAAACCCCATGTAGCTGGTAGCATCTTTTTAAAGCTTAAAAAGGGAAGTACATTAGTGTGGGGTTGTTCTTCCCTGCTGTGCTCATAAAAATATCATAAGGCATTGAGAGTGGTGTGGGTTACATACCTTGAAAAAAAGGCAGATGCAAATAAATATATGCAGGAGGCCCCAGCTACTGTCTGAGGCTTTTTTTTGCCCTGAGGACCAGCAGCCTGTGTGCCACAGGGAGCTATTGCTGGCACAGCCAACTGCAACAGGGTGTGCATGGGGAAGGCACAGCTGGGCAGAAAAGCCACCACCAACAGAGATTTCTGTGCAAAATCACAGTTTTCTCAGCAGGAAGGATGTCAGCCTGGCTGGGCTGTTCTGTCCCCAGGATGCCCTAAGGCCACTGATGTCCCTCTGGTGGCTGAGGGTGAGTGGTTTCCTCAGCCTCTTTCCTATCCCATTTCCCCGAGGACAGAAGAGACCTGAGTGCATTAGGGAGTGTAAAAAGAGCTTTATCTGTGCATAGGTTCAGGGAAGTCCTTTCCAGCTGGGCTGCCTGCAGGGTGGTGCAGGTTGAGGAGTCATGAGTGCTCACTGTGCAGCCCCCTGGGTATAGAGGGTTTCCTGGGCTCCTCTCCTTTCCTTGCAGGGATGAAGTGTGTGCTGGTGGAGGCAGACCACCCCACAGGAATAGCCTGCATTTGTATTTCCTACATCAACAACTCACCTTTGGAAAGCACAGAGCCACAGCTCCATCTTGTGACTGAGCACTCCTAGCTTGAGAAAAACGTGTCGTTTCCCCAAATCTGATAGAGGATCCGGTTTCTCTGCAAGATCTTTGCCCCTGCAAGCATTCTGACCTTGGTTTGCTTTGTGTGTCCACACTTTCCACCCCAAGATACCCTCAGGAACCACAACCCCCTCTCAGGCTTCCTCACATGGTGTGAAATCACAGCTGTACAGCTCAAATAAAAATTCTGCTCATCCTTTCTGAAGGCAACTTTTGAAGAAACTGCTTTAGGAGCTGGGCTTGCAGAAACGAGAGGGAGAGGGGAGGTTGTAGTGCCAGGGCTGGCAGAGGCCCAGGCACTATGAGAAGCTCCCTGTGTGCTGTGGAGAAGGGTTCCATGCTCAAGCACAGTGACAAGCTGGATCAAGAGCAAAACCAGCCCCTGCCTGGTCTTGTTCTACCTGGATGATTCTCCTGGCATCTTTCATGTACCAGTACCCAGTGGGATCTTATGTCTTCCCCAGCTCACTAGCTGTACTCACAATGCTGCAACATTTGCATGCCTTACCAGAATTAAATCCCATGGTAGAAATGTGAATTTCTAGGATTAGAATTCCCTGCTAGCCAAATGCTTTACATTTATCCTGAGTGCATGTGTCGACCACTTAAATGCAAGCAATAGCTTTGGCATTTTTGATAACATAAAAGCCATAGGAGAAGGCTGGAAGGCCAAGCAGGCTGCCAGGACCAAGGGGCTTTTCCATAAGCTCTGGCAGTGTTTCATCATCCAGCATCCGTAGCACACGGCCGTTCAGCTCAATAGACCTGGAGAGGGACAGAGAGACTGTTTGGGCAGCTGTGCTCTGTTTGCCATCAAGCACAAGCTGCTCTGGGCCTGATGTAAACATTAACTCAGCCCAAAGCCAAACTAAACTTCCCTTGGATGTGTGTGTACACACATGCACACAGACATCTGCAGCACTCCCACTGCAAGGACTCCTTCCTAGTGGCAGCACAAGCACATTAAAAAGTACCTTTCTTTCTCTTCCAGTGAGGTCAAGAGCTTTGAAAAGTACACATTTTAATTGCTTTTTCTCCTGAAAATATTAATATTCTTTTATGCCCACAGAGCAGATCCTTTCCCTGTGGATGCATTGACAACAACAACAGAAAGACCCCACCAACATACAAAGCCTGAACACATTGCTGTAAATCAGAAGCCAGCACTTGGGAAAGCAATATGCCTGTGTTTGTGCAAAAAAAACCCAGCAACTAAAACAAGACTTTAGCAGGTGGTCCAGAACACTGAAGTTTGCTAAGATAAACTTCCAAATTAACATCAAGTAAGTTTCCTTATAACTTAGCAAGCTTTCAGCAGCCTGAGTTTAGATCTGATTTAACACAAGTCAGATCTTACTGAAAAAACTCCAGATGACTGAATGGCAACCTCTTCTTTCCCCTTGCAAATTGAATAAGATGAGGTTTTAAAGCCCATCTAAGCCTACTCACAGCCTTTTTCACAGGAACTAGAGGAATTGAAGCTTACCTGGAAAGAATATTCTCTTTGCCATGTGGCAGTAAGAGGTACTGATCCACGTGTTTGCTCGATAGGTGTTCTGGTAGCTGCAGATGTTGGGTAACGTTGTAGAGGTTTAAGGCAAACAGTGTCACATCCCCTTCTCTGTATTTTGGGCTGCAAGGCAAGAGAAGGTGATGGTGGGGATCAGAATAAGGTGTGACCTTGCACTGTCCCAAATGGCATTTGTTGGCCTGGGGGTGGCCAACACTGGGGATCAGTTTCTGGGATGTTTTGCCCTCTCTGGAGCCTTACTTGAGGCTGTTGGTGCAGTGGAGGTAAACACGGAGCTTCCTTTTGTTGGCTCCTGCCAGGCCAACCTGCAGCACCTTGGTACCCACCAGCTTCTTGTAGAGCAGGGAGAGCCAGTAGTCCTGGGAGGCACAAAAACACATGGAAACATTTGTGTACTGCCAGGTGCTCCACCTAACCCTCATTTTGAAACTCATTTTGAGGGATTTCCCCCCATGGCTTTTTGTTTTACCAAGCTATTCACCACATCTACTTAAATTCACACAAGCACCATTGCTGAAAGGGAAGCCCTGCCTGTGAGCAGCTGTGTTTACAAGATGCCTCAGAGTCATTTTCCCCTTCATGCTCAGCTCTCAGAGCTCTGTCAGGGAGAGATTGTTTGCATTTTGGAAATGCCTTTCTGCAGGGTACAGAGGACCTCGGGGCTGAATGCAGAGCTGCCCTTCCTGCAGGAAAGCTTGTACCTAAGGCACAGGTGCAACTCCAGGAAGAAGCCCCTAAACTTCAACCCCTTTAATTAACATTGTACTTTAAAACAGGTATCAGGATTGATTTCTGGACCCAAGTCACAAGTGCATCCTCTGACACTCCAGGATGATGCCTCAGAGCAGGGTGATGCCCAGTGCAGACTCATTTTTTCCTGCTCTTTCCAGGCTTTCAGAGAGCTTCTCCCAGCTCATCTGTTTGTCTTTGAGGTTTTCTTCGGAGGAAAACTGTTGTGTTTCTCTTCTGACCCACCACAAGCCCAGGAAATTACTTTTGCTATCAGCCTTCATGCTCTACCCCTCTGCAAGGAAGTGCAGCCTTCTGACACTGCTGTGCTTCCTCATTTCTGTGCTAGCTACAGCTGATGCATCTGGGTTTGGATTTCCCTGCCTCTGAAGCATTATTGGCTTGGTTAGCATCTGTACTGCCTGTAGGAGAGGAGCAAGGCACACACTTTCAGCCCAAATTAAATCTGTTTTAAATTAGGGAGTGAAAAGCCCAAAGCCACAAGCCTAATGATGCAGCCTCTGGCATAGGAAGCAGCTGAGCAAGTAGGATGGAAAATCTCTGTATACTGGCTTTTCTTTCAGGCTGGCTCCATGACCACCCATGAAAATCACAGTTTGGAAGCAGAAAAATGAGAGGAAAGCTAAAAAGGAAGATGCTGTTCTGTCACCCCAAGCTAAGTGCTAGCAGTACAAAGGAACATGCTATATGTGCAAGAACAATGTATCATTCATATAATGAAGTTTCATCGCAGTAAAATAAATGCTAATAAATCAAATTATACTAAATGAATATTTCAATTTAATTATCCTTCAGCCAGCACTGTAGGATGAATATGCTCACCACCTATAATGCTTGAGTCTTAGCTTCAGGTTGGCCTGGTTTTCACATGGAATATAATTGGTTTTAATATCTCTTTTCACTTCTATTAATAAACTACTCATCACTCAGCTGAGGAGTAGTCAAACCAAAACCAGAAAAGCCTTGTGAGCTCCAGGAGCTCCTGTGTACAAATCAGAGCATCATGTTCCACAAATGAGTTTCTGCTGTGCTGAAGACTGGCTGCACCCCTGCAGCTGGAGTAAATATGTTATGTGCATATATATATATGTAATAATGCATTAACCCACAGTGGAACATGAGATAACCTTAGGTGCAAGGACACCTGTGACCATCCAAGCAAAACAAGGTGTTGTTAGAATAGCTGACTTGTCCCTCCACACCCAGAGTTGCCTGTGCAGAGCTGCATTCAGGGGCTGTTATTTACATACCGGCAAAGGCTCAAAGTTGGCATCCACCAGGTGGTAGGTCCCTGCCCCGAAGAAAACCTGTCTCATCACCACATCAATCCCCTGCCTGGCTGAAAGCCCGAGTTTGTCCAACCACCTGCCAAAAAATGAGGCAAAGATGAAAGGGCTGACCTCAACTGTACCCTCTTGCCCCTCTCCAACCATCCCGGGAAGTAGGAAAGGAAAAATTAGTGTGTGATGCTGACTTCCTTAAAAGCACACAACTAATTTTAATTCTTGCATTGATTACATTAAAAAATAATTTCAGACCACTTCTTGAAGTCTATGTATAGGTGGGAACAGTTGCTCCATTCCTTTATTTGTAGGTGGTGGAAACAAGGAGTGGCAGCAGATTCTCTTGAACTGGCCAAGGGTCTGAAGGCTGAGAGAAATCATCACAGCAACAACAAGATTGCCTGTCATTATCAGACTTTGACTTGCTGGCCCACCAGGCCCTGATAAAAAGTCACCATGTCTTATAGGATGTTAAAAAGCTGCCTGCACTCCCCAGGAAGCCTGAGGAAGCCATATTTCTCCTGTGGGGCAGCCCTGTTCAGCTAGCAAAATATGCAATTTCCCCACACCTGGGACACAATACTCACATGAAGCCAGCAACATAAGTGTTAGACAATCTGGGAGCTCCTCCTCCATAGGCAGAGCTGGTCTCTCCCAGCCACACTTTCTTGTCTGGCACAGTCTGACCAACAATCTGGCCAGCGTGGCATTAGGGAAGAAGAGAAACAGATGGTAGTTAATTTTTTGGCTACTGAAATGAATAAAATCTTGTGCTTTAGCCAAAGGCTTACTTAGGATGTTTATACTTAAGGAATAACACCCTGAGATGGGATGTCACAGAAATTTGGATCAAAAGGACTAGATTTACATCCTCCCTGAAAAAAACCCAAACTTGCTACCTATGTAAAACAGGGCAAACATCATTAAAACCCAGGTTCTATAATTCTTCTTGTGCTGAGTAGTGCTATATTCTAAGTTATAATTTTATTTTTTTTAATATACAATGTCAGCAGAATTCAAGCTTTGAGTATCCCTGTTCATTTCTAGTAAGAAGTGGTGCTTTATTTTGAATTCTCTTCTGGAGAACCCCCTGGAAACTGAACATGGGAATGACTGAGCAGGACAAAGTACCTCCAGGACTTCATATATGGCTGTGGCAAAGGTATCCAGCACTTCAGGGCTCAAGAAATCCCCTCTTGTTGCACTCCTTCCATTCACATAGTAACTGAAAATGGAGAAAAAAACCATAGCCAAAATTAGGGAAAAATACCACCAGTGGTACAAAACACCACTGAAAGTATTCACTTGATTGGTACATTTATCCACAACACAATTTTTCTGTCCAATGCTTTTTAATTTTTGTTTTACAAATGTATAGATCTGTCTCTTGTGTTTCAGATAAAATTACCTCAATGGAGGCAAGATATCACAGAAATTTCCACCAGCAGAAGTGGAGTGGTTTGTCTGCATCTACCAATTTAGAATATATTTATTAATATATTCATTATAATTACAAATATAATAATTATGTATTAATTATATAAATAATGCCATCTATTAAAACAAATTTAGAAACATCACCAAGAGTCAGCTTCTGTAAGTCTTCTCTTGTTGAGGAGTCTGACACTCCTTTGTGATTACTTGCATTACTCTATCAAGTTATGTATTAAAAATATCAGGCCATCTGTCCATTTGCTGGAATATCTTGGCCACTTGGAGGGAGCTGGAATGTGAGCATCCCTATGGTGTGAACATTGCCCTCCACCCTGAGCAGAAAAGCTTTTAAGTCTGGTTTGCCCAAATAAATTGGGATCCCTGTGGTTTTTGCATTTCCTCCTGCTATCACTCAGTCCTACCAAAAACAGCTGAAGCCTCCTAGCCACAAGAGGAAGCTAAAACCTGATAATCCTAAGTTAGTAAAGAACAGCCCAGGAAGGGGAAAGGACATTTTTATGCCTTTCTAGCAGCTCAAAATATATAGATAATTGATGTATGTATATATATACATATATATATATGTATATAAAATAGGTGTGTGCATCTTTTCTCACTGTTGTCTGACTGCTGCATGTCAATGTCCTGCTTTTGACTTTGGAAAGAAAACTCCCTTCACATAGAAATGACTTTCAAACATGTGGAGTTCATGGGCCTGGGGCCAGTTTACCCTACTGCCCCCGTGAGTATTTTAAACCTACAAATCAAAGTCACTGCACAGGAGCAAAGGGCCAGGTGCCAGTGCTGTTTGCACTATGTGTGGGATCTGAGAGTGAGTTACCCAGACAGAGCCTGAAATGACTCAGAGAACAAACTCAAGGGAGCAGGAGGAGCTGCTGGCACTTCTCCATATGGACAAAGGTCAGCCAGACCTGCAGGGCTTTTCCTTTATATCAACTAGACAGAGAGCAAACAAAATTATTATCCTGCACATGTTGCATTCACTGCTGCTGTGATTATGTGACAGCCTCCTGTCGCTGTTTTTGGGTCTCTGTGCCAAGCAGACCCTTTGGAGGCTTCAGCATTTCTGTAACGTGCTCTCTCAATTCATCTGTAATTCTGAACAGAGAAATTTGTGGAGAGGCCCCTGAAAAACAGTTGAAAGGGGCATTTCACCCCCTCTTTTCTGCTGAGATTGATAATTCTGTTCAAGTTGACATTTTTCAAAGAAAACAAGGCAGTAATCAGAGTGACAGTGGTATCCAAGTGGTACTTACTGGTGCCATGTGACAGAGTCGATGACCTTCCCTCCTGATTTCAGGAAGCTGCAACCAGAGGGAATGGTGGGGAGCAGGGAGTTAGCAGTACCAGTGATGGGTCATGGCCCTCCATGCACAGCCCTCCCCTCTCCCCACAGCTGCCAGTACTGATGGTGAATGCTGGGGGGCCAGGCTTGCCATGGCTTTTAAGCAGGCTTTGGGCAGCCTGGCTGCCTCAGCAGGTTGATGGGAGGATGGATTGACCTTTGTGTAATACATGGGTGTTTCTGAGTCTAAAAGCCCTTGTTAGCACTGTCCCAGAGCCAGTGCTCAATGGAAAAACATGTGGGCCACTGATGTACTGCCAGCAGCTGAGTTTCACCTGGCTGAGTACTCAAGCCTTGAACTCAAGCATACAGGTAAGATTTTAGTTGTCATCACTCAAGCGAAAAAAAAAAATTGTTCAACCCCTGCCTTGAAGCCTCTTAATTCCCCCTGCATTTAGGGGCAGGCAAGCCACAATTCTCACACCTGCCCCACTCCAGGGAGTGCTGCTGGAACCTCACACCCCTACCTTCTCAGCAGTTTCTGTGTGTGCTTTCGGGGCTGCCCAACGTCGGGGCCGTAGAGCTTGGCATGCTGGTACAGGGCATAGTTATTCAGCAGCTGGCGGAGGTGAATAAAATCTTGCCCCAGCTGGAAGCCATCAATGTGGATGCCAGATTTCTTCCTGAAGCTGTTGGGCTCTGGGGAAAACAAATGCAGATCAACACCCCACTCGGTTTCTGGGGCACAAAATAGGGCAGTTCCATTCACATGGGAAGCACCAGTTCCCTAAGGCTTCACCTGATCTGGCATGGTATGGGTGTGATATTTGAAGGTGAGCATTATACTATAAGCACTCTCCAGCACTCTGTCCCTGCCACAGGTGACATCCTGCACTGTGTGGGGCATCGTTCACCTCATCTCAAAGCCCTGGTAGGAACAGCAAATCATCTCAATTTGCTCATTCATTGTGTCTTCTTGTAAAATCCCTCTGCAAATTAAGACCTTAATGACTCTCAATAAAACAACACCTTGCCTTGATGTTTTTTATCATCCAAAACATCCAAAGTTACCAATCCATACCTCTGGTGGTACTTTTCTAGATGATGGCTGGCCAGGCCAGCAAGCACTTACCATTCCCAAGCTCCCAGGAGATGTTGTACCTCTGGGAAGCACAGTAGTCTAGCAGTGCCTGGGCATTTGAGCTGTCCCACTGCAAGCCAGCTTTCCGCAGCAGGGCATTGAGCCCAAAGATCAGGTGAAACCCTGAGCAGTTTGCAAAGCTGTAGAGAATATCCAGTGTATTTTCTGCACAGAGGAGAAAGGAGGGCTGTTTATCTCAAGGTCAGGGCGTGCTGGTTGAGCTCTGGCCAAGCAACAATCTTTACTGCCTGTATTTATTTAGTCTGATGCTGCAGATGTGCCAAACACTCCCAGCCAGACAGAAGAGGTCAGGCCTCACTACACAACATCTTGCAAGCTTTGAGAACCTCCCAACCCCTGCAGCTGAATATTATTAAATGTGAGGTGGAAAACAGTAGAAAAAGAGCTCCCTGAATACTTTTCTAAGTGGGTGAAATGTATCTTTTTCAGTGGTTTCAGCTCCTACCAGCCCACACCCTTTTACGGTAGGGCAGAGAATTGCACCCCCCTGTTTAAGTCTTACTTGTAATGGTGGTGTTTTTGTGCTTTTTCCTGTTCTGTTCAGCAAGAATCAGCTTCTCCTGGCTGGGCCATTGGGCCAGCAGCACCTTCCCAACAGCAGCAAATGCAGGCCTCGAGCCACAAGCCTCTGTAGGGCAGAAGAAGGTAGATAGGAATTAAGCCCTCACCTCCACAGCCAGCAAACCCTTGTTCCAGTGAGCTGACAAAGCATAGGCTGCCATGCCTGAGGAGCAGATGAGCCAGCCTGGCATGCAGTGGTGTGGCAGGGATCATGATCCACCTTGCTGGGGTGCAGGAACAGGGCAATGCTTCCTGCACTGCTCATCTCGTGCAGGGGAAAGTGCTGACTTCCCCACTTGGCTCACTGGCAGGAGCCATGAGACACTTTTCCTTCAAAGCTCATGTTTTCTCTTGGCATTCAAACCAGGAACAAGCCATAACCAGAGAGGAAGGCACGAGCCAGAGTCACAGGAAGTGGCTACTTAACAAAGTGCTATGAGGGGAAAAGTACCACTTGACTTCAAAACTGAGCATCCTGGGTCATACAGTAATGTAAGATTGCACAATTGTGCTATGGGCCACAGGAATATACAGGATTTTTTTCATCTGAAACACCTCTTGAAGAGTTTATGCACTTTTTCTAAGTTCAAAGAGAAAATACCAAGCTCAAGCAGTTGACAGGGGTCCAGCAGGTTTGCACTTGCCCTGTCAAAGCTGCAGGAGGGCAAGGCTGCATCCCCAGCCCAGCTCTCTGGCTTTGGGAGAGAGATTGAACACACTGTTCTCCTCAGGTTATTCCTTCCATCTGTTCCTTAATTTTCATAATGAAACCACAGCTTCTGAGCTGACCTTGGCCACCTCCCAGGCAGTGGGGGAGCTCCCAATGTTGCTGCAGGGAGCAGAGGGCAGCGAAGGGAGAGTCTCAGCAGATGCCAGGGAGGATACAAGTTCCCCTACATCCTTTCTCACTTTCCCACTGGTGGCACAGCTCTTCCCACAAACCATGCTGAAAGTCCACGCTCTCCATGGATGATAGCAATGCTGACCCTGTGGAGGGCCCCCAGTGCTGCTGCTGTGCCCTTGCAGCATCCTCAGCCCGTGTCAAAGACCCTCCAAAACTCAAGATGGTTTCAAGTCTAACACGCTCATGCCCACTTTACCTTGCTGTGCCTGAAGTTCCCAGAGGATTTTTTCTTCTGAAGTTGAATCCTTGTTGGGATCAAAGATAAGAAAGTCTGTCTCAGTGCCACCAAACCTCAGGAAACCTGGAGACAGGGCTGTTGCCAGGGCACGCAGTTTGGAATTGCTGAGGAGGGAATGCCAAGAAACAGAAAACCACTATATTTATGCAGACTCTGTAGAGAATAAACATGGCAAGCACTTTGAGGAACATGCTGCAGTGTGTGATCTGGGGCTACCCAGGCTACCCAGTAGCCTGATGACCAAATGACCCTGATGGCCAAATGGGCTAGGGAAGAGTCTAATGGGCAACAAGGGGAGAATACGCCTGAGAGAACGTGGTCAGGGACAGGGAGCCAAATCCTGGGGGCAAAGCAAGGCAAAACTTTAGAACAGCCCTGGTTTTTTTTTTGATCCTAAACATCCTCCTCCCCTAGATTTTTTTGTTTATGTGGCACCAACATGGATATCCTGTGAGAAATTGGGTGAAAAACTGACTTTACATCATCAGCCCCAACTTCCATTGACAAGAGCCAAAGCAACTGCACTTGTACCCGAGGGAGATTAGTCATCCCTGCTGGAACAGGTGTTAACTTTATCAAAGCAGGTGTACAAAGGAACATTGTGACTTGCTCACATCCCATGCAGGATGAAAGGACAGCCAGCCTTCTCTGGGGGAAATCACAAGGCATCGAGGGCGCTGGGCATGTCAGACACTATCTGCTCTGTGGTGACAAACAGCAGATTAGAGGCCACCAAGTACTTCCTACTCCTCGTGGTGGCAGGGCTGGCCTCAGGCTGAACCCCAAAAGTGTGCATTTGGGGCTGGGTGTTGGAAACCTGAGCACTTTCCAGTAAAGCTGGTGACACCGTTCTCACCAGCTCAATGAGGAGGAAAATGTGCAAGTGGTGGGAAAGAAGGACTGGAGGATCCACACGATACTTGAACACTTTCACGGATGGTGATCCCACCATCTGCTTCCCTGTGCAGCCTGTTCCAATGCATGACTACCCTCCCAGTGGAGAAATTTTTCTTAATATCCAATCTAAAGCGCAGCTGGTACAACTTGAGGCCGTTTCCTCTCCACCAGTCACTTGTTAGCCGGAGGAGACTGACCCACACCTCGCTGCAGCCTCCTTTCTGCTACTTGCGGGGAGCGATAAGGACAGTCTGAAGCCTCCATTTCTCGAGGGCAAACAACCGCAATTCTCTCAGTTTCCTTCTCCCTTTTTTTTTTTTTTTTTTTTTTCTTTTTTTTTTTTTTCCTGCTGGCAAAGCTGCTTCTGTCCCAGGCTTATCCCAGAGCTGACCTTTCCCTGCATTCACCCAGGCCAGCCGCTCCTTCCCCGAGCACAAAGGGGCCGGCGCGGCTGGCACCTGCAGAAGGTGCCGCTTTCTGCCCTGGCACGACGGAATTAGGGAATTAGGGAAGCAGAGGGGATCCAACACCCCAGTTCCAGGGCTGGGGGACTCCCTGTTCCCCCCAGACCCAACGGGGCGAGAGGCGACTCACCTGAGCAGGGCGACATAGCGCGGGTCGCGGGCGAGGCTGGCGTCCAGGGTGAGCGAGAGGAAAGCCGGGCTCACCTCCGCTCGGGGGCTGCTCCGGAGCCCCAGCCGCAGCTCCGCCGCCCGCTGCTCCTCGGCCAGAGCCGGCAGCAGCAGCAGGAGGGGCAGCAGTGGCAGCAGGAGAGGTAAAGGCAGCAGCAGCAGCATCCTCCCCTCCGTGCCTGCCGCTCGCCGCCGGCGCCACCCCCGCGGAGGGCGGGCCCGGGGGGAGAACCGCGCTGGCGTGAGCAGGACCTTCCTCACCCTCGGGAAGGGCTCCAGCAGCATCTTCCAGCCTTAAATCAGCGGCGAGACACCCGAAACCCGGCGTTACCCAGAGGCTTCAACCATTGCAAAATGAACCTGTGTTTCCAGCTGGTTCCTCTCCTGCTCACACCTTCGCAGCTTTGCTGCAGCCGCCTCCTCCAGCATCCTGCCCTGGGCATTTCTGTGAACAACCAGCGGGCTGGGAAATGGCTACAGGCTGAACGCTGCGGCTCCAGGGCTGGAATGTCAGCCTGGCACCCCATCTGCTGCGGGAAACCGAGTCCCGGCAGCACACAGCGTGCCGGGCTGAAACCAGGCTCTTGCAACAGCCCATTCTGTTGGAACAAGTATGTCCTAATTGCCCAGGCACGAAACTTGGAATTACTGTTACAAAAAAGATCCAGGCATGCTCAGGGTCTGCCCCCCAGGTGCTCCCTGCAGAGCCCAGTCCGTACTCAAATTCTTCCTTTGGCAGCAGCTGGCCTTGCTGGGGAGAGCTGTCAAGGAAGAAACAGCTGCAGCCATGGAATGGAATGGAATGGAATGGCTTACATTGCTCCAAACCCTCCGTCGTGGGCAGGGATGCCTCCCACTAGACCAGGTTGCTCGGTCTCATCCAGCCTGGCCTCGAACAGCTTCCCTGGGCAACTTGTGCCAGTGCCTCACCACCCTCACAGTAAAGAATTTCTTCCTAACATCGAGTCTAAACCAGCTTAAGGCCATTCCTCTCTTGTCCTACCACTCCATGCCCTTGTAAAAAGTCCTTCTCCAGCTCTCTTTTCATCCCTTCTGGTCCTGGAAGGTGCTCCAAGGTCACTCTGGAGCCTTGTCTTCTCCAGGCTGAACAACCCCAGCTCTCTCACCCTCTTCAAAGCAGAATTGTTCCAGCCCTTTGATCACCTTTGTGGCCTCCTAACAGGTCCACATTCTTCTTGGTTTTGGGATCCCAGGGCTGGATGTCCACAGATGGAGTCTGGAGTAAAGGGGGACAGTCACATCCCTTGACCTACTGCCCACTGTCCCTTTGATGCAGCTCAGAATGCAGTTTGCTTCCTGGACTGCAAGAATGTTTCTAAGTTTCTAAGCACACTACTGAAACATTTGCAGAGTTTTTAAACTACATTTAACCCCACCTTTACATTTCCCACCTGCACCAGTTGATCCTGAAGCACGTGTGTTTCTTAGGAAGTTTGTTTTGAAAACAGCTGTCTGCTGGAACAGGCTGTGAATCTGTTACTTTATCCAGCTGCACTGCTTCCCACTTGCACCCAAGCTGGGACATTAATCTGTGGCTCAAGTGCTCGTCTGCCTGGCCCCTCCTGTTCCTGCTTGCTCTGCATTTTTGCACTATTAAGTAACTCTCCACCGGAACTAGAAGTGCTCGACCAAATTAACTCTGTTTTTGATGAGCACATCCACGGCCCTGCCAAAAAGGAAACATCAGTGACACTTCTGACTGTCTCAGTATCTTAGTCAGGGTAATGCTTCCCATTTTGGGGGTGCAGCACCAATTATATGCCTACGCCCCAGGAAGGGCTGGGGTGACTATCTGCCAGAGGAATAACTCATCTATCAGCACATGACTGGAGCACCAAACAAACTACGCAGCCCCATGGGTAAACTAAGGATATAAGAATGTAGTTCAGTGTGTGAAAAATCATTGCTGCAAACCCAGCTAAGGTTGTTGCCACAGGTGCAGGAAAGGGCAGGAGCTCCCAGGCAAGATGCAGCCTGTGCACAATTCTTTTTTTTGGTTGGAATTCCCTACTTCTGCCTCCATTTCCTCCATGTTCTTCTTTGAGAAGAGGCACTTTGGGTCACTGTGCTGTATTTCTCACAGCAAAGGCACAGGGTGTTTACTTCAAATGGTCAAGGCTATGTTTCGGGCTCAGTTGTTGTGTACAGATGTGTGTATGTTAAGTCTGGCACATGTTGTGTTTTTAGAAGCCTGGGAAACCTTGTATCTGGAAAACAATGCCTTCCAGCAATAGCTTAAGAACTTGAGGTACTAAATGAGAAGTGGCTGCTTTTGTCTGGCTGTTTTTCACATGGTTTTATACACATTTTTAAATATTGCAGAGTAGGGGAGCTCAGATGTATTTGGCCTTAAGGAAATTAGGCAGAATTTGAGTGATGCCCTGTGAGCTAAAAGTGGAGCACTCAAGAACTAGGACTAGGCTTAAGCCCACTTGAGTGTTACTTGAAGCCAGCTCCAAACAAGCCCTCCATCCCTCTTCCTCACTCCACACAAAGCCTAACCCCTGCCTTGTGACATTCAAATGCTTTGGTCTTGCAGCTCCTCTCAGACAATTCTGCTTCTCCCAGTAATGTCGTTAGACAATCTGTGATGGCTAGGTTTTTATAATTAGAAAGAACTAGAAGTAAAATCTTCCAGGAATTCCAACTGTCCAACAGCAGCAGCACCGTGCTATTGCTAACAGGGGCACCTCTGCTGTTCCTGGGCAAGCACCAAAAACTGATATTTTTATACCTATATCTATATATATGTCAGTGTTTACCTTGATATCTACATATATGTCAGTTTACCTTGTGTATATTAAGGGAATTCAGAAGGGAAGAGCTGCCTGTGTGAAAGGCAAACAATTCTTGTGACATAGATGTTTGGGCAGATGAATAGAGCTGACCTGTGTCAGAATACTGCTCTGTTTCTGTATAAGAAGCCTCAGGAAGATGAAACTAAGGCTAAGCTGATGCCAAGAGAGAATGGAAACCCTAAAACCAGAGATGCCTATCAGAGTGGTTTTGTGAGTTATCTTTCCTCCCTGCCCTGCAGCCAGACCTTGTCCTGACACAGCACACAGCTCTCAGTACTCCCTGCTGGTTTTATTTCTGAGCCCAGCTGGTTATGAGACTCTGAGATGGCACACACTGTTTATTCAGAGATGGAAATGACACCTTGGGTCTCGATTTTAGCAGTTCCCTTTGATATGCACACAGAGATGAAATGAAGCTTTAAAAGGAAGGACAAAGTGAGAGCTAGGCAAGACTAACTGATGTGGAAACAGCTTTCCAGAGCACAGGAACACAATAGATCTCATTCACACAACGAAAATTAACAGCTAAACACTACCCTAAGCCTGACTCTCTTATCAGTCCTTCCAGGGAGACACTTTTCAGTAAGTTATGTACAAGGGTTACCGAAAGAACAGGGGAAGGAAGGGAATCACACAAACACAAGAACTGGTCCATGTGGGCAAGTTGGAAAGTGGAGTCAATAGAAATAAAGACTAAGAAATATGCTCTGAGGTTTTGGGTCAGAACATTTCTCTACACCTGAACAGACTTGCACACACAATAGCTCTGATCCAATTTGCTGTGGGTTATGAAGACATTGGCAGGAGCATCTGACATTGCATATTTTTATGACCTACTTAGCATTGATGCATCTACCATTATAGCACATGGAAACAAGATAAATTCATCAATGTTGCTTCTTTCCCTTTAACACAGCCTTAGGATACCAACATCCCATTGAAGCAAATGAGAAATGTTTGCTTTCCAAAATATCTTGAACCCATCCTCAGCATAAGTTTTCCCTTAGCACATCCACCCATAACAGATATTTACCAAACTAATGCATACCCATTCCAACACCTGCATGTTATATAAATAGAAATATAAAAATAAATAAATAAACATGTAATCAGCCCAATACCGTATTTGACACTGGAGCACTGAGCATCATCTGGCAGCAAAAAAATACCATGAGCAACATCTGTTGTATTCCCTTTTTTTCTCCTCTCCCATCTCCACCCAGGGGAAAAGCCCAGGTAAGAAAGCTTTATCTGAAAAGCATTTAATTGCACTTTAATACATCCTGCAGCAAGAAAAAGTGGTATGAAATACATCTACTACCTTGCCTGACAAGCTTGACTTCAGGAAAATAAGATAAGCTACATATAGCAAAGTTTTAGTGCAAATAAGTGCAGCTTCATTCCACTTCTGATGCTAAGGTCGCAGAGAAAGCCTCAGGGGAATTGCACTCATCCATCCAGGCAGAGCACAGCCTGTGTAAAGAGAACAGCAGAGACAACAAATGCCAACCTATTTTTCTTTCCAGACCAGATTTATGCAGATTTAAAACCACTGTTTTGTTTCAAACCAGCTTTTCCTACCATTTTCACAGGAGCTCTGGCATTTGTAGAGAATACTTGACTTTATTATCAAATATGTATCTCATCAAAACCTGATCTTGTAGCAGGGCTGGGTCTTATGTATAGTGTAAGGATACATTTAGCAAGTGGCAGGAATAATATTTTCCTGGTGTTCCCCTCTGCTATATAAATACTCCCAGCAGAAGTACATACAAAGCAGTCAGTCCAATTCCCAAAGCACTCCTAGGGCTATGCCTAAAACCAGGAATGAATGAAGATATTCTGTCCTATTGCTCAAGAAGTTCAGAATCCAAACCTTCAAATGAAGTCAGCTTTCCAAGAAAAATTCTGAATTCAGAAGTCACTCAAAATTGTGGTATACAAAAGACATTAAATATTTATTAAATTATAGCAGCTTTAAACAGGAGAGTTAAAAACTTTAAAATATGCAAATGTTGGATTCATGGTTTTTCTTCATGACAATCAGTGGGTCCCTGGGATATCTGTTGGCACTTTTAAGAGTTCTTCGACTTCCTCCTGTAAAGCCTCAGCTTTTTCACTCAGCAGCATCTACAACAAGAAAAAACAAAGAAACAAAAATTAGAAAGCAAATATAAGCATTAGCTATAACTCTTAGACAGGTTAAAATACCAATGTTTCTTTCCAAACTTGCACCTGGGTCTGTAAAAACTGCTGCTGCTGCCCCCAGGACTGCAGCAGCTTTGCCTCAAAGGACCAGCATTTTTTTGCTGATTAGTGTACACCCATATAGAAAGCAGTCACACAAAAACTCACACAGCACACAGATGGTTTTCTGGATTCTGCCATCACATAATACACCAAATTTACAGAACATGAATAGTTTTGTCTGGAACTGTTAAGGAGCATTTTTAACCTTAGACATTTATTTTCCATGTTGGAATAAATATTTTTAAGTTGTGCCTGCTGAGTTGACAATGTCTTCCTTTAATTGAAATTTCTTACTACAGCATTTTACACCAGACATACAGGACTCCTGATATCAGCAGTTGTTTAATCCACTGCCCTGAACTGTTTGTTGCTGGCATAGAGAAGAACAGGACCCTATGCAAGCACTCTCCTAATTTCCCAGTTAGAGCAAACTCCATTAATTTAGTATCTGAGCATGAGAGTAGGGTAGATTGCTAGATTTGTCATTGATGTAGATAAGGAATCTGCATATATCCCTTTCTTCTGGCTCCCACAGGAGTAAACTAAAAAAGCAGCAAGAAGCCTACAACAACATTATCTGACCATGACCTTTTTGAAGTGCACAACCTTCAAAAGTTGGCATGTTTACTTCTTGAGAATGTGCAAACCAAAACTTTCTAATTGACTGCCTTATTTTTATACCAACCACCCATCATTTTATTCTGGACATTCCCTTACTTCACCAAGAACTTGCACTTTTAGCAGAATCAAACATGAAGCCAATACCATTGCAACAGCAAATGATGAATGGAGACAGAGAGAATACCATCCCTTGATAAAGTACTTCCTGTATTTGTTGTTTAGACACAACTCAGTGTTTGTTACAGAGCCTGCATACTCAAAATGGAAAAGACAGGAAAAAATAACAGGGCATGACAAAAGCAACCTCAGAAGGTGAGGTTAACCCTGCATCTTGCTGGTTTCCATTTCTACAACCCTACAAATCCTATTCTTTTGTCACAACTACCACTAGAACTTCTGTAAGGTGTGAGATTGGCAGAACCGGGCATTTCAAGTATCAGACAAGCTGTCAAGCATTTTTGCCCTTTGCTTCCCCTCTGAAAAACAGCATCACCTGGCACTACCCTGTACACAACAGATTGCTCTTAGTACAGACCAGCATCTGGATCACAAACATCCACTAATGCCTTTACTAGTAAACTGAATCCTTCCAATGTTATTCAAACTTTTGACATATTGGAGTATTGACATATCCACTTTTGACATACTGGAGTTCTGAAGCAGGTTTTTATAGCTTTGTTTCTAACTCACCTTTGCAGATGAAATGATTTGTTTGGCTTGACGTCGTGACAAGTGCTCAATCATCCTCACCAGAGTTTCTGGATTTGCATTAGCCAAGTGTGCTAAAGTTTTGTACCCTGCATTGTAAAGCTGCTTGGCTCGTGCCTGTAAGTGCAAAATTGTGTTAGATTCTCACAACAGGAAATAAGAATTACTGATAAGTGCCAGTCTCTGCACCAACCTCAAACATTTCATTCTGCTTATCAATCCAATCCTCTTTTTCTAACATGAATACTCACTTAGAACCTTTATAGTCCAAAAGCACAGCTTTACCACTAAGATTTACCATCCTAGCAATCTCACCCAGCCCTTAGGAACCCATTTGCCTTTATTTTCTCTGAGCCTAGATGATACCAACACTGCTGTCTTCTCTTGTTGCCATGTTTTCTGCATTCACTGTCACTGACAGGAATGACAGTCCCACACTCTTTGGAGGTGTCTGCCTTGTTTAGCTGCTCAGATAAAAACCTCACTGCCACTAAATTCTATGGTTTTCTGACAAACTGACTCTCCAATATGCTGGACAGGCAAGTTAAATCATTTTGCAAAGAACAGAACCTTGGACTGAAGCCCCAAAAGAGTTTTTAATAGGAGTCTTTGATTCAGAGACTGGTTAAATTTCTTATTTAAAATACATGCAGTCCCAACAGGACTCTGCATATTTCTGTAAGGATCTTCTAACTGAAATATGCAAATTCTTATTTCTCTTTATTCCCATGAACTGAAGAATCCTTACCACAAAAGAAACCTGGACTCTGTTTTCCAACTAAGTATACAGCTAAATTATTATCCAAATACAGTATTTTCATACTTGCTGTGGCAGCAGCCAGAAGGAAAACATTGGCTTCAGCTCCCATTTCCTCAACAGATCACTTTTCCCCCAACCTCCAGACGGTTGTGGAAGTATGCTGAATTCTCAGTAACAAATTAGCTTGGTCTTCCAGATACAATTGAAAGGCACAGTAACATTTAGCACACAAGTTAACATTGAAAAGTTTCATGGAGCCAGATTTACTGACCTCTAGAACTCCTGCTACCTCCATCAGAGGGATGAGCTCTGCCTTAACACAGTATGTCAACTGCTTGGTAAGTTCTGTCAGCAAGGCTTTATAAACCCAGAATTCTTCCAATTCCTGCAGAGACAAAGATTGCTAAAAATCAGCTCCAGAATGACTAAACTCTGCTAAGACAACAAGCGTATATTTGGCTTTTACAGGGGGGAAGCACTATTATTTCTAGTCATCCTTTCAGAGTTGCAGAGGTGTATTCAGCATTCTCCAGCTGAACATCCCAAAGCTGGGGCAATTCTGAAGGATAAGCAATGCATTATTTCAATTATTTCACCAACAGCACTGGCAGTGATCAATGCCCAGTACAATTTGCATATTTTCACATTCTCAGTGCATAAAGCTTGCTTTTACTATCAGAAATATCATTGTATGAGCATTCTTTTCTCAACAGAAAAAAATAACACAGAACAGGAAAGGTGAAGAAACACTTTTGTACAGGAAAGGTGAAATACCACACCTGTATTCAATTCTAAAGAGAAAAAACCTCCAGATTTTGCAAAACCAAACCACAAAGAATTTATTTACATTCTTTCAACACAGTACCTCACAGAAATGTAGAAGGCAGGATGCAAAGGAGGCAGCAGAACTGAGGAGATTTTGCACATATCCCCGGGACATGTTAAATTTCTCTGAAACACTCCATATATTGGTCTCTTTCAGTAGGGAATAAAGGACAAATGTCAGGTAGAGCCTGTTCACCACAGCATTGTCCACATTCTAGGAATAAGACAAGCTAGAATTCAGAGCCAGAATCACACTGCAGATGTTCTGTTAGTACTACAAGGCAAATCTTTTCATCTCTGCTCCCTTCACAGCTTTCTATTTCTATATTACATGCAAACACATTAAAACATTAAGAAAACCATGAGATTAAAAGAACTTCAATAATCAGAACAGCAATAAACAATACTAGCAGAAAAATAAACTGGAATTTGTAAATAATCAAATGAAATTACTAAACTGTCATCTTAGGTATGAGAAATCTCCAACCTACCTTTCTGATGGCTTGACCAGAAGCCTTTTTTGTAATAAAGCTTTCAGGTACTCCCACAATGTCTGCTACTTTTCGCTCTGCTGCACTTAGCTGGTTAAACTAAAATCAAATTTTAGAGAGAATTTTCATACATTTAGTTCTTTTAATATTATAGAAAATACAAGTATATTAATCACAGTGCAACAATGTTTTTCAATATGTCTATAAAATCAGCAGAGTCACCAGTCACAGGCAGCTCTGAAGCTTCTTTGACTACTTGTTTCAATTATCTGCAACTGTCCATCTCTGAATGCCTCATTTTAACAGAATTAAATATATTTTAGTCCTCCCCCAGCAAAAAAAAAAATCTGCATATTTGCCATCAGATTGTTACCCCACTTCATGTCCTATGAGTTCAAACCCCCAGCAAATTTAATACACAGGATTACTGAATGCCCCAGTGCATGTTTGTTAGCAATTTCTCACCTGTCTAAAGTATATCATCCAATCTGGGCTACAGGTAAAAGTCATATCATAGGGAGTTGACAGATAGAGGAGATGAAGATTGCTCTCGAGTACCAGCCCCTCCAAACCCTTCCTCAGTTCTCTGTACAGAAGATTGCAGTATGCCAAGTCTATTGAGCCTAGAACAAGCACACAGGGTAAGAATTAGCACAATTATAAGCAGGCACACAGAGTTAAATGAAGCACGTTTTAAAATAGAATTAGTATTGTCTCTACCTTCAGCAAAAGCTTGCTATGCCATCTGAACTGGAGAGAAATATCTGTAACCTGTATAACTGCTCTAACCTAACATGAGCAGTGAAGCAAAGCTGAGGAGAGGCAGTCACCTATTTCCATCTGTGTTCATTCTGCTGGGGTTTGGAGTTCTTGTGAAATGCCTTGGCTTTAGTGAAATCCTGCAATAATGTTGTAGATTGAAGGAACTCTTCAGACTCATCCTATTTCAATTACATTCCATACCCCAAAATCTTCATGATATGACAGAAAAACAGAACTCCCTGATAGATTTTTTTAATTACAATTGGTCTACATGTCATATGCTCCCTTTCCCTCTTAAGCTTTCCAAGAAATCCTTCTGTTTACAGCAACCTGTTCATAACAATGAATTGTAAAACAAGGTCCTGAGCCACTTTGATTACAACCACTAAATTAAACCTTGAAGTGATTTTTTTTAAGAGTACAGTTCTGGTTTTGTGGGATCAATATTATCACACCTCATTCCCATTGCATTCAGTCATGTGCTACTTCACTCCCATTTTTGGTCCACTACATCATGTAGTAAAACTCTCTACAACTTATTTTTTATTGCAGTTCATTAATAAGAATAAAAAAAGCCTTACCCTTATATGTAGCTTTACCCAAGGGTGTGATTGTCAGTGCAGATTTGGAATTGTGGTCCTTCTCAGATATTGTTCCTTTTAGGAGTCCTTTTTCTATTAAATTTTCCAGCCCATCTTTAATTACCTCTGAGAGGCTCTTCTCTTTAGACAGCAGCTGTTGCTGAACACCCAGCAATGTACAGCACATAAAATTGTCCACTTCCTCATGGGTAACTGCTATCTGCATGAGTTTGGGAAGTGATTAGCATATTTAAAGTTATAATTTCACACATTTAATAAGACATAGGAAAAAATTATTGAATAAGTAAAGAGTTTGTGTTTCTATAGAAATACATCCCAACAAACAGAATGATAGATACTCAGTGGTGGATCTGATGGATTGCTCTCCATCTGTTCTATGATCCTAGCTACTGCATCATGTTAACTTGTTTGCACTGCTTCCATTTGTATTTTGAATCAAATATCAGAAACAGAAATATTAATAGCCTATTGTATAATAAGGTAGATATAGCTTTGCTTTTAACATAAGGTAATTGTTGTGTTACATGATTACTTATTAAATGAGTCAAATGAAAAGATGTAATCAGATAAGGAAAAAAAATTGATTAAAGCTGTTCTGAACTTGCAAGCCTGAGTGTTTAAGAAATCTGTCTTTTTCTACAGAATCAACAGGTGACATTTTCTTGGCATTTCCAAACACTTAAGTTACTCACAGAGAAGACTTAACTGATACCTTCAGTCCAACTAAAGATAACAAAAGGCTCTGCATTCCCTTGGTCAACTCCAGCAGAAGATTGCTGTAGCAATTTTCCAAAGGACTGTGAACTAAATCCTGAACCTAAAAGGGGCAAGGAATATATTAGTACAGAAGAATATTCATGTATTAATTTTACACTTTAAACCTGATATGCATGATTCAGCTTATCAAGAAAGTAAGGGTAAAGACTGAAAGTTTGCAGTTCCCATCTGAAATCAAGCCACATAAAGGTGGTTTAAAGGTATTATTATATAAATCAAATGCTTACAGCTTCAAGAGGTGAACAAAAATTAAGCTAGGGAGCTTGTCTCTTCATGTTTATTCTGCCATCTTAACCCAGCAGTTTAAATTACCAACAGCTTTGTAAAAATTACCAAGTGTTTGTCTTTTTCTTGCACTATGAGAATACTTTCTCCAGCACTGTCAATACCAGCTCGACCAGCTCTGCCAACCATTTGTTTATACTGGTTCTTCTTCAGGAAGTCATTGCCAACATAAGGGGATCTGAGAATCACCCTGCAAAGAAGTCTTGAGTAAGTTATGCTTTATAGTCAAATTACTAAAGCAGCAATAAAATGCTACAAATTCAAATTTATTCTTTATATGTGCCCCTTACCTCAATAAGGTAACAATAAAAGAATAAAAATCAAATGGACCTCTTTGGACAGATGTGTAAATCAATTGTAAAGCATTAAACTGTTTAAGGTGTATTAAATGTGCACAGAGAAGTGGATTCTTAGCAAACAATCTTTGGTCACACAGAGTACAGCAGCCCTATCTTAAGAACTTGCATATGAAAAGATAATACACTTTTGTGTTAAAACATATTCCAACTGTAACTCCTTAGAAAAGGTGTATTTTACAATTTAAACACTGTTCTTAGAGTATCTAAAGAAACCATTCTTCTCTTGAATTTAAATTGAAATTAAAACTTCCTTAGTCCATTTAAGTAAGTGCTCTCCAGTGATATAGTCTGAGGTACTTCCTACTGATTCACATTTCCTACATAAATACTGCACAGTTTTCTGTCCCAATTTGAACACAAAATTCCTTATACTTCCAATCTGCTGGTAAAAACACAAACACACTTTAAATAGCACTGAGATTCCCAACTTATTAAAGATTTTTTTTTTTCAAAGCAGAAAAATCAATGTAAAAATTAAATGTTTTGGCTACTAACCTTCTTGCTGGCAGGTTGACTCCAGCAGCTAGAGTGGCTGTGCAAGCAAGTAGACACAGGACACCTGAAGAATAAGTTTCCTCTATGCTTTTTCTTTCATCATTTGTAAGGCCACTGTGGTGATAGGCAATACCAAAAGGGATTGTTTGCTTCAAAACAGGACATACAGTTCCATTTCCAATACTCTTTAGGTTCTTGATGAGATCTTGCTTTTCCTTCTCCCTGTGAGCTCTAAATTCTCTTGGAGGAAGAAAAGCATTTCTTTAGACTTTGACCAATCATTAACTAAAAAGAAAATAAAACCCAAGAGACATGCTAACTGTCTACTTCTGTTCATCATCCATTCCTCTAACACCCAAGGCTGGAGAAATAGTTATTTCCAGTGACTTTGAAACATGTTTGCTTTCTAAGCTTCCAGAAACCAGTGCCAAAGGGACACAAAGTCAGATTTGTTTAGTATGCTTTTCCTTCTTTAGTATTTGTCCTCTGATAATCATCTTTCTCAACTGCTTTGGTATAAAACTAAGACCTTTTAAAAGAACTTTTATTTAATAAGCCTTTTGCAGTTTGCTATCACTTATGCAGTTAGCAACTTTATAAGATTCCATGCTCAAAGCATTTACATCTAATCACCAGGGAAATACACTTGCAAAGTAAATTACAATAAATCCTAAGTTGTAAGCAATTATTTCACATATAATTAAAAAAAAATACAGAAACTTACTTCTTGAGGTACTTGCACACCAATGAAGCCACATTTTCACAACTCTTTTTAGTGGGACAAAAGATAAGGCAGGAATATTTAGGAATAACTTCAGTAACCAGTGCAATGATATGGTCAGGATCTGCTCTCTCCAGATTACTAGAATACTGTAATAAGCACAGATTGACAAATATTTAAACCTAGGAATTAAGTTATAACCTAAATATTCAATACTTGTTCTCAACCATTGCTTGAATACTCCCATTGGATTTAATGTGACATAATTCCAAGAAGTTGTAGGATAAGCTTTTCTCCCAATCCTCACTTGAAAGACACTTAACTTGAGGGATACATGGATATACAAATCAAATTCTTTGCTATTTCCCTTAATACTTCATTTTCTTTTAGCAGCACTTGTGATACTGGCAGTCTACCATTAGACACATTTTTCTTTGTAAAGGTTGAAATGAATCCCTTCAAGGCAGTAGTGAGCTGGCAAAACCCCCAAAGTTATCTTCTTTCAGTTTTGTCTGAGAGTGATCAACTGTTTAGAAAATCTACCCCCAAACATAAAATGTTGAGTATCTGGAACAGTCAAACACATTACTCTTCACATGTCAAAATACTGAAGAAACCTCTACCTTGAGGAGTTAAAAAGAAGTTAAAATCAAGTTAAGCATTCAGTATTTTAAGGCTTTTTTTTTTTCCTTCCCAAAGCCCACCACTTCTTTCTCATGGGTTCTACAAATGAATTACCACTTAAGTGACTTCTCTAGTAAAAGGTCTGTAAGCAAATCAGTGTAAAATAATGCATTTCACAACAGTTCAAAGAAACTATAAGCACTTTATTTTTACCTTGAAATTAAGGAGACGTGAAAAAGAAAAGCCATTTTCAGATTTGCTGTCAACTGCATAAATGGTGTCTCGTATCTTTATGTATTCCTTCAACTCTACCTAGCAAGATAGGAGTCACAAAGAGAAACTTCAGTTAAATTATTCAGTTCTCTCTAAAGCTATTGCTGATGCACCAGATGTCATATACATACTTGCACATAAGCACTTTAGAATTTTTAATAGAACTTAACTGTTTTAATTATTTGCCTTGATAAAGCATGGAATCATAATGCAGATTGCCAAAATTGCATCCCATGAACTGTTTATAAACCATGCTGTCCTGACAGCATACAAGAACCAGCAGAATAGATTCTAAGCACACCAAATGGACTGCAATAATTCATCACAGAAGCTGTAATTTAGGAATAGCTTAAATTAAAATCAAATAAATGCCTTAGCACAGCAGTATAAAGGTTATTGCATTTATGTATTCAGAAGTGCATAGTGCTATTTATTGTATTAGCAATCAGAGAGCAATAGCAGGCCTTATATTACACTGTGCAATTAATCACAAAAGTTGTGATGCAATCCCAAACAGATTTACTATGATTTTAAAAGCAGATATCTTCTTTACTAATTTCTAGTATCTTGGATACAGACCGGTCTAAAATTATTAGTGTAGTACTCTGCTTGCAGGAACTTCTGCAGGTCTCCAACATTATTTAATGTTGCACTCATGCCAATGATCTGTGTCTTTTCTGTAAAACAGGAGTTGAGATTAATTTTTTGTCACATTACCAATTTTTAACACTTCTGTTCAGTATTTAAGTCATTACACTGCTTCATCATCACTAATCTTTTCAAAATGTCAAAGTAGCAGGTTTGAAGGGAACAGCTGCTACTAAAGAAATATTAACTAACTAAGAAATAACACTAAGTTACAAAATACTAACTGAGACTTATATGTAAAAAAAAAAAGCATTGAATTGGATGCCTAAAGGGCTCCAACAAAGAAATGGAACACATTTGACAACAATCAGGATTCCATAGAGAAGTACCAAAAGAGCTTCAAAACCACCCTAACATCGTTAGAGGGTCAATTAACACTTAAATGAGTAAATGCTGTTAATAATAGAGTCATGCCATGTTTTTCAAAAGCAACCAAAACAGCACAAAGCCAGAAAGTGAGAGTGTGACTTCTCTCAGAGAGGCCACAACTACAAAATGTTAATGACAATAACTGTAGCCATGACTTACTACTGGTGTAAAGAATTTTGGCCAGAGTAATTTCCAGTATTGCTCCACGACTTCCCTCCCCGAGCATATGCAGCTGTGCACAGAAGGGAAAAAAAGGCAAGAATGCTACTGAGTTGAGAGTATTTCTAAAAAAAAAAACCCACCAAAATACATAGACCTAAAGAAATACTATAGAATTGTCTTTGCTGGTCTTCCTCATGATACCCCTCATGTAAATTTGGATTGCTAAATTCAGATGTATAACCTCACTTAGAAAGCATTTAAGAATCACAGAAAAATAGACTCATGGGCAAATGTAGACAACAAGATTTACCTTCCATTTAACTAGACCACAGCTGACACCAACTATTAACTCTTGATAGTAAACAGTCAGCATGGAGATCTTTGCATTCACCAGTCTGAGGCAACTTTAAACAAAATGTGGTTTAAGCAACACTTAAGAGTAAAACCTTTCCTAGCAGACAGCTTCCAGAAAAACCAGAAATTAGTGCTTCATCTGCCCTCTGTTTAGAAGCTATAGTTCTGAAGTATGGTCAGTCAGCCTGAAGAATTCCATTAATTAAAATCACTGTTAGCCATTACACACATCAATCAACCCCACAATCCAGCCTTGGTAGCACAACTCAGCCCCATCACTGTAAGGGGAAATTCTCACAGCCAAATGTTACTTGATATTTTTCTTTTTTGTCAATGTTTCACTAGGTCATTAATACCAGGCACAAAGTTGCATGGTTTCATATCCAAGAGTTAGGTTCTATGCTTCATAAAGTACATTCTACACAATTAAATTTCTTTATGTTTTTTTGCAACCTATTTGAGACTTCTAAACAGTAAATAGTTATGCAGGAATTCACCATCAACCACTACCACAGTAGATATCTCAATAGAAATATATTACTCTAATATAGCAATAAGTGCTTCATTTAAAGAAAAAAATAGCTTTCAGAATTACAGAATCATGTGCCAATTCAGAACATAGAAAAATAAAAGTAATTTTCATTATGAACACTGTAGGCAAACCCAAGCAGGCAAAGAACTGCTCTTTCCTAAATAATTGCTTATTAGAACCCTAGAGGAACTTGCATCTCATAAATCTGAGAACATTTTGTGGCCTACCTCATCTACCACAACCAGGCCAAGGTCATCAATTCTTTCTGTTTCGATTAAGGAGTTCACCAGAGCGTGTCCTTTTTCTATAGTAGCAATATAAAGGGATTTTTTTACTCTCCTTTTGATTGGTGGAAATCTTCCTTTACTTCCTGCATATTCTTCAACCAGGAAACCCAGTTCTATCCCAAAACTCGATAAACCCCTAACCTATAAAAGAAAAATCAATCAGAGAACAAATTTATGCTTATTTTGGATTTCAGAGCTGCCTCAATAGCTCAACAGAAAAGCAACCCACACAACAATCAACTGCTTGAATTAGTGAAACATATTAGCTAAGAGTATCTACTCCAGCTACAAAATTGGAGAGTCTACACATATTATCAGCTGTGTTTCACCCGTTTTTAAAAACTAACTTTCCCTTTGTACCAAAAAATGTTAGTTTTTATTTCAAGACCACTTCCTCAGCAAGTTGGGCAGCACAGCTCTCAGGCTGCAGAACATCACAAAAAAGCCATTATTTCAAAATTTAGCACCCTTTACTTCATAACTCAACATTTTCACCTCGTGATTTGTGTGTTCCATTGCAAAATTACTGACCCTCAGAGCAGCATTTAGAGAGGTCACTCACTTCCCACCATATATTCATTAAAAACATGCTGAAAAACAGGTGAGTGAGCAAGTAAAAAAGCCTACCAGGAAAGATTTACATCAAACAAAGCAGTACCAGAAATACTGTATCCAGACCTTTTCTTGAACAATGGCAACATATGGCAGGATCATCAGAACATCCTTCTGCCTGCAGAGTAATTCTTGGAGAATTATGATTTCAGCTACAAGAGTTTTTCCACCACTGGTAGGCAGTGAGTATATCAAGTTCTTCCTTTGCTGTAGGGATTCTAACATTAAGCAATCATGCTGCCACTCTGCAAAATGAAAAAGGAATTATCAGCAACCCCAGGGGCGTGTTATTTGATACCAAAATGCCTCTGCTTCATTCAGAACACTTTGAGCTCAGTGTTTAAGAGCTTTTCCTCAAATAAAGCACTTAAATCCTTCAGTGATGATGACTTCCAAAATATTCCACAATCCAGATGGACACCATCCACCCATTCCAAACATCTAAACCACCAAAACTGCCACTTCCTAAAACAGGACAACTGCTTTCCAACGTGGTTTATGTTAAGTGTTACCTTAAATATTTTTACAGTATAATGGGTGAGACAGACAATACTCCACTAGCAGTTCTTTTTTATCCATTAGTTACACTACCATAGAGTGTTTCAATCCCTCGAAGTTGTCTGAATAAATCTTTAACCTTGCTAGGTAATCCATAAAAAGGGCCTATGTCAACAGAAGGAGATTCAATAGCTTTCCTAGCCACAAAAATCTCTTCAGATAAAACAGCTTCTTTGAGCTGCTTGGTCTTGGAGACCTGCAGAGTCTGGGCTCTGGCATTTCCAGTCATAGCACTTTTCAGGTGATCTTTGAGACTCTCAGCTTTAAATAAAGCACGCTTGGAGTGTGAGGAAGAGTCAGTAGGTCTGTTCCTGTGTTCAGCACCAGCATAAAAAGACAATGGGTCCCTGACTTTGTCTGAAGAAGAATTCACATGTTCATCCCTCCCTTTTGAGACTGGAGATGTCCTAGAAGCAGAAGAAAGCTCATTCATTTTTTCAAAATACAGAAGTTGTGATGATGGCAAGTCATCTAAAAAGGACTCAGTTAATTCTTGATTGCCATCAGCTGGGTCACTGTCACGCTTTTGGCAAGCACCCTCTTTGTCACTTTTAAGGTCAACCACATTTTCTGAAGCAGAAAAGTTATCTTGCTCTTTCTGGTGAACTCCTGACTGGAGGTTCCCAAGTACAACCTCTCCAGCTGCTTTCACATCCATATTTTTGTCCTGCAGGTATTTGTGTTCAATATCATCCACTTGTGCTATCAATGAATCGTTTCCATAAAAGCTGTCGTAGTCACCAAACATATCCTCCTCACTATCGTTACTGCCCTGCAAAAACGAAACAGGAGCCATTAACACCCTGAGGCAACACCACAGGAGGCAGAGCAAACACCAGAGACAAGTGACCTAAGTCTGCCCCAAGTTAACACAAAAGCATTTTGGCTGATATCGTCTGTGAGGACAACCCAGCTTGGGTTCTGAAGGAACGTCTTGACTCACTTACACAGATATCCTACAAGTAGGAGGACACGTGTGCAGAGAGATAATAGAGATTGTTATAAATGAGAAACAAAGTCTTGATATTCAGCAAAATTTAGATTGGCTTATTTTGCATAGACAGAGCAAGCAGCACTGGGGAAAACGTGAGGGGTCACCGCCCACTCCACACTTCCATTGAACTTGGTTTGCAGCTCCCTTTTTACAGTGTGCTTTTCCTTGTAGTAATCAATAATTGTTATTGTTTTGTTGTCATAATTCTGCAAGGTAAGCAGTGGTGGTCAAAGAAA
>JAOTQP010001652.1:10756807-10852943 GCA_026413545.1 Cichladusa arquata
CGGCCGCCGGCGGCAGCGCCGCCCCCCGGCCCGGCCCGGCCCGGCCCGGCCCGCCGGCGGATCTCCCCTCAGCGGCGAAATCGGAGCTCGGAAACGCCTTCTCAGGAGAGCGCGTTCTCTGGTGTCTGATCTTCGTCTGCTTTCCCAGGGATATTTAATCCGTGAAGCGGTCGCAGAATCAATTAGGTTGGGAAAGATCTCCGAGATCATCAAGCCCAGGCCGTGGCTGAACACCACGATGTCAACTAGGCCCTGGCATTGAGTGCCACGTCCAGGCTTTCCATAAACACCTCCAGGGACAGTGACTCCACCACCTCCCTGGGCAGCCATTCACCACGTCTGTGCAGAAATTCCTCCTAATGTTCAACATAAACCTCCCGTGGTGCAGCTTAAGACTGTAAGACAGCAGCTAACAAGCAAGCTCTGAGTGATGTCCATGTAGAAAGACAAATTGTTTGTTGGTAGAATTGTCTTTTTAAGGTTTAGGGCTGGATGTGCTTCAGTGGTCTCACCTGGGGAAGAAGGATGCCCATGGATACTGGATACAAAGGAAGCAGAATTTAGGGGCAGTTCAGGGGTTTGTCCCGAGGATGGATCAAGCTGTCTGTCCTCAGCCATTGCTCCCAGTCCCCTGCCGGCAGGATCTGTGCTGATGGCAGCACCCCACTGAGCTGCACTGCGAGCTTTAGTTTGGTGCTTTCACCAAAACATCAGCATTTAACCTGAGCTGCCAGGCGCACTTTGTCCCGGTGTGAGTGAGGGTGGAGCGAGCTGTGCTGCCATCTCCGGAGGAGGAGGATTGTGTCATGCCAGCCTGCAGTATGAAAGGCATGGCGCTGGCTGAGCTCCTGTCCGTACCAGGGCTGTGCCTTTCCAAACAGGACATGCAGCTGTGAGTATGTCTGGAGGTGCGCTGTGCTCTTTGGGAATGTGGGGAGAGTCTTCTGAGTTAATAACCTAATAAAATGTGATAAGGGTGTAATAAAATGGTAATGCTACATAATGATCTGACAGCAGGAGCTTGGACCGCTTCTTCCTCAGACAAAGACTGTTTGCAGAGTGCATATTTTGTATTTGTTGAGTTGTCACATCTTACTTCCTTTTAATACTTGTAATAACCATTTTTCCCCCCATTCTAGAAGGTGCTCCTGGTATATCAGTCAGAAGAAAGCCCTAGAAAACAATTTCAGGAAGAGAGAGTTACAAGTGACAACATTCTTTGAAATGTGATCTGGTCTAAAGGCTGCAGGAGTTTTACTCCTTTACTTCAGGAGAGCAAATGTTTGATATTGTCTCTCATCAGGACTGTAGGTAAGTACATTCTTAGCCTTAGATGTTAATTTCCTGACTCTTGAAATAGGATGTATGGCTCTGTGGTCTTTCAAGAGGTATTTCCATGCTTTTTAAGTCTCACATATATTTTCTTAGGCTGCATATAAAATTTATATTTTCAGTGCAGTTTCTTTTCCCTGAAATTTTTTTTTGCAAGATTTAGAAGGAGAATGGTTAGTTTTAGCATATTTACATTTAAATAAAATTCTTTAAGTATTATTTAAAATATATATGAATGATGCCAGCATTTAGAAGGGAAAACTGCTGTGATTCTTAACTATTGTTACAGTGGAGATAGAGACCAGGTAAGACTTTCATTTCTTAACACACTCATAAATGATCTAGATCTCTGAATAAGGAGATGACAAGTCTCTGGATGGTACAGAATGGTGGACAAGGTTGGTGGGAAAGAGCTAGCATGCATTTCTTGCAATGCAGACCATGTGGCATTAAACAAATGTGTAACAAATACAACACATCTAAAGGGATGTATTACAACAAATGATTCCATTATGGACCATGTTGCTTTGGTAGAGGCAGCAAGAAGAGATGCTATCACAAGCTTCTACAGCTATTTGGGGAGAAAATGTTGAAAGTGGACACGAAATGCTGACCCAATTCAGGAATTCTCCCAAAAGACCCTGTGCTGTCCTTGCAGTCACTCCTAAGCCAGAGCTGGGAGAAAATTGTATGCATTTAATCAATGCAATAAGTGTTAGGCATTGACAAATTAATTTTTTGCTTTATGTCAATGGTACAAACCGTGTACAAGATTTATATGGACAATATATGAGGTATGTATTGACAGCCATGCAAAGCCTACACATCTGTGGGTATTTATACATTGCTGAGGCAAACAAATGTAATCAGAAAATGTAGTGGATTTCCCTGTTTTGAGATACAAAGACTCAAGCCTGTTGTAAGCCACAGGATACAAGAAATAACTTTTTGTAATTGTTGAATTTATCTTGAATTAATACAATAATGCTTGTGTGGTCAGAGCTAAATGTGTTACACCCATACAATGAGTGATACAGTAGTTAAAGATACTTCTTCAGTGTTTTCATGATTCCTCTGCTGATGGCCAAAGATAAAGCGTAGATAGCACAATGTTACTGTGCTCAGATACAAACACACTCCTGTTTGGTGGTGAAGATGAAATCTGTAGAGGCCTAGAGAGCAGCAGACATAGCTCAGTTAGAGTGAGAATGCAGAGGAGCATATATTTGCACTTCAGTGCATGAAGACAGTGTGTTTTCCATAGATATTGCACCTGACACTGCTTGCCATGTAATTTGTGACCTCTAAGGTTATTCTGGCCTTTTGGTGGATTTTCCACAAGTAAAGCATGAACCTCAGTCTTGATAAATATCAAAACAAAACTACCAGAGATTATTTCACCCTTGAGTAGCAATTAGGTAAGAAGTTTGATAAATATGGGGTTGAAACATTGAGAAGACATAAGCATTAATAAAAAAGGCTTTTTGTTGTTGTTAGAGCTGGTTAAAGTTTAGTTGAAAAAGAGATCTTAGTAGTTTTCCTTCTGAATATACTCATGAGAATTACTGGGGTGTAGAATGTTCTGATCAGTCCTGTTTGAAGAGTTTCTTATCCTGCAAAACATAATCCTGGTATCCCTGGATGTTAAGTGATGCTGGTAAGTCAGCCCAGGTTTGCTGTCTGACTCTGTGTCATTGTCTTACAAAGCTTTTCTAAATAGATCAGTCTGCTTTGTAGCATGGCAAAACTCACAGAAAAATACCTGCCCTACAGCTAAAATCAGAAGAATAATTTTAGCAATAGCTAAAATTAGCATCTTCCTGTATCTAATGGCAATGTCAGGATGCACTTCTGTACCCTGGATGCAAGCAGCTTTTGACAATGTTGCTACTCCAAACAGGTAAAAATTATACCCTGTGTTTTTCCTATAAAAAGGATCAAGTGATAGAAAGTTGACCTTGATTGACAGTCATGATCATTGTCATTTACCTCAGGTAGAAATACCTCTTTGTTAACCGTTAGGGAGTGTGTTACTTCAGCAACTGAAGCACCTCCTGGCTGAAGCTGATGGATCAGTGCTGCTTTGGAGCAGTATTTGTTGGGGACATGTGGTGTTTGGGTGGTCTGATAAGAAAGGTGGTACAAGAAAGGCAGGCTGCAGACTCTCCCCTGACATCCCCTTGGAGTCACTGGAATGGTTAGTGTTGGACAGGAAGGAAGCATACCTGGAAAGAGTGGTTGCCAAAATTACTGTGCCTGTGTGATTCCTTCTTTTTGAAGACCATGGCAAGTGTTATATCCAAGTGTTTCCCCTGTGTGTCAGAGGGAAGGCAAAACCATAGTGGCACTTCTTGAAAACTGTCCCCTCCCAGTGCAATTTATCTGTTCACAGTGTATATGAACCTGCTTAAATGCTGACTGCTGTATAACCACTGCTGTGCAGGAAAGGGCTGTTTTACCTGATTTAACCCTTCCATGTGAGGCACTACAGGTGGACACAGGTCAGTGCTGTGTTTGCTCCTTGCACTGAAAAAATAAATGGGTCATAATTCCGGTTCCCTCCGACAACTGGCAGTTAGGCAATAGGCAATGTTTTGCAACATGAAATTAGTAGAATGACCTCAAGGGATCTAGAACCTAGAGTGGGCAGCTGTTGCCCATTCCATCTCATTGTCATTTTCCTAGGAGACCAGGGGTTGTTTTAAGTGAATTTCTTATGCTTGTGGGTGCCAATTTGAGATTCGTTAAATTAAAGGGAGCTTTGCTCTTGGATTCCTCCTGTGTCACTCACATAGATTTCTTGTAAGTTGGGTTCCATTCTTCCAAATGGACAGAGAATTTTGCACATTTTCTGGTGGCTTTTCCTGACATATGGGGTACTTCATCATAAAAAAAGTGCTTGTTGTTATTTGGTACAAATTCATCAGCTATTATTTACTGGACCTTACAAATGAATGCTGCATTCTTTGGCTATATGTTTGTTTGAATTATTTGCAACACCTTCCCCCTTCTGGATAAAGCCTCTCTCACAGCTTCAAAACAGACGTGATTGCAGCAGGCTGGCTCTTGATAAGAGGGACAAAAAGGGCAGAAGAATGACATGCAGAAGCTCTGTTAGTCAGTGGATGTCAGAACTAATTCTGAAAGAAATTATTTTGCTGAGGAAGTTTATGTAGCCACATTACAAACTGTAGTTATTCAGCTTAGTGTTGGATGCATATCTACTCACACTGGAATTTGACAAAAATTGCATTTTATGGCCCTTCTGAAGAAATAATATAATAATAATAATAATAATAGTGATGGGGTGCAAAAAGCTATGCCAAATTTCTGACCAAAAATAGGAAGCTATGTTATGAATTGCCTGGAGAATTAAAGAATTTCCTTTCTTCTTCACATCATGAGCAAATTCATTACCTTCATTCAGGGCAGAGATAAAATTCAAATCCATATTCACTTCTATAGCAGTCTCAAGTGCTTTGGAGATAAGACATACAGTGCTTAGACCAACATGTCTCTGTTGTTCTTATGCTCGTGGTCTCAAGAGCAGACAGATGCTTTAGAAGCTTTGGCAGCCATTTTTTGGCAGAAGTTTAACAAGACTGAACTCCTTAGTCATGGTTGGACAAGTTCTAGTATTTAGGTTCATTCCATAGTGGGTCTTGTGACTATTTTCCATTGAATTAGAATTTTTATTCCATGCTGTTAATAGCTAGACATGCAGAACCTCCTTGGTTTTGCTGTCATTGCCAATTTGGGTGGTTAAGGTGCAGGTTTTTTGTTTGTGTGTTTGATTACTTTTTCTCTCCAAACCATGTGACATCAATGGTAACAGAATAGTAAGACCATTGAAATGGTTTTCATTATTTTGGGAGGTACAAAGTGGATAAAGCAAAGAAGAGCCTTGGTCGTATGGATCTTGTAGTACCTTTGGGCTGGATGGTTTGACCACCTCAATAGAGCGGCTACTAGAAACTCTGCAGTTCTTGCTTTATATGGTTTCACAGGATGAAAAACAACTCTCCCTTATCCAGGAGAGGAAACTTCTTCTTCTCACCCAGGCTAGGGAAGTCTGTCTTTCCCTTCATGCTTTTAAGAAATTGTCTTAGCACACCTAAACTTACTGCTGAGGCATCCCACCAAGCGAGTCGCCACATCTTCCTGTTCCTTGCCATGCTGCATTTTGCCCACCTTTCCTGCCTCAAATCAGGTCCCAGAAATTACCTCCACCCTCCCGCCCACGGGGTTTTTAGCACCCAGACGACATGCATACCGATCCCCTGTGCCGAGGCTGATGGCAGCTATTCACAGTGCTGCCAGGTGGATCAACGCCCTCTCCTCCAGCTCTCCATCATGGCCACGCTATGGAATGTGTGTTAGCTAGGCAAGCCACTTGAGGAAGAGATCAGAAAGGAGAATAAGAAATGGTAGCCAAAGAGAAATGGGTGAGCAAGCTGTTTTACAATGGAGCGTTGTTCCTAGGGAAGCCTTTTGGCAGGGCAGGTGAGAAACAGTGTTTAATGGTGTACCTGGCAGCAGCAGGGTGGAGAGCGAGGGGCTTAAGGTTTCTACTGAGAGAAAGAGCACTGAGAAGGCAGAAACACTTCAAAAACAAACCAGTGAGGTTTTGTAGAGGATGCAGAAGGCTCAGAAGGTGGCCTGCAAGGGGACAGAAGGTAAGGAAGCTAAGTAATGAAAAGATGCAAAAGAGAAGTTATGTTGCTGACAAAGATTGCAGTGTCATTTGAGAGACCTGAGGGATGTCATGCAGCAGCAGATCTGAAAGTGCAGAAGCTGCTCAACTCACTATGTGGCACAAGAATCGTGCCATGGATTCCCATGGGCTTGTGAGAATGAGGAGTCTGCCTGCTGGTGGCTGGGTGCATGATATAAGTTAGAGGTGGTGCAGCCCCCTCTGGCAGCTGTGCTGCTCTTACTGCCTGGACAGTGTTGGATGCACATTTTACACAGCATCTTTGGGGCTGCTTCCTTTTCTAAGGAATCCAGCTGCTCCACAGCACAAACCAATGGATGGGAATATTTCAAAAGGGCAGCCCTAGCTTCAGACAAACACACCAATGTAAGTATTGACAAAGGGAAGATCTTTTGTGGACTGGCACGTCACTCTCTTGGAAGTTGTGCCCTAAATGCTCATTCCACCAAGGCAGGTTAATTTGTTCTGTGGGAAGGTAGTGAAGGAGCAGCTGGTGAGCTCCCCTGGGGTTCTAGAGTTATTCGCTTTGTATCATCTGTGATGCACACAAAAAGGTACCATGAGAAGGGTGGCTGTAAGGGGTTGAGCTGGGTATTTTCTAAAAAATACTGAATTAAATTATTGAAATTTGATAAGCTAGAAGGACAAACAGGGTTATCTATTGCATTTCAATTCTGTAGTTGAATAGGTGCAAAGATAGATGGCTTGTTACTTCACCACAGTGTATTTTGTAACCCTGTAATACAGGCTTTTTGGCTAATTTCTGATAAAGTGGAGGGAGCAGGTTTATTGTCAATCCTTGCCTGCTGAAACTTGCATCTGCCTTTCATATGTGTTATTAAAAAATAAAATAAAATAGAAAAAGCCTGACTTGTGCCTCAAGCTTCCATTTCATTCATTTGTTCAAACACCAAAACGAGGCAGTTATTTCACCATGAAATAGAAAATCTGACTCAATAAATCACAGATTTGTGCAAACATCAGTTGGAGAAATGCTTCATGTGTATTAGTAAGATTTAGAAGAGAAGCTTTTTGGCAGTCTGAAAAACACACCCACCTAGTTCTGTATTGTAATTTACTGGCAGGACACCTTGTGAAAACCAGTTGTCACACTGACAAGGTTCCTTATTGGCAGCATCTAATTATCTAACATATAATATTACTTATCATGTTTTTTCTTTCTTCTCCCGTGATGAGCAAATGCTTATCGATTACAAGGAAGTGGGTGGAGTTAGGGCGGGACAAAGGGTAGAAATTACCTTATCACTGAGAGTATCAGTAGTGTCAGTCTTCAGCGAGCAACAGCCTTCTCTTAGACACAGCTTTGGCTCTTACAATGTGTCATTTTTATTTGCCTGTCTCTTGAAGCTTGCTTGATTTTCCACTATAGATGAGCATATATTCTCAGAAAGGCAGCTGGTTGGCATTTTGGAGGAGCAAACATGGAAGAATATAGAGGAGGCCATGGCCTTACAGAAGGCAGGATTTTGTCTATCTGGATGATTTTGTTTGTGACATTAGTTTTGTTGCCTTCGGTGTTTCGAGTGTCACTGGGGATTTCTCATTTCTATGTGAAAATTTTAATTAAAATATTAGAGGTAAGTTGAGAAGTGGGTTCAAAAGGTATGTGTCTGCTACAGGACATGCTTAATCAAAAAATAAAAATCTGTATGTTTGATAGAAATGCCATACTGTCAACAGAAGAAATATCCATTAACTTGCATGTGTTGTTTGCAGCTTTACTTTATGTGATAATCTTTTGAGGGGTGTCTTTAATGATATCTAGTTATGTGCTGGCTTATAGTCTGCTACTGGTTTGAGGTTTTCTGGGGTTAAAGTAGAGATTCCATGATATTATCTTCTAGTTCATGCCTGTTAGAATGCTTCATGCAAGTAGAACACTCATGACAAGTCAGGTATAAAGAAAAAGATCTGTTAGTTTGTGGGAGTTGGTAAGTAATAAAAACATGTATTTTAGATGTATATAAACTTCAGTGGCTTTATTTGGACTGTTTTAATTGTATGGAATTAATATTCTAGGTAAGAACACTGATTCTGTGTGTTTGCTTCACTCAGTTATAAATGTGGGGGATACAGCAGTTACAAGTTCTGCTGTACAAGACTTAAAGGAATCTGTGTGCAACCTTCTAAAAGTATAATTTTTCTAGAGATAAACAGATCATGGCTAAGATCCTGATTCTATCAGTAAAAGGTTTCTGGGGCTTTTTATAAGCCAGAACCCGTTTAGTTTTTCAAGTTTGACTTTTGATATCCATTATTAGCCAGAAGTAGGTGCTGCAAATTCATCATATTGAACACTGAAGTATTTCCATTTTCCAATAGATTAACTTTGTGCTTCTGGCATAAGCCTGTTTTCTGTGAATATACTTTCTACCTGTGGCAGAAAACATGTTACTGTTATTGTTGCTATTATTATTAAGCCATTGGGGTAATCTGTTTTGCAGTAGAACATGTCTGTACCAGTGTGATACAGTTAATATCATTACCATCTTACCTTGCCAATTCTGTCTTTTATTCTTCTTATGTTCCTTTGTTTGTTGTTGTTTGAGGGGGGTTGTTTGTGGGTTTGAGGGGGGTTGTTTGTTTGTTTGATTTGTTTTTATACTGATTAAGAGCTCTTGGGCACTATCTGTCTTCAGCTGTATGAACATCATTTAACATAGTGCACATGACTGCAAAATTTAGAGGTTACTTATTTTTTCAGATACTGATGTCAGCAGGCAATGACTGCCTGCGGTGGCTGTATGTAATATTGGCCTTTATATGGGAAATATTTTTTAATCAGCCGGTGGTATGCTAATTAAATTCTTATTACTGCCTTAATTAAGAGCTACTTTCATATCCAACCTGTCTTTGGACAGCTTTGCTGCTGCAGTTGGTGGACATCAAAATAATTTCTGGGTTTTTTTTTTCCCTGTGCATTTTCCAACTTCAAGAGAGTTTGACCCACTCAGTGCGTGTTTTATATAGGAAGGCACTTCTGTTTTGTAAAGCTTATGAAGTATTCTTCTCTCCATTGTTTTTGTAACAGGTTATGAGCATGATAATTCTGTGCTAACAATGTGGAGGATCAGTGTATTGAAAAATAAATAAGTTAATTGTTATGTGATCAGCTATATCCCCTTTCGTCTGCCACAGCAGCTAATAACAGGAGCACCACAACTCCATGCTGCTTAGGCTGGCTTATTTTGTTCTTTTGCTCAAAGTTGTTCCCTAATTGTCCTGTGGGCAAAAAAGGAGTTTACTCTGTTTCCATCTTACAATTGACTCCAATGATTTTCTTTGAGGCATTGTCAAATGCTTCTCATTGTGCCACGGGAGTAGCTAAGAGCTACCTTGGTAGGAAATGGGAGGGAGAAGGAATGGAGGGAATGTTAGGTCCCCTTTGCTTGTAATGTGGTCCACTAGGCTCTTTGGAAGAAAGGATAGGACTCGAAAATGCTGACTTAAAGTCTGTGTATGGAATTGCTGTGGGCCTATTCTTGGAGTCCTGGGGCTTTTTCACCAGAATACAGCCAAAATTGCAGCTTGGGATAAGTCAGCTTTAAAGCAGGCTTGTTTGAGACACAGACAAGCTGACATTGAAAGCTTAGAGAGGTGTTGACTGATTTCTGGCTGTGGTGCTGTGTTCCTGTGATGTTGCTAATGGGATAATGCACAGAGAGCATCCATGGTTCCTGTTGTCCTCTGGAATGGTGAAACAGGAGAGCTGAGCTGGAAATGCTGAAGATGCTTAGTCATGTATTAGCACACTACTGACTATATTGCAGGAATATCACTGCTCTAGGAAGTGCCAAACAACTGGGTGGTGCTGCAGCAAAAATGCAACCTTGAGCACTATGGCTGGTCTCTCCATTGTGTTGCATTTGGCTTAGTCTGTTATGTAGACCAGCAAAATTAATAGCAAACTTCTCACCCAAGGGGTTTCTTTATATCTGTTTCTTTCTGAGCAGAGGGAAAGCATGTTTTATTTTCCTCCATGTTTGGCAACTTGAGAAAAACAGAAGAGTAGAGACTGAAATCAAGGACTTCAAAGTCAAAAAATATTTTTAAAATTTTGTTTTCAAAGAAAATATATCTTTAGACCTTACTTAATTTGTTGGGAGCAAAAAAGGTGTTTTAGAATAAAACTCAAGTTTTCAGATCTATCACTAAGCAATAAGTTATGGTGGCATATGATGAGAAAAGTCATTTTGATTTCTTGACTTCACTGAAGTGTTTTAGCATGATGAACGGTGATTGGAATAAATGGGAAAGAAGTAATCATATATGGAAATAATTTTTACCCTCTGCTGCTTTTCTGTCAAGGAATCTAGATACTTGTTATTTTGGGAAGAAAATGTATCATTTTATAAAAGCAAGATTCAAGGTTTGAAAATTTGGGGTGGCTGCTTTTGCTTTCAGGTGATTTTTGTGGTTGGTTTTTTGGGGTTTCTTTTGAGGACATATGGATAATGTAATAGCAAAAGACCTCCAATACAGTAACTTCTCAACTGCATATCTATTGGCCTATCATTATTACTACTACTACACTTAATTTACCCTTCAAATATTTCTAGAAATGATAAAGGTGGACATGGCTTGGGTTTTGTTAGTGTTATTCTTTCACATATCCTTGTAAACTTTTATTTATAAATAATGTCTTTTCTTTGAGCTTTGTCTGTCCCGGGGTTTGTTGGAGATGAGAATAGTAACAAAGCTGTGCCGGAGATGTTACTCCAGTGATTGCAAAAGAAGATGCATTTGGTAGGATGAAATCTATGCCTTGCTCTCAGAGCCCTGTGAAGAGTCAAAGAAACAGCTGCAGCTCTATTTGCCAAGAAATATTCTGGAGTTTTACAAGATCTGAACTCCTGTATGAAATTGGAGCATTGTTGATTCTTGAGAAAAAGAAATCAGCCAGCTAAAAGTTGTGGTTAGTTTTTGCATTGAGAGCTCACTTGTGTACAGAGGTAGCTTGTATGCTATAAATTACTGGAGTATGGCAGATGTTGCAGACACTTACTTCAGCTGGTGAAAAATTGTGCTGCTATGCTTCTAAGTACATGGTTATCCTTAGCTGGCCTCTCCAAACAAGTTATACCTTGTGCTTTTATCCCAAACAAACCCTTCTCAACCCGTTTCATCAGTCCTCCTGGAGCAGCCAGGAGGTCTGTGAGTCCTCTTCACAGCCTGAGGGTGGATACTCACATCTTCTCAAACACTGAGCGTAACACACCATTTGATCTGGATTCATGTTTGTGATGGGCAAGGGGAAGTGAGGCCAGGTAGAAACCACTGTTGGCAGAGGTCACAAGTGCTTGATATTAGATGGTGATTTTAGTTTGTGCTGAAAACCTACCAACTTTTTCTCTTTGCCACCAGAGTGAAAGACTTTACATAGAGGAATTGTCCCAAAGCCTTTGTCACACATGAGGGAAAGATTGAAAAAAGTTCATGTAATGAGTAATTAGAAAAAATATTTTCTGAGAATATGGGATATGAGTTAGTAAAATATGGGAAGAGAGACAAAACTGAATTATTACATAGTATGGAGGAATGGAGTACTGAGCTGTACTTGAAAGGAAAAGGGAGGAAAAATCCTGCAAGAAATGAGATTTCAGGAAGTGAACATTCCACATTGTATTTCATGTTATGTCCTGTGAAGACAGTAATTAATATAATGAAGTATTGGGCACCCTCATTTTGCTAAGAATGTAATTACAGGAAGCTCAAACAAATGGACTGTTTGACTTAAGCTGTCAAGTATTCAGTATTCCAGGTGGGATCAACTGCTGGGTTTTGGACTCCTTGCATCCTCATCACTTCAGAAATGGGAGTGAGGAAAGCGCAACACCCGAGTTCTCTTTCAGTCATCAAATGTAGGAATGAAGTTGCTACATTTAATACTTAAATTCTGTGTTAGTTGCAACATCTGTGGGTTTTTTGTAAGCTATTTAAAACATCCTTTCATTACTGTTTTGCAACGGAGACCAGCGTGACAGCTCTGTCTCAATACTGTGCAATACAAAGGCGATCACAAAGCCTTATTTCATTTTTGAAAATAAATTATACACACAGATGCTACCGAATGCAGAACAACACAGTGGCCACTCCAGAGTTAATTAGCCCAGAGTTTGACCCAGACAGATGGCTTTGACAGGTGTCAGTTCAATGGCTTGACTGGAAGCCTAAGACCTGGGTAACTGTACAGCTGTATTCTCTCCTCACTGCTTGTGCTTCAGCACCCTGTGCCAAGTCACGAGTTAGGAGAATTTCATGTCCCATGATGGTTTGTGGAAATATATTGTCTTTTTTCTTGCTCACACACTCTGCCCAAATCCCATGGTAAACCTCAGTTCTTGTAGTGGAAGAGAAAATGGATAACTGTTCCTTAAGCACCTGCTCTGTGCCAGTCCAGACTTTATAGGTGCCTGTCTTAACCCATCTCAGCCAGTTCTTTTCCAAGTTAATGAGCCCTGTGTAACTGTTCAGCCTTTGAAAGCTCTTCCTCATCTTCCTTGGACACTGCCTTTGTAGCCTTGACTATTTAGTTAAAGGCTGCCACTTTTGCCTCACTCTTTCTCTGTGCTAGGAGGCAAGATTTGATAATTTACTAGTAAATTTTATAAATTTTTTTTGGTTTTGACTTGTCTTGCTCATTTATTCTCCTGGAGGTATTCCAGATCCTTCAGGACAGTATAAGCAAGCTCATTTCTGGCAATGCTGGCCAGCTGACAGGTGCTTTTTTGTGTAGGAGGACAGTGATAGGCAAGATAAGGGTGGTAGACATGAGACAGGAAAGCAGAAACTAAGGCAGAAGGCTTTATTTGTCAGTCTCAAATATAAAATATTTTATACTTTTTCCTCCCTCATGCCATGCAACTATCCCAAAAGATGTTGGGGAAGGGATGAGGACCAGTATTTTGTAGAGGTTAAATTTGCCACGTCTGTCTTTACTCTCTTTTGCAACGTTCCTCTACCTGTTCTGTAGTTCTTTCATTTCTCAGTGTGTGGGCTGCTGTTTTCATGACACCCCCTGGCTCCACCATTCTGAATGACTCTCCATGTGTTGCAAAAGATTGAGAGAGATGATGTACCTGTTGACCTTTTCAGGAGAATAATTGGGAAGTATAGACAAGATGATGGTCTGTGGTGCAGGTTTTTTAATTTCTATTTTGGGAGGGTTGTTTGCTTTATGGTGTTATCAAAGATGGTTTGTATGGAGTTTAAAATACCACATCAAAGCCTATTCTGCCATTGCTTTTTTCTTTTATGATGGCTGGTAAAAAACAAAAAGGTCAGCTAAGGGTAACTAAAATATCCTAATTATGTCAAGGTAAAGTGTCCATTTTGTTACTGATTTAACTTTAATACCTACAGAAAGAGCTGGTAGAGAGCAAAACTTAAGGGTGGCAAAAAGCTGGTTGTTGTTTGCACATGAGACATGTTGTAATGTAGTGAAGACTATTTGAGATCAGCTTTGTGGTGCCTTGTGTGGCTGCACATGTCAGCTAGAGGGAAATACAGTGTTTAGCAACAGCTTACACGAAGCAGATGGATTATCCTTATCTGTTGGAGATAGCAGGTGAAGGCATAAATTGAGCCTTTAATAACAAGCAGAGCCTACTCTCAAGTGGCCCTTTGTTATGTATTTGACATAAATACAGCCAGATTTTAGTACTTAAGAGAGCTACTATTTATGTGTCTATGTATGTATGATGAAAACATTCAAAACTAGACAAACTTCAAAAACCAGGGATATTTTTATGTTTGATTTTGCTAATGGAGAGTTTTATCATGCTCTACACAAGACGAAGCTCAAAAAGAGGAATACAGGGATGGGTGAAAGCTTGTTACCAAAGCTGCTATCTTCTAAAATACTATTGATACAAAATGTTGCCAGCTCTGTTTTCTGTCAACAGAGACCACTTGAATGCCCTCAAAATGAGGTAATCACTTCTATTCTTTAAGATCTGTTTTTCAGATATGTTTTTCTGGCGTGTGTCTAATGTCAGTGATACTATTTTGTATAATCCTATTGCTTGAAGCTAACTGGAGAAGAGAGAGTTTTGGACACATTGGATCTTATAGAGTCTCACTGGTAGCTCAGTAGTTTGTTGGACCCCCAGAAAAAAACAACTGAAAAGAAGTTTGAGCCAAACAATTTTTCCTGGAAATGGCAAAAGGTAGTCTATGTAACAAATGAAACAGGAGACTTGCAGGGCACCCTTCAGGCTGAATTTGAAAAATTATAATCCTAGACCTGTCAGGGGTAAAAAAGACTCAGACAGTTCACCTTAAGTAATTACAGGATGTCTGGAAATGATGAAATGAAAACCATCAACATCTACTTTTCTTGTTTTGGGAACAGTGGGCCACCCTGCAGATTGAGGAGGGAGTAAAAAAGCAGAAGGCGATGGCACTTGAAAATTTAATCTCCACTGGTAAGATCTCTGGATGAAGGGGACACAGCACTATTTATCTTATAAAAAGGCAACTCTTTAACAATCTTAGAAAGGAATTTGATGAGCAAATATCCATTGAAGTTACAAACCTACATAAGCATGTTATAAAAAAGATAATCTCTGAGTTTTGTGCATAAAAGAAATTAGAGACTAGTTTGGGTATAGAAAGACATTGCTGATAAACATTTGGGAAGCATTCCCTGATTTCATACGTGTTTTTTGCTTTCTGGCTTCACCAGCTTTCTCTTTACAGGACTGGGAGGAATGAGTGTTACTGCTTGACATGGCTTTGCATGGTTATGTTTTGCTTCTTGTAACCCCTAGCATGCAAAAAATCCAGGGTCTCTCAAGTAAAAGAGCTACAGCATCCCATGGATCACAGTTAAAATTTGCACTCTTTTCTAGACATGAGGATAAAATCCAAATAATTTTTTCCCCAACTGTTTTTCCTTTCTTCTGTGACCAAAGAGGAGTGGGTTAAGTTTTCATAGTTATCTTGTTACTTGTAGTGCCACTTTTAGTCATTAGTCATGTAGGCTGCTTGGTTTGTCAGCTAATGATTTTCTGGTCTGATGGTTTCTTGGGAGTTGAAGGTTTTACTGAAGTGCAGATGGAAGAAAGTTTTGTGATTCTGATCAGGTTGATCAAGATAAATTGAGCGTATTTTTACAATGCATATTTAATGTCATCCAATACATCCCCTCAAAAAAAAAAGTGTGGGGAGTGGACAAACAAAAAAGCCAAGTGTTAGCTGGTATGAGCCAAGAGAATTCTAGTCACTGTAACCAGCCAGATAAGAATCTGGTCTCAGAGTGACCTCAGCAGATATCTGAGACTTGCTATGTGGCTGCCCTATGGGGTGTGATTTTACAAATAGCAGAGCAAGAATGTCTTATCATTCTTCCTGCACAATGTGTCTGTGTAATGATTTGTATGTCTGGGGAGGGGAAATCCAGGCACTTTCAAGTTTCTTGGTAATGAGGTGACTCTTAACAAAGGGATAGGGGAAGATAGAAGGTTCCAAAGGAAAAAAATGCAGAGGAAGGTGTTTTTTACAGCTGAGAAACAATAAAGTTAATTAACAGCAGCAAGAACAACAATCATATAAACTCTGCCTGAATTTGAGTCAGAGCACCAGGAGGGATCTGCCGTCTTGGCAATGTATAGCTGACATTTCTGTGTGTGTGTGCCTGTGTTATTTGGTAAAAAACAATGAAGTAGGTGTTGTGCTCAAGGTTTTATTTGCAGCTTGATCAGAATCCTTTCCTCCTTCCTCAGCAATTTAGGGGCATAGGATTAGAGAAGTAACTCTATGTTGAATGAGTTGTCAGTACATAGATGAGGCATAGCAATGCCATTCTGGTGCTTGAGTAGGAGACGAGCTGTTTCTAAAAAGCACATGTATTTCACTCTCTTTGGAATGCATATTGTTCATTTCACCATGTGGAAGGAAGGCTCATTTCCTCCCGCAGGGATCATCCAGAGAGATGAGACCCCCATGGAAGAGGAGGTTGTTGGCCGGTGCCGAGGGTGTTTCAGCCTTGCTGATGTCATGTACTTCTCCAAGAAGGGCTGTGAGGTGGTGGCAGAAGATGAAGTCACTCGCCGGTTCTCCTCCGAGGAGCTGCTGTCCTGGAATCTCCTCAGCAGGACCAATGCCAACCTGCACCATGTCAGCTGGAAACTGGCTGCTGTGTGGGTCACTGGCATCCTGATCCGGTATTGCCTCCTGCTGCCTTTCCGGTGAGCCAGACACCGTTTGTGGGATCCTTTCTCATGGTTCTTTTTACACAGGTTGGGAAATAATACACTGTTGGCTATGGAGGAAGGAGAACCTGACATGAGCTTTGCAAGAAGCCATCTAAACTCAAATATCCCTTGAAAAAAAAAAAAGTACATTTCTCAAGTTCCATATGTTTTATTAGTAATTAATTTGCTTCTAAAACCCAGCAAAGCTGGATTAAGGGATTTGTGTGCTAGTTAACTAGTGGTTTGTTGCTAGTTAGATGCTATTAAAGAAAAGGAAAGAAGCATTGTGAAATGGATCAAAGGGCCAAATAAGAATACTTTCTTGCTTACTCCTCCAGTTTTGCTTCTTGGTGTTTAATTAAGATTATTTTACTTTGTAGCATCTGCTTGTCTGTTTTCAGCATCCTATTGCTGGTGTTGGCCACTACAGTAGTAGGACAGTTTCCAAATGGCAGGTAGGTGTTTGCTGAGGGCTCTTTCAATTTCTTTTGTATTTCTTTAAGGACTTGAACTAGTAGTTGGAACACTCTGCTGAAGTCCAGAGGACTGATGTGGACTATCATAAGGTGACTTTTCCTCTCCTGTAAAATTTTGTCTCCTGTAAAATGAGCATTGCGAGGGAGAGTTATGGCAATGGCATCTGAAAGCAGACATGCAGTGTGAACCTTAGTATGGTCTTTGTAGTAACAGCAGCTGGGGGTAACTCAGAGAGTTTACATTGCATATGTGACCCCATGGAACTGGAAATGTATCTGTGGCTTCATTTCTTTTAGAGTTAAAGGCTGGCTGAGCAACCAGGTCCAGATGATATGTGCCACCTTAGGTATCCGATGTATGAGTGGCCTTGTTAATTTCCACAACAGGTGAGTGCTGCCACATTGCCCTTATTAGTCTGGAATTTGTTTCTTGCAGTATTTAACATCTCAAATTTTGGAGCAGGATTCTTATTCCATTACTGTCTGGATACTTGGTGATGGTACAACTTGATCCAAGAAGCTGCTTGGATCATCCAGACTGTCAGGATGTTCACATGCACTCCTGTGTCTCCTGTTGTGTATTGGCGTGGTGTGTGTAGATGATTTACTCTCTTCAGACACTTAGATATTTTTCAGTGCTTGCCACCTGATTGGGCCTGTAGTCTGGAGAAAAAACAGTAACTAATTACTTTTATGGTTGTCATTGCAGGGAAAACAAACCACAGCAAGGAAACATCTGTGTAGCCAACCATACATCTCCATTGGATGTCCTAATCCTGGCCAGTGATGGATGCTATTCCTTGGTATGAACAAGACAGTTGTTAAATATCAGTAATGTTGAGATGCCCATAGATGTAGTGTTGGGTAAGAGGATAAACTTCCTGGTAGAAAAACTGGGATTTGACAGCATTCAAACTCACATTCTGGACTGCAGATGCAGGCAGGTGTGTGCACATTTATGACCAAGGGGATTGGTACAGTTTGTCAATAAGCTTAGTAATGGTTGCATCTGTGTTTAGAATTTAATCATTTAAATGTGTGTGTGTTTGCTTTGTAACAAGTTTCTTTTGGGCTTTCAGGTTGGCCAGGTACATGGAGGGCTTATGGGACTTATTCAAAAATCCTGCATGCAAACCTCTCAGCATGTCTTGTTTGAACGCTCGGAAATGAAAGACCGTCACCTGGTGAGGAAAAAGTAAGGTAGTGAGATGTTTGCTTCATTGTCTGATCAGGTCTGGTAATTTGTCATCAGTGTTGCCATTTTTTGCCATCAGTTGTCTCTCTTTGTTTGTTTGTTTGTTTGTTTTTTTGTGATGTATGGTGTTTTGATTTTGTTCTTTAATGCAGACCAAAGAGGAGCTCCATGCTCTTGAGCTGTAGGAAAGACAGTTGTCTTGGAAAAGAACAGATTTTAGTGTCTGTAATCTGCTTAGTGGTGATATTTGTGGTTAAGTGATGCAGCAAATGTAGTAAGACCTGTCACTTAACTAAATGTGGAGAATCATTAGATACATGTAAAACTGATGTTGTGAACCTAGAAAGCAGGAAAACTAGAAATTTGGAATATATTTCAGTCTAAAGAAAAATTTGACTGCATTTATAGATGGAATCTGGGAAGTTATTTTCACATGCTTTAAGTACCACCATTCTCTGGTTAAAATGGTAAAACAGAACTTCATACAGCTTTGTAGAAAATCTACTTTTTTAATTAGCAAGAGAGTGAGATAAAGGCCTGAAACCAGAACATATTCCAGCTGCAGCAACTGACTGGGCAAAGGGAATTGGGCAATGGCTTTTCTTGTCCTATGTGAGAGGTAATGGATGTTTAGATTCTTGGACAAACATAAATATGAAGTATACACTGAAATTTTATTTTCTCTCCACAGAATCAGAGAACACATTGCAGATAAGGCCAAGTTACCCATTTTAATTTTCCCAGAAGGTAGGAAGCAACTGTATTGATTTTATTGCTCTTCTCACTTCTTGCCATTCAGTGCAGTTGATTATATCCAGTCTTTGGAAGTGAGGTGTTTGGTTTTAGTTTGTAGAATTAATTGACTCTTGGGAGATATTAAAAGTCAGGTTCTAGTATTTTACAAAGTTTTATGAAGTTTATTTGCTTTAACATATAACATAATGAAGATATACAAGTCTCTGGGATTATGTTCCAGAACTAAAGCTTACTTTCTCCTTTAACAACTAAGTCTCCTTAAGACAGTTTAGGATTCATTTCCTGATACTTTTGTCAGAGTGGATTAAGCCCTTCATCTGTTTTAATTCTGACCAGGCACCTGCATTAACAACACATCGGTAATGATGTTTAAGAAGGGGAGCTTTGAGGTAGGAGGAACCATCCATCCAGTAGCAATCAAGGTACTGTAACTGCAGTTTTCCAAACATGGAAGGATCGTTTGCAAATGCTTCTCAGAGAAGCTGTTCATGTGTAAGCCTTGAAAAGGCTTTCTTGTGGTTTTAAGCAGTATGGGAAACATGTCATTTCTGTCCTGGCCCTTGCATGCTCTGAGGATAAAGGCAGTTTTCTTGGCACTTTCAAGTCTTTCTGAGTAGCTTTAGCCAGGTCACTCTAGATCTGGAAAAATTAGTTACTTTTTCTGGAACTATAATGTAGCCTGATCTTGTGGAAGTTGTCAAAACTGGTGTGAGCATTGTCAAGGGAACCTTTGTAGTCAGCATATCTGTAGATGACAATTTTTTACGTTTTGAATAAGTCTTTTGCCATAGTTCTGTTTCAATAGGTCTGTCACAGTTGGAAGTCATGCACTGCTTGTAAAGGTTAACTGTTAGAAACCTGTAATAAATGTTGGAGCTTTACTCTGAATTTACTGATGCTTTCAGGAGGTGTGATTAGATTTGTCCCTTATTTAATAAGTTGAATTGTGACTTTGTGGCCAAAAAAAATAAAAAGTAGTTTATGTGATTTAAACCAAGGCAGCTTATTCTTCTTGTCTTCCAGTATGACCCCCGCTTTGGAGATGCCTTCTGGAACAGCACAAAGCATTCCATGATGACCTATGCTTTCAATGTGTTAACCAGCTGGGCTATTGTCTGCAATGTGTGGTACCTGCCACCGATGGTCAAAGAGGTTCTTATGCTTTTGTATGTTTTGAAAGTGCTTGTGGAATGTTGTCTGGAAGGAGGTCTGCATTACTACACAAGGTGTTCTGAATCTTTACTGGTCACTTAATGGACAAAGGCCAGAAGCAATACTACAGTCTTGAAATTAAGTGAGCATGGATTTATGTGGGATGCATCCCCTGCTCTGGCCAGGCCTGAGATCTCAGACTGTGTGTTGTTTGAGGTTGTTCCAGAAACCAGAGAGCCTCCCATGTAGGTTTTTTTGGCACCAAATAGTGGCAAATCAGGATCAGCTGGTGAGCCCTGCAGCTCACATTTGGCTTGTGGGTCTGGCATAAACTGCAGTGCCTGCTGTCTGACAGAAAATGTCTATGCTGTAAAGCAATTATTTCACATATTTTTTTCAGGAAGAAGAAGATGCTGTTCACTTTGCTGACAGGGTCAAGGCTGTCATTGCTGCTCGGGCAGGAATGTCTGTGCTTCCTTGGTAAGAAGCACCACCTCTGGAATTGTTTTTAAAGGTGTTCTGTATTCTGAAACATTAGCATGGAATCCTTTAAAACCTGCTTTGTTTGCACTGTACTACATCACCCTTACTGATTCTGATTCAGAAAATATTACTTTATTACTTGAACAATGACATTAGAATAATTAGAATAATATAGTATATAGAGAGAAACAGAGCTGTCAGGTGGATCTAGTATTGGGTGAAGATTAATTACTTGCCTGTTAAATGCTGGGTTAAAAGAAGGGCATTGTGGTGTGGTAAGTCTTAGCATTGTCTTACAGAAGTCAACATTAAGAGTGGAAACTGCTTTGACTACATAGCCTAAATATAGTAATGTTTTCCTGCCTTGACCTGAAGTGAATTTAAGGCTGTTTCTTTTCTGTGTCTTTCAGGGATGGGGGACTGAAAAGGAAAAAGGTCAAAGAGTCTTTCAAGGAAGAGCAACAGAAAAAATATTGCCAGATAGTAATAGAAAATGGATCTGTGGGAAACGGAAATGTTTGTTAAATGCTATTTATTTTATCTCATTTTTCCATGACTTATCTCTACCAGAAAATAGACTGGTTTTATATTAAACCCAACTTGTTTTCCTTCTGTTGCCGTAAGGTATTTTGCATGTGACACAGCAGGGGAACCATAAAGAGATTTCCTTATTTAAAGCAAAGTATTATAATTTTATCAATAGCAATCATAAAATGTGCTAATAAAATTCTTCCTGATGCTGAGAAGAATCTACAGTAAAATTAATTAATTATGTTCATTAAAATGCCACTTTAAAATACTTGCAAAACCTTGAGGACTTAAATGGTTACTTATAATAAATCAGCTCTGTACTGCTAGACTCTCTCAGGGACTTAGACTAGCAATATTCCTGTGAGCCACAGTAACCATGTTGCTCTAGAGGTAGATCTCCTGATGTCAGAAGACATGAAGCATTTCACCAAAATATGTTTTGTGAATTGCATGTTGGAGAGGAAGTGTTGGATGTCAGAGGGAAAAAGCAGATGCTGACTCTCTTCCATGTCACAGGTCCAGGGATGGCATTGTAGAAGGTTTTCTGCTGTGACAAAAAGCAGAGGAGTGTTCAGGGCAGCATGTCCCTGATGCCTGGGTATGTGAAGCTGAGGTAAATTAATAACAGCCAAAGACAGTATCATAAAAAATATCCTGTTTTTTAAAAAATCATATCTTGTGATTTTGTTAGATCCCTTTCTGAGTCTGTTTGTATTAATTAAATTAAATTAATTAAATTAAAGAAAACCTATGATGTGACATCCATTGTCCTCTGCTGCTGTTATTTCTGGATAGCTTGTTTGTGTTGCCACTGGATGTGAAGACTGAGGATTTGGCCTGAAGACCATCCTCCGAGAACAGAGCCAGTACACTTCAGGATTATGCAATGGGAATATTTCCATCTCCTACAGTATTTATTGGTATAAAATATCTGCTCTCCTGGTAAGTAGCTCATATGGAAGGATCAGGATTCTTTAAGTACCTGAATGTCCCTAATGAAATACACACAAATAGCTGCTGTTTTGGCCAAGGTGCTCTTAAGACAGACCTTGGTAAGAACATGTCTACATGACAGCAGCCTGTTGGCTGAAGTCTCAGAAAAGACAGAGGATTAGTCTTGGTGAAATACAACAGATACAACTCTGCCCAGCCCTGGAGAGTCTAGAAAAACAATACCCAGAATACCAACAGAAGTGATAATTGCCCTGAGGCTGCGTGGCACAGAGGTAGCATGGAACTGAGCTCTCCTTTGTGGCCAGCCTTGGCATTGCTACAGGTATGTGCATTTCTTTGGTGGATCAGCCAGTCTAAGTGTTGGTCATGGGTAAGCAGTAGGAGAATCTGCCTTTTTGCACAGCTTTTAGCCCCCCAGGCTAAAAGGAAAACCACCAGGCAATAAGGATTATTGCCTCAGGCTCTCCTCCTATGGGAATAGGTCTACTTGCTCCCAGCTATAGTAAGATGTGCTTCTATGGCTGTTTAAGCTGTTGATTTATTTTCTAGGTATAAAATTGTGAAGAAATGTGATTGAAAATCCTGATAACTCTGAAACGTTTTCAGTGTGCCAGAGTTTAAAACTGGGAGATTTTCTTTCTGTGACTGATTTCTGAGAGTTGCTAACAGAGACTGCAGTAAGACAAGTGTTGAGAGCATTCTTCCCACACTACTGTGTGCTTTCTTCCTTCTCAGAGGTAAAATGGGAGACTGAATAGACAAAAAGAGGGGTCAGACACAAGAAAATATGGGGAGATAAAGAACAACTGCTGGAAGAGAAATTTTCTGCTTCTGTAAGAAATTAGGAGATTTATGTGCCTTTTTTTCCTGTCCTGAAACACTTCTTCAGCTCATCAAAAGGAGCCTTAGAATGTGTGATCCTCATTATGGTTATGAATTCAAGTTGTGTAAAGGTAAAGCTCAGACCTCTGAATGTATGAGAATTACATATCATCTGTGAGAGGATGGTGGGATTGTCAGTATTTTCTCAGCCATTTCTGGCTATCTAGCAAAACAAGCTGAAAACTCTGTGAAGTGGGTACTTATATATAGAATGGGGAACTATAAAGCAAGTGATGAACCCATGAACTTGTCAATTACAAGTGGAATTTGCTTTGTTAGCTGCTGGTAAAAATGCCAATCTGACTTGAAATAGAGACTGCTTTGTCTTGCCCTGCTTTAAATAAGTGTTTCTGATTTTTGGTGTTATTTTCTCTACCTACCTTCCATCTCCTCCTTTCTTTTCTCTTGAAGTGCAAATGTAATACAGAATATATCAGCAGAGGCCTTGGCAATTGCTTTTACCTGAAATTGTGTACTGCCCTTAGACTGCCAAGGTTATGGAGGAATTGATTATTATCCAGAAGATCTCCACAGATAAGTGTGTTTTCCTTCTCCACCAGGAGGGCATGGTAACAATAAAAAAGAACATGTTCTTATGACAACAAAGTAAGTGGGAAGCTGCCAAACAGCTTATTTTTCACAATCGGATCTTGCACTCGTTTTACTCCTCCTCTTTACTTATCTTTCACTGGTCTTGCAGGAACCAGGCTTCTGAACTATTAGAGATCCTCTTTTTTTACCATTGCAGGATCAAATGCAGCATGATCTCATGCTGACAAACGGTAGGCTAAAATGGAAGCAAGTGGAATATTTGGGTGGATCAGGCAATTAATGCCCAAAACAAAGCCAATCCAGGAAAAAACAAACAAACAAACAAAAAAAAAACAACAAGTCCCGTCAGTGTAAGTAATGTTTTTGCTTTTTTTTTTTTTTTTTTTTTTTAAATTTATTATCTGATAGCTGTGCAAACAACATAGACAAAATGTATCATCTTGGACAAGGCTGTGAGCTCTGTCTTCCTCCAGAGCATAAATTTCCTCTATTGTTTACCATTTAATATATTTGCCCTTAACCAAGGAGCCTCATTCTTTTAATTGACTGAATGGCCTGATTTCCAAATTAAATATGATACAGCTAATAAGTACAGGGAAGACCTACATTCTAGGCAGCCTTGCTTTCTAATTTGGTGCTGCAACTGGTACCTATGTATGAAGCATGTGAGGGATGTGTTGCTGTGGCACTAATGCTTGAGGAAACTGAAACAAACCACAGTGGTCCAGGATGCATTCATCCCAAATTTGAGCTGCCTAAGTTGAAAATAAATGTAGGTTGGAATAAATGAATAAAATAACTCACTATGTGGGTGGGGCAGAGAATGAAAATAGCTGCTGCTTCTAATTCTTGAAGATATCACCATTTAACAGCTGTGTGGATAGAAAACCAGATATATTTTTAAAAGTCCTCCTTTAGGTCCATAATGAAACTCAGTGTGCTGATTTTTATAATAATCTTTCCCTGTAATGTACTTGCAATACTGATTGATGTAGCTCAAGTCTTTTATTCCCTTGGCTCAGAATGTCTTTTTCTAGCACTGCCTTAGATTTGGGAACGTTTAAATGCTCATCTCCAGCTTTTCCCAGCTGGCTGGCTGTTAAAGGTGCACCTTGTGCTGAGCATTGGAAGACATGTGCAACGGGGGCCATCTGCTGGTGTCCAGTCACTGGTAGCAAACTGGTACCAATATAGAGCACAGCCTGCTCTCCCATTTCCAGGAAACCATGAAACTGTACAAATAATGTTGCATACCCCAAACACTGCATTTTCAAACATTGGTCGTGGTTTACTACCCACAAAATTTGAGCTTGCTTGAGGTTTCAGCAGCCTTTGCTGTGTGGAGTTTCTCCAGGCCATCTCTTCCCTGTCACAAACCAAACTCAGAACTACTTCTGTTCTTCAGTTCATTAAAAATTAGGTAGGGGTCTAACCCCTGAGCTTTTTTTCTTTACTTTTTTTTGTATTTTAACACTCAGTAGATGTGACAAACCTGGGATGATCCTGGAGGCAATACTTTTGCATTTGCTGGGATGAGGTTTCTTCTGTACCTTGATGCTGTTTGATCTGGGGCTGAGGATGCTTTCAGAATAAGTTTTCAGGATAATGAAGATGTTCAGAACCTGTTTTCTACTAGCATGTGTTTCCTTGAGCTGTAGTGAGAGCAACGAACTGTTAGTGCCAAAATTAACAACACAACGTTTCACTCAAACTCTTCCACGTGCAGCTTGCCCTGAACAAACCCAAGAAAAGCAGCCTGGGAAGTTCCTCACTCTAGGAACATATTTTGGTTACATGTGCAGTCTGAGGCCTGATTTCAAGCAGACTAGTGGAGATTGGTCACATGTGTCACAGGTGAGACCTCTGGGATTTCTGGCCTCTTTGTGGGATTTGCTTTTGGAAATGTTTCTGCTGAGGTGTTGTTCAGACTCTTCTGAGCAGGTTTCCAAGCTGTGGCACAAACTGGGGAGATGACCTGTGAGGAGTTCACAGGTGTTCCAACATGTGGTGCTGGAAAAGGAGGCTTGGAACTTAGTGAACATCCAGCATACAGAGGCCTTCCTGGCTCTTTGATTTTTTTATTGTTTCGTTGCACAGACAGGCAGGACTTTAGCTTTGTAGCCATTTCTCCTCTCCCCTCCTCCTCTATTTATTATTCTGTTTAAGGATGGCTCCTCAATTAGTGCACCAGACTCCTCTGTGAGCAGAGTTCATTGTGATCAATTGTCATCAAGGCTCATGTTTAGTACATCCAATCAATGCTATTCTATATAATGGCTGTGGTATTGACTGATTTGTAATTTTACAGTATGTTGAGCCCTGCTGAACTCTTTTAATATGGTAATTGCTTTACTAATCAGTAGTCATGATTTGTGTGCAGTTGTGGATTATTGACATCAGTTGATATCCCCTGGTACTTCTATTTGACAGTATGAAAGATGCATGTGGTAAAAGACATGTACTATCTAAACTGTGGCTATTAATCAGAGTAATATTGGGAAAAGTCCTGTAGCCTTGCATATCAAACTTATAAGAAGTAGGTTATTAAATAATTTGGAAAGATGTATTTCTTTTTATAAGGGATAGGTAATAATAACTATCTTTTAAGTTTATACAGACATTTGTTAAACAGCCCTTTTTGTAAGCATTGATTAGTTCACACATTAAATACTGCTTTTATCAATTATTTATTTTTTGCTAAAATGCTCATCATATGTGGCTATGGGCAGCCTCCTTTTCTCATATAATTTATGACTTTTAATAAGGTGTATGTGTGTGCATTCAATGAAATAATAATTGAAGTTTGTTACACTTCAAATAACCAATCTGTCCAGTGTTTTATTAATATAATTTTCTGAAATCCACCTATAAGGGATTAGAAGGAGAGACATCAATATAAAAATCACATTCTTGTTAGATTTGAGGCTGATTTTTATCCAGATGCTGCCTTAAGACATTTGGGCCTTTAAGTTATCCTTTGCCTGTTGCAGTGCCTGTGTGACACAGGGATCCAGTGGGTGCATTGAGCTCGAGGATTACACCAGGAAGTGGCAATCCTCTCTGTGTGTCTAAGCTGCCATGAGGACTACAATCTTATTAATGCTCTTTTGGAAAGTGCAGGCTTTAATATCACTCAAAAAAAATCCAAAACAAAACAAAACAAAAAACCAAACCAAGATGTAAACTTAAAATAATTTACTGGCTATCAGCATGTTTTGTCCTTCGTTAGAATCATCCTGGCATGAATGGAAAAAGTTGCTTTTTAAGTGGTTAATTTAGTTGCCCTTGAAGTTTCAGTCATTAAAGAGATCATGAAGTTCTGGAATAATACTTCCATGTTTTTTGCTTCACTGTTTCCTCTCTCCCAGTGCAGCAGAAATCCAGGCTGCCAGGCCATGGTCGACAGCTGAAGGAGGTGCCATCCTTGTGGCCTGCTCCTTGTATTGGTGTCACAAATTCAAGCATGTCTTCTGGGTCAGTTGTTTTTAATTGCAGCTGGATTAATGAATTCCTAGAAACCTACATTTTTAACTATGGAAATTAAATTGTTTGAGGTGGGGCACACCCATGAAGTGCACAGTGCTTGCAAGCCCTTGCTGTTGCTGTAGATAACACACAAGGCTGCAGCTCTGTCAGTGCACACTGCCAGGCTCAAAGGCTGTGTGCAAGCCAAACTACTTCTATTTATTTTCAGTGTAATAAGAATTGGAAGTCCATGACAGCAGACAGTAAAATTCCACTTAAGATACAAAGTGAAGCTGAAAACATCTGACTCCTCATATAAAAGGTATCAATTTTTACAGTGAGTTATAGCAAATACAGTGGTAGAGAGAAAGCATGACCTGCCTGCAGCCAGAAGACAGATGAGAGAGTGCAGAATTCCCCCGAGTGGTTTGCTGGCTACCTGCCATTCCTCAACAGCACAAGATAAAAGGGAGCACTGGGATAACCACCCTGACCCTATTTACTTGCAATAAGACACTGATATTTGCATGAGATGAAACTTTTTGATATTCTGAAGCTGCCTGGCTCCAGTGACAGGAGACAAATGAAATGCTACTTTTTATTAGATCTGACCTACCAGAAACCAATAACACATGCAATAACTTAGCAAAGGGAGACTGGGACTGCCTCATGAGGTACAGGCTCTCTTCCCAGGTTGGTTTAACAAGGTTTCCCCCACCCTGGAAACCAAGTTTACAGGCATGTTCCATACCACCAAAACTTGAGAGGTGCTGATAATTAAGGGGGATAAAATAAGTATAGCCAAACAAACAAACAAAAAAAGCAACAAAAAAATTTAGAAAAGCATTGTGGTAAGACTGACCCTTTTCCTCTGTTTTTTATTCAATCCAACCCCCACTAAAAGCACATATTACACCACAGAGTCATGTTTATTTGGACAATAAACCTATTCTTGCTACAGACACAAAAATACACTATTGCTGGTAGTAATAGGGCAAAAATTAGGAATCTCCGAAACTCCTCACAAAGTTAAAGAAAAAAAAACAACAAAAGTTTTTGCATCCATTTGGAGCACCTGATTTAGATAAACTTGAAGCATGTCACTTCAACCACAGCATTTTTGGTATTCACTGTACTTTGTGAAATAACTTGAAAAATAAGGGTATATGGAAATGTTTTCTTCCAAGTACAGCAACACTGGTATATTCTCATGGGATGTTTCTTTTTGGAAAATACTCCATTAGAAACATGGCTAACTGTAACCTTTCTACATAAAATAGGCCTTGAAAAAATTAAAGCATGGAAAATTGTTAAAAGTGGCATTCTTTCTGTATCTTCAATGGAATCATGCTATCTTACCCATACTGAAGGTATGGTCTTAGTGCTTGAACAAAAAAATCCTCCTCTCTAAGGAAAGCAGGCTCACTGGTAAAAGTGCAGCAGAGAAATTTTATACACTAACAGATTACCGTGCAAACAAGTAAAATGTAATGATCTAATCAATTTGAAACTGAGTTGTCAGTGGAGAGGTGATCAGCAGTTTATAACAGCTTTATCTTTAAAAGGCAAAGGCCACTTGGTAAAGAGCTTCAGCACAGTCATGACAGGACTTTGGTAGCAGCTCTGTCACCAGCAGGCTGTTGGATGAGCAGGCATGTTTCCTTCCTGCTGTCCCAGGCAGAGAAGGTGGTTTTACAAACAACTCCATAACAGAATTGATTTTTTTCCTTCCCATTTAACATTAATGGCTTTGTGAATTATTCATGCAAGCATGGAGGGGAAGCCTGGATGCAATAAATGTGTTTATGTGTGAGTCTTGCCTCTGTCCTGGTGCTGTTCAGCTCACACAGGATGGCTGCCTGTGCCTAAAACTGCCATGATACATTTTCAGTGTTTTCCCCACAGTTGTGTAGTGAGAGCAGGGGCCAGCCCAGCCACCTTCTCCTGCTCTTAAAACAGAAATGGTGGTAGAGACTGCTCCCTTCCTACTCATTGTTTATGGAGCCTGAGGACAGGGCCAGCAGGTCCAATAGCCAGGCTATTGCAGCAAAAAAAAGCAATGCCTTAATTCCATGTGCTGAATATTACAAGGAGAGGTCTCCAGAATCTTCTTTCATTCTTCCAGGTACACTGATGGATTTCAGCCTTCTGAGACTCAGGAATTTGCCCATGCATCAAATTTGACATACCGTGTGCCATTTCACTAAAGCAGAGGTTAACAAGCACGGGGACTAAGTCAAACTGTTTTCAGTTCTCAAGGTCTGTTTTCTAAACAAACCCACAAGGCAACACTTTGCCTTGCACAGGATTAGCTGCATTGCAATCCCTGCTTCAGATGGCAATATTAGATATTGCTGACTAGGTGAAGGTACTGAAATGTCAGGGGGATACAAAGCTGTGTTACTCATTGCTGTGAACACTGTGCTGCTTTCCTCAGGGTCTAGACAGCATCCACTGTTGCTGCTTGGGCTGCATCTGTCCCTTGGATGAAGACTTTTGTTCCTTAATGCCAGATGAAAACAAACCAACCAGGCATTTGGCCTCTGCCATTTGCACCCCAGATGAAAATTTACGAACAAGTGCTAAAAAAACCTGTGTCACTTTCTGCTTGGGAAGCAACGGACAAAATACAAAATTAAAATATCTTATCTGTGTGTGTGTTACATCAGCCAGTTTGGGAAGCAATGTTATTTTGATTTGTTTCTGTTCTGGGCTTTGGGCACTTTTAATTGGCTTGGATCCACACATCTTTGTAATATTTAAAAACCACTTGTAGTGCAGATAGTAAGAACTTTTTATTACCATATGTATGGCACTGACAGGTTATGGCCTTGATCCTTACTGGGCCTTTTGGGCATGATCATAACTAAACACTTGGAAGAATGAAGATGCTGAAGTGCTGTTTGGCAATGTCAGGTCTAGCTGGACAATTGTGGTTGTTGTGTCCAGAGGCTTCATCAGGGATCATCCTGCCTCTGCCTCAGAGAAATTATTTAACCAGATGAGGCAAAGAATAGGAGAAGAGACACCAGAGCCAAAAATAGGAGCCAGAAAGCAACTCCCTTGTCCACACGACTCTCCTGGAAATAGCTCTTTAGGCCTTGGACTCCAACTCTGGTTTTTTTGTTGGATCCTAAGCACTCGGCTGTCAGATATATTTCTGATCTCTCAAACACGAAGAGGCACACCAAACATCCCATTTCTATGTAACAGCTATGAAAGATGCACGCAGAAATTATGCTGACTGCCTTTTTCTGGGAAGACGATGCTATTTCCTTTCCCCAGGACGCTTTTTTAAAGGCTGCCGTCCCTATTTTCTGCTAACACCACTAAGAAAGTGGTGGACTGTGTCACGCCAGGGTCGGTAGGATTGCTGTGCACAGGCCGGGACAGCCACTTGCCACCAAATTTCATTTCTCTTGGAGCGGGCTAAGCTTGGGTGGGGCTGGACCCTCGCCAGAAAACACAGGCGGACCTTTTGCCCCTTTTCCATTCTTTAGCTGTCTTGTCCTCTTTGATATTCACAGACCCAGCAGCTTTGCCCAGTTTCCCTTTGCTCCGCGAGCTGCTCGTTTCGGGCTTCCTCGCCGTTCCAGCCGACAGTGCCGGCCCCGTTGGAGCCGTTTATTCCCGCACCAGGAGCCTTCCCTGCCCTCCGCCACCCCCGGCTCTGGCCGCTCCCCACCCCGCGGGCGCCCGGGGCACTCCAGCTCCCCGATCCGGGGCGGAGCGGGCCGGGGCGGGCCGGGGGCGGAGCGGGCCGGGGCGGCCGCGGGCCTTTAGGGCCGGCGTGAGGCGGCGCCGCCCGCTCGCCGCTGGCTCCCCGCTGCTGCCGGCCCGGCCCTGCCCTGCCCGGCCCTGCCCTGCCGTGCCCGCCATGGAGGTCGTGTGGGCCGTGGGGCAGGTGGGCACCGCCTGGCTGGCCCTGGTGTTCGGGCTCATCATAGTGCCCTCGGCGCTGGGCATCTCGCTGGGCATCTCCGAGGCCTATATGTGGGTGCTGGTGAAGACGCTGGAGGTAGGCGGCAGCTCTGAGGGGAACGGGGGTGTTCCCGAGGGGAGCCGGGGTGCGTGGGGGTGGATAGCCTGGATATCCCCAGGTCCCGTCTGCCTCCTGCTGTAGGGGAGAGCGGCTGGGTCACGTCCTGCTGCCATCAGCTCTGCCGGCTCGGGAGAGCTGGAGGTCTGTGCTGGTTTCTGTCGGCTCTGAGCGCTCTCCCTGAAGCCGCAGGAGAGCGGGGTAAAGCTTGTCACCGCAGGCTGTACCATGGCCTGGGCGAGGCTGTCGCTGCTCGCTGCTCCACCCGGGGAAATGATGCCGAGCCGTGCTCTGGGAGGGGGTAAATAAAGCTCTAAATAAAGCTGTGCTGGTGCTCAGAGACGCCAACTCCCATCCAAGCACCTCAGTTGCCATCTGCCCCTAAATCCTCAGGGATAGCCACTTGCCCACGGATAACCTGCTTTCTGCGTGGGGCGTCTTTAATATGTGAAAACCCTCCCTCTGAAGCTCACGGTAGTGGTGAGGAACAGTGTTTTTAAATTATTGCTGGACACGATCAGATTGAAATATTTACTACGCTTTTTTCCAAGGAGGAGGGGCACCCAAGCAGAGCGAACAGCTGTAAGGAGGAAAAGTGAGATGACTCACAGAACAGTCAGTGGCCGTGCAATATACATCAGTATGTGGCTATGGAAAGTCAATTTTGTCTAATTTCATCTTGTTCTTCGAGGTTTTCAGGCAAGCCTTGTTCGTGTATTTCAATGCCTGGCTAAAAAAATCCCACCTATTAAATCAGCATTTGTTAAATGCATCTTAAGTCAAAATGTTTTAATGCTTTTGGGTGAGAATGGATCTGCTCAGAAGTACTTTCTGGGACTGTGAATGGTATCAGGATAGCTGTTGAGCAGAGAAGATGCAGTTATTAGTGGAAAAAAGGATTTGAATAGCAGGTAGGAAGTAAAGATCACCCTGGCCTGAGGGAGCAATCCAGATGGCCTAGTGAGATAGCCTTGTTTAGATGACTTGTGATGACCTGTGAATAAACACAATTTGCATTCTTTATTCCTAGATCATTAATCATTATTTTTTAGTGTCATCAAATGTTGCAACAAGAGGTGACTCAAAATGTTTTGGGCAAAATTATGGAGAAGTATCTCATGGCATATTGAGATGGTTAATTGTGAGAGCTCTCCTGTTGCCTAAGGGAGGAAATAATGACTTATCTTGCAAGTCACTATTACTTTTGCATGAAATGCTTTCTGGAATTGCATGCTGCTCCGTATATTAAAAATTATATTAATACATAATTATATTATATATTATATGATATAAAATAATGCATATATGAAAGAAAAGGCAGTGAAATATTGGAAAGTATTCTGAGACAAGTCAGCAAAGTTGGACTTGCTGTGGGAGGGTGAAGAAGTTCAATCCACCCAGGTATTCTGCTTATCTCAATTTGGCCTTGCTTTGCTTGTGGATTCTTTGTCCTCAGAATACTTGCATGGGGTTAATCCCTGAAAGGAAGTGACTTGTTTTGGGATGTCTTCTCTTCTTGGCTCACAGGTCTGTCTTGGTTAGAAGCCCCACAGAGGCTGATTGTCTGCAGTCAGGTCCAAGCAGTGCCTGCAAGAGCACCTGAAGATGTGCAATATCTCAACTGTGGATATTAATCAGAGTAATACTAGGAAAAGTACTGTATCCTTGTATATCAGACTTTTAAGAAGTAGGTTATTAAATAATTTGGAAAGATGTATTTCTTTTTATAAGGAATAGTTATTAATAACTATCATGTTAACAGTGAAATGTGCTGCTAGCTGAGTGTCAGAGACTTCCTGGGATGTTGAATTGAGTGTGCAGAGTCTTCTCCTGAGAAGAGTTTTTTGGCTCTGTGAAGTCACAGGATGCTGCAGTCTCTGATGGCTGAGGCCTTTTTCAGCAGTGTTAACTTAATAGCTTCCTTAAGCTTCCTTTTCCTCTCCCAGCCCTGGATCTCCCCAGGCCTTTTCCCCTCTTTCCCAGGAGGAGGGTGGGCTCTTGCACCTGCAGAGTGTTCAGCCAGGACGCTGCTGCTTTTGTTGCCCCTTTAATGGGCCAGAATGCAGGAACTGTCTGCAAAGTGGTGGCTGTTTGTGCATCCCAGCTGATACCAGTTGCTCCCTGGTTTTACCTGTTTGTATCCCATGTCTTGGCAGAGTGGGAGGACACAGTGACTGAGGTTTGTTCCCTACATGGCCTGTGTTGTCAGGTTACAACGTCTGCTTTATGAGAGTCAATCTATTTTGAGGGTCCAAGTCTGTCCATAGGTCAGGGACAGCTCTGCAGTTTGCTGAGATACCTCTTCAGGTCATGCCAGATAAAACAAGACATCCAAGAATGAGTCTGTGGTGTTCAGTGGTGTTGTGTAGGCTGTGGCATGGAGCAAGTTGAAGATGACAGGGGGCTTGTGCTTGAATTTTTTCCTGACAATTAAAGAAAAAAATATTTTTCTACTTGTTTCAGAAGGGCAGAAGCTTGTTCCTGGTGCTGCATGATCCAAGAAAAGGGAGGGGAAAGCTTCTTTTAGGAACAAAGTGTTTTTGTACTTTGACCATCTGACATTTCTGACAAGGGCCATCAGTTGGTGCACAATAGATTTTTCTCTCTGCTCAGCTGCCTCAGCAAGTACATGCTGCTAAGCAAAATGCAGCGTGTACAGATGAGGATGTGCTTCTCTTGGGCTGCATTTGACCCTTAAGTACTGCACTAGGAATTACCAGCTTTATATGAATATATTTTTTCCTATGTGATTGTATTTTTTTTTCAATATGATAAGGGAAAATGTGTGGAAAGTTGTGCTAAAGAAGTGCAGCAGGCAGACCACTTTCTATTTGAAAGCCTGCTGAAAGTGCATTAACTTACTTCTGAATTACCAAACTCAGCAAACTTTTAGGAAATTGCTCATTTTTTCTTGTGGCTTTCCTTCCAGTGTTAATATAGAAGGGTTTCTGACACCATATTAGTATGTTTTTTTAAAATGTGGGAGTACTGCTGCAGAAGCATCTCCAGCAGCTGTTTGCCCCTACGAGGAGCTAGTCTGGACTGTCCTGATGCTTGTGAAGTCACTTGCCACAGAAATATTCCCTGCTGCTGAGATGCTGAGGACTCTCTCTTGCAGTCACAGCACACTGCACTGCTCCCTGTTTGTTTTCAAACATCAGCAGATAACTTCCAGTTTTAAATTTAGTGCATCTTTACCTCTTGATCTCATTTTTGCTCTGTCTTAATCTAGTGCCTCTTGTGAACTCTTATTATGATTTGGGGGTGTCGAGGCCCCTGCAAGCCTGCCATTGGAGCTGTCTTGCCAAGCACTGGAGAATCCAGCCTTTCAGCAGGTCCTTTGTCTTTCATTGAGGCCCATAGAGCAGCCACTGTCACAGAGGATCAGTTTCTCTGTTTCCATCAGATTGCAGAAAATCTGGAGGATGGTTTGGGCTATGTGTCTCTGTATTTTGCAGTAGCAATGCAACCCCAAAGTGATGATCTCTGCTTGATGGATTGCAGCTCACCTTGTTAAATACTTTGGGTTTTTTTTTCCAGTCTGCTGGGTTGTTTTCTCTTTTTGGGGTGTGCCTTGCTGCCTGAGACAGTTGAGTTGTCAGCAGCACTTTGTACAGACTGCCCTGCTTGCCCTTTCTAATGGGAAAAAATTGTTGTGTTTTTTAAACTGTGCAGTGCATAATAGTTGTGAAATATTAAGAAACAAGGAAGCCTGAGGGAAGTGAGGTCGTTAGGTCACATTTGTGTCAGGAAACAACCAACCTGGCTATTAACTAACATCACATTATTGTTTATTTCTGGTTTGTTGATGACTGCAAGCACTTTTAGTGCACTCCCCTTCCCAGTCTCTCGAGGCTTTTTGTGGGGGCTTGCAGTGAGCAGAGAGAGTGCTTCTTGTGTGGCTGTTTTTGCTGGCTGTAATGCACAGCAGATGCTGCACTTGTAGGTGTTTTTCATGTCCTGTAACTGATCCATGTGAGTTTAACAGCAGCCCCTTGTAACAGAAGCAATTTCTGATACCTTATTATGCTGCCTGCAGGGAATGTATTTTTGCTAGAGTGCAATATTATTCTGTAGCTGCAGGTTAAGCCCAAGTTCCTTGTGTTGCAGATAACCTTGGCAGTATGAATGGACCTAGATGTGAGGAAAAAAGGACCTCTCAGTGCCTCTGGTCAAACTGGAGGTGGTGGCTGTGCAGGGCAGGTGGGATGGACTGTTACTCTTGTCCTAGGTATGCCAGGCTGCAGCTTCTTCCCATGAGTCACCATTAGGATTGTGTGTGATACCGGGTGTGAGGGTGGGGAAGGGAGAAGGAGAGGACAAAGCTGATAAATAGATGAATCATTGTGGGCTTTGACTGCTGCTTGTGTAACTCACTGGCCTGGGCAGCAAGCTTTGCTGACTAATGTCATTGCACAGAGTCAATGAAGGCCTCTGTCTGTGTAATTGGTATCCTTCAAGGACTGCTGGGCTGAGGAGAATCCAAGAGCTCTGCAGGCTGCCAGCTCAGACGGTAATGAGAAGCATGTCTTGGAGACATGCCTGATGTGAATGATGCACCCTTGTTTACAGGGCTCACACTGACTTTTGGAATAGTATTTTAGCAAATTTTGTGCAGAATCTTGAAGTAAATCCCCAGCCTGTATTAACGTAATCCCAGTCCTTTGAAGGCCTTTATGTATGTTTACCACAGATTTAAAAATAAGGAGTCCTTGCACATCAGTAAGTTTGGCAGAGCTGGGGGTTGCCCTCTCCTGTGGTCGCACCAGCAATTAATGTACCATATTCCAGGTCAACAGCTCTTGTCTGAAACTGGTCTCAATTTTACAGCAGGTGATTGATAAGCAAATTCTGTTTAAAAAAATAACAGCAGCTGTATTCAGAGCTTGCCTTGAAGGAAGAATTTGTGAAGCTGCTGTAAAAGAAGCTGCTTGGCATTCCTTTTGCTGATGCCATTGGTGTTATCCTGTAAAGCTGGACTCTTATTTGCTCACTGGATACCTGTCCACCAGGAAGGACTTGCTGTGCAACTCCTGTGTGCCCAAGAATTTGGGAAGCTCCTTGGAGGCAGTGCCAAGGGTTTCCCATCAGAATGAGAAGCTCACAGGAGATGAGAAAAGACCTTTTGCCCTGACTTGGAATTGATTGCTCCTCGTGGTGGTGGTGGTGGTGGTGTTCTTGCCTCACGCAAAACAACCCAATTACTGGCATGCAGATTTTGCTGTGTTAAACAAGGTGGCATTGTGTGGGATGTGCTCTGCAATCTTTCTGTTGTTCTTGAGGTTTGGAGAGATTCCAAAGAGGAATGCTCACCCAAACTTGCACATAAACTTTTGGCTTTGATCTGGCAGTGCCTTTAAAAGAGGAACACCAGTGGTCTGTCTCCATGTGATTGCAGATCTCAGTCATCTCTCCCTTCTGACAAATTCAAACATTAAGTCAGAGGTGATGTAAAGGTGGTAAATGAGGTGAAAGGCTAAGCCCCATTTCTTAGGGGAAGGAACAGGGCAACACTCAGAGGTGTTACTAATGATTTGTCTTTTGATCACAGCAAAGAATGTTTAGAGGTGCTTTCATGAAATGACATAGCAGGTTCGGCTTTGGAGATGGTCAGACCTCAGAGGCAAAAATCACACATTTACAAAAGGTATCAAAAGCCCTTCCTAATTCCAGATAAGACAGTTGCCAAATAGACAACTATGTTTCTCAAGTACTGCATAGGTCCTCTGTGTGTGGCAGTTGCTTAGTGATGGGTAAGTAAAATTGATCTTTTGGCCACTTTGGATTATTTTTTTTTTAATGATGCTGGTAAATTAGAGGCCTTTCTAGGAGGATAAGGAGGGAGAACTTTTCAGGGGAAAGTTGATGTTTTCCTTGCCTAGTAAAGCATGATATCCTCAGATCCTGCATTGTGTAACTAAAGCATCCAAGCTACTTTCTTGTCAGCAGTTAGGAGACTAAAGTTTCAAAATCAGGCTTGTGATGTTTGTAGTTGTGGGATCATGCTGTTTTCTAACTTTACTTTTTCAGTCCAGTGGGTAGCCCCACTATAGAACTATTTTTAATCTCTTCAGGAGACTGTTTTATACTTACTCCCTGAAGCTGTTTCAAGAATCCCTACTAAAAACACAGGTCTGCACCAAGGTCCTTGGGACTGCCAGCTCAGCAGCAGCTGGGAGAAGCCACTTAGATTTGTGCCAGTGTTACTGAGAGATCCAAAAGACTTGCCAGTCTGCTTTTTCCTCATTTCCTGAGTAGAAGGGAGGCCATGGCTTATAATTGTTCCATGCTTTGATCTCTAATACACAAACATACTGTTTTTCCCTCTGTGGGGTGGATCAGCTGACATTGTGATAGCTCTTTGTAGCATAACATTGTCCTTCAGCATGGAACCAGCTGAAGCAGTGATGGGTAGCACATATCCCTGACTAGCAGGAAGGAAGGAGAATTACTCACATTAATGTGGGTGGTGTCTCTTTTGTTTCCCAACCTGGATATAAATAAGCTTTTCACTTCATCAGAGATGAGATTCTGGCTTTGATGGTAGTGCCTTTAATTGAGGTGCTTGAGAATATGTGAAAGAATTAGATGTTAAATAAAAATTTCTCATTTCTTGCTCCTTGGTTGCTGGAACACACCTAGTTTTTGGAAATATGATGGATTGAGGTAAGAAGAAAGCTGACAGAGAACTTAGAACTTGTTTGCTGTGTCATCTGGTAGATGTGGGTCCTTAGGAATGCCCAAATGCTCTGACCAGGATGGAGAGCTGATCTCCTCATTGCCTATTTTATTGAGCATGCCTAAATCCCCTGAGAGACCTGGCATGGGATGTCAAACTGCCTCAGCCACTGACTTGTGGAGCACAAGTCAGCTATCCCCTGGCATGTTCTGTGCAACCTTTGTACAGGGTGCCACGCTGGTGTCAGGCTCATGGCAGTGTTCCCAGCTCCTGGGAAGGCACGGGTAGAGGGCAAAGGGAACTGTCCTCTCCTGGCTTTCTCTTTGCCACTGCTCCCCCAGCCCCCAGGTGGGCTGCTGCGCCTTTCTGGAGTTGGGTGGACCTGAGGAGCAAAGGTCAGACCACTCAGGAAGAAGGAATGTGCTTTTCTGAATAGGGCTGATAAATGCATCTGAGCAGTGGAAACAGACTTGAGTGACACGACCCTGCAATTTCTCTGCTTTGGGAAGGTTGTGCTGCCTCCCTTGCATAGAAAAGTGTCAGAAGATACTGCATTTCAAGGGGGTGTTGCAAGCTTTTGGACATTACAAAGGCCTGTCTCAATAACCTGAGTCCTCAGGCTTTGGCACAGTCTAGCACGAACCCATAACTGCAGGATTTCTGTAACAAAAGCTTTCTGAAGGGACTGTTGCATTCTCTTTCTGGGCAGCAGACAAACTGTTCTTCCAGGTTTTGATTATCCCTTTAAGAGGATTTGAAAGGTGAAAACTTATTTTTTCTGCTGGTGTGTATGGTTGAGACTATTAGCCAAATATGCTCTTGTTCCTCTGTGTGATGAGTGACTTAGCTGTTTGTGGAGATTTTAATTCCTTGAATGCGGCGGTTCAAGTCTGGCCAGAAATGATTGCTTAAATGTATTTGCTGGTCCCTCTGCACCCCCAAATGCATACCATAGGCAAAATGTAAAATGACAGTGCTGTCAATAGGTTCTTCCTTTAACAGTTTGGTATTTCCCAGAACTTTTATGGTCACAGTACTGCTAAGAATGATGCGTAGCCAGAAAGTGACTGAAAGTACTTGAGTACTACAGAAAAAACTGAGTTATTTCTACAGTTAAAATTAATTCCTGGAAGAGCTATTGCCTTAGCAGCAGCAGAACTGGGAAAATGAGTGACTATATTGGTAGGTTGTGATTCTGCACAACCTGATAAAGTAAGCAGTATTGGCTCATACTGGGAAGTTACATGGTGGTGGTAATGGTATGAGTAAGGATGCTGACATTTCAGAAGGAACTACATCTCCATGTCCCACAGCTTGTTTGGAGGGGAAAGGTGGAAAAATGCATGGTTTAACGTGGGGCTGGGTCCTTCCTGTGCAGACCAAGCATCATCTGTGTGCTCTTAAAAAAATATGCCTTTGATACTGATTAAGCTGTCATGATTTCAGCAGGATAATATTCCTGATCTCTTGATATGAGCTCACTTCTACCAAGTCACAGGTCTGTCTTGAAAATGCCCATTATAACAGTGTTCCTAGAAATAGAAAGGAGTCTTGTGGAGGAGGAATTGATATAGGTAATGGGGAACCACTGAGTCAGCCTTATTTGGCTGAGCTTTCCATCCCTTAACAAATCTGCCATGTGGGGAAAGGAAGGATTAAGGTCAGAAGGGCTTCTCTGACATTACAGACTTTGGGGTGGAAAAAGGATTGTAATTGTTAACCCAGTAAAAATGAAGCCTGAGATAGAGGGCTACATAAAAGCTCCCTGGAACTGAGTCAGATGGAGGTCAAGAAACCCTTCTGCCCTGAGAATAGGTTAAACTGGCTCCAGCCTTATCAGGGCTGGAAATGAGACAAAGTCTCTTGACTCTGCACTACTTTTGCAGGAGCCAGAGCAGCTGCAAAGCTTTGGCACTCACTGGAGCACAGAGCTTATTTTATTCCCTATTTCAATCTCGTTCTCTCAGACCACCCACAGGAAAAGAGCAGGTGACCTCCAGTGAGCTGGCAGCCCTTCCCAAGGGCAGGGGGAAGGGGCTCTCTGTAGCTCACCCTAAAGCTGGTGAATTGGCCTGTTTTTCTGCTGCTCAGAGCTTCAGAACGAGAGCTGAGAGAGTTGGGGTTGTTCAGCCTGGAGAGGAGAAGGCAACTGGAACACATTGCCCAGAGAAGCTGGGAACTCTCCATCCCTGGAGGTGTTCAACACCTGGCTGGATGTGGCTCTGAACAACCCGATCTGGTAGAATGTGTTCCTGTCCATGGCGGGGGGTTGGAACTAGGTGATCTCTAAGATCCCTCCTAACCCAAACCATTCTACCATTATGTGAAGGTGCCAAGAAACAAGCAATTGCAGAGTCAAGGGAAATGCCAGGTTTGTTCAGCTTGGAAAATACTTGGGTGCAATCCTTTTTGGGTTGAGTCTGAATTTAATTGAAACTTCCCATGACTGCAAATGCTATTTTTGGTTTTTAGTGAAATCAGCGGTGTGCAGGCTTCAGTTTCACTTAACCCAGTTAGGACTTTTTGGGTTTTTTTGCTTCAGTATGATGAAACTACTCTTAAAGAAGACAGGCTGGGTTGAGATGTGTCTGCCAGCTTTGTGGACACATGCTGTGTGTTCTGTGTCTAGCTCAGCTCCTGGGGTTTTCCATGCAGCTGGACTCAGTGGCTGCTGTGGCAGTAGCAAGGCTGATAGAGGCCTCTCAGGCTCTTGGTGGCTGTGTACCTGAACTGGAGCTGAAACAGGTGTGGAGCACTGACTTGGCTCTCTAAAGACTGAAAGCAGAGCTGGGGAGTACTGACTAGAACTGAGTGTTGTTTTGGTTTGGTTTTTTAATTATTATTAATTACTCTGAGTTTCTTCATAAGAGCTGTGTATGGGTTTGGGTTTGTGGACACGTCTGAGGAAGATGAACGATGATTGCCTGACAAAGATATTCTTTGAAAATCACAACTTGTCTTTGACTAACTGTTGGCTTTTTTGGTGACTTTTTTCTTTAAGTGAATACTGCATTTGTGAAATTAATGTTGTCTTTCTGTTCACAGTGGGCCACTATCCGGTTACAAAAAGGTGCCAAAAAGCCACAGCCACAGATGCCACGGACTCCTACTACTAATGGTGAGAGCTGAGGGCAAAGTCACATTGATGGGACCCATGCTGTGATGTTGGAGTACTGAGGCCTTCTCAAATGAAGCAGTTAGATGTGTGCATGAGAGAGCTGGAGAAGAGGTGGGGTGTTACATGCTCACTGAAAATCATGGTTTATCCTCAGGCAGCTGCTCACTCACTGCCCCAGCAGGATCGGGGAGAGAACCACAAGGGTAAAAGCCTGAAAACCCAAGGGTTGAGATATAGGCAGTTTAACAGGGAAAGCAAAATTTACGCACACAAGCAAAGCAAAATAAGGAATGAATTTCCTGCTTTCCCATGGGCAGGCAGGAGAGCAGGGCCCCATCATGGGTAACTTGGGGAGACAAGCACCATCACTCCAAATGTCCTGCTTTCCTCCTTCCTCCCACTTTATACCCTGAGCATCATGCCATACAGTTGGGAAGATTCCTCTGGTCACTTTGGGTCACCTGTCCGGGCTGTGCCTCCTCCCATTCTCCCAAACACCCCCAGCTTCCTCATCAGCCTGGCTGTAGGAAAAACAGGAAAGCCCCTGGCTCTGTAAATCCTTCTCAGCAATAACAAAAACATCTCTGTATTATCAACCCTGAGTTCAGCACAAATCCAAAACACAGCCCCCTACCAGCCACTGTGAATAAAATTAACTCTGCCCCAGTGAAAATCAGCACACTTATGTATCTAATAGTTTTGCAGTGCTACAGGCTAGCAAACAGTTCCTGCAGAATAAAATGCTGCTTTTACTGGTTTGTACTGAGTAGTTGAAAAATCTGGGGATAAGGAAATAAAGGATATGAAGCAACATGAATTTTAACAAAACAAAGTAGAGCTTAAGATGAAGACTCTTCTCAGTTGATGGAAATTTTTGTGTTTAAATATGAGGTTAATTTTCATCTTGAAATTTGTCTTTACACTGATGCTTGCAACATTAGAGTACACTCATATTCTCTGAAGAGATCTAAGAGTTTGTTGGACAGCACTTTTCTTTCCAAAGCTCAGTGTTTTTTCTGTGATAGGATTGCAAGTTGAAAGTGTGTAGTGGGCTACTTGTCTTTTTTTCGGTCTGGTGCTATTGACCTTTTACCCTCTGGAGTTAGTATCAGTGTTTGCCAAACTTCTTACACTCACTGTCTGTAGAAAGAGAGCTGAAAAGTTGCTTCATCTTTCTTCCTTTAGCCTAGTTTTGAAATTAGTTCTTTAACTATATCTTAACCCATACTGTGTGTGAGTTGTGGTAGACTGTAGTAGGCCAGAGTTGGCTTAAAGACTTTGGAGCCATGAGAGAAGTCTGTTTGCCCAGGAAACAGGAAAAGGCTGAACAAGGCATTGCAGCCAGCACTTGGTTTCCTCTTGGTTCCTGAATGCTTCAGTTTTGTTATTCAATTGCTCTGTTTTGACAGCATTTGGCAGCAGTGTAAGCATTTTCTGTGTGCTCCCTCCTTAGGCTGCACAGCTGGAAGCAGGCTCAGCCTGCCAGTTAGCAGACAAGTCAGTTGTTACCTGAGCCTGTGGATTAGCTCATGTGAACATGATCCAGCAGTGGGGACTGAATTGCTGAGCTGGGTATGTGTGTTTCAGCTCCAAAGGGATGTCCTTGTCAGTACTGCAAACACTGGGATCACACTGTCTGCAGGCCAGGCATGGAGCTGGCTTCCATGGCAGCAGATGCAACTGTCAGCACCTGTGATAATAACCTGGAGGTACTGCACAGTAGCTCTGAAAACAGGTTAAAACTTCTCTTGCTTAATTGCTGACTTTCAAATGGCTGAGAAAAAGTACATCCTATATCGCTCACCAGTGTCCTGAAAGTTGTGGGGTTTTTTGGGAGGAAATGGGGAAAGGCAAGGTTAGCAGTCCTTTCAGCTAATTGTCAGGGACATGTTGTCTGTTTCCCAGGTTGTCAGTGATGCAGGAAACTATCCTTTTTCTTCCTGTAAGGCTGATGGTGCCCCATCATGTCATGGGCCAGTGAAAGGGCAAGAGACCCCACTGTGCTGCTTTGGCTGTCACCCTCCTAGACATCTGATTGTTCTTACACATAGTCATTTCTTCTCCAGTAAAGAGACATCAAGGGAGAGATGTCCTAGCTAGTAGATTGTTCTTTGAGCTATCTTAAAAATAAAAATAAAAGCTACAAGTAGCTATTTCTCCTGTGTGCAGCTGAGGGGTGTGTAGTGTTAATATGTGCTGTGGTTCAGAACCTGCAATAAGTTGAGTGTACTCCACTATCTGGAGGACCATTAAAGATAGTAAAAATGGCCTGAGGTAATTCATATAGATGATTCCATGCAGGCTACGTTCAAGTAGTCTTATGGATGGGGATACACAATCACAGTGCTAGCCTGAAGCCCTTTTTAATGTCCTTTGTATATCTGAAATAAAAAGTTAAAATATTTCCCCACTGGAGGTGGATCTTTCTGCTTGAAACTGGAGTCTTAACTGTTCCTTACTTGACAAAGTATGGGGAGACATGTGGTGCCAAGCTGTGCTCCATATCTTGCTCTTGGGAATTTTTTAAGTATAGGAGTAACTGACTTGTGATTAGGAGTTCCTGGCTGTGGAAGCAAGTACTTGAGGGCCAGGGCAGGTGTAGGTCTAAGAGTGCATTATATAAGTTGGCATCCCCTGAGGTGACAGAACATGAGCAGACAGAGAGGCCCAATTGCATTACACAATATTTACTGAGGGAGGAGAAACTCCTGCTGATAATGCATTACAGAGTAGTTGATTAAAACAGGGTAAAGGTAAATGTTTATGTGTGTGTGCATGCACCTGTGTGTAAATGCTGAAAGCATGTGTGTATCACCTCTTGCGTCTTTCCTGACCACCCACTAGGAGGGGGTCAGGATAGGAGGGAGCACTGCAGATGTATGTGCAAGGGCAAGTTCCCTGGCAGAGCAAAAATGGTCCTCCCCAAACACTTTGAAATTGTGTCCCTCAGTAAAAAAAAAAACCACCAAAAAAAAACAAGTGGCATGATTGAGGAGACACCACCTTTCTCTGCAGTATCAAATCCAGTGTGCTTTACATCTCTTGGCAGAAGGGGCAGCCAGTGCCCCTGTGTTGGTGGTGTAATAAGGAATAGTTTCAAGAGAAATGCTGGCTGATGTATTTACATGGGGAATTATGTGGTGCTGTCACCTCAAGATCCCTCTCTGCCAGAGGGCAGTGTGTGCTGGACCCAGTGGCTGAGCTGGTGCCTGAAGGGTAGGTGTCTATCCCACTGCATCTGAATAACCACAGAGGGCTCTCAGCTCCCTGTGTGGGTGCTGGCTGGGTTGTCTTCAAGGTGGTGGGTTTAAAACCGACAAAAGTGCTAACAAGAGATTTGAAAATTACATTCAATAAATGAAAAGCTTATGCAAATAGTGTTAATAGTGTCTAGTTACTACATAAGTAGATACTACTAAGGAGCTAATTACTAGATAGTACTAAGTAGATACTACTAAGTAGATCTGCTTACAATGTAAGTAGATAGTGTCAAATTTGAGCCTGGTATAATTAGTTGACTGGAGTATGGGAGCTTGAAGGCTTGGGGCTTGTGCTGCAATACTGAGAAAAACAGTGACTATAGCTTTTTTTTTGTTGTTGTTGAGAGTAAAGTTTGCTGTACTCCTGAGTAGTGCTGCCCTTGGCAAGCTCAGGTCTACCCATGGCCAAGAGATTAAAGGCCATTGAATGTGAGTTGTGATTACAAGAAGGCTAAGTACATCACCAGAGCAGCGTGTGTGTAATTCTGTTCGTAGTACCTTCACGTGCTGCTGAGATCTTGGCTTGGAGTAGCTGTCCCAAGGCTGCAGGGAGCTGGTGCTGGCATGAGGTGTCATGTGACAATGACAGCACAGGCTGATGAGGCAAGACACTACAGCCCTGCTACCTCAGCTTGCTAGCAGTGTGATAAACTTGAACCCTGGGCTGGGTTCAGCTGAGAAGATGGAGCTAGACTGGCCAGCTGCTTGAGTGGTGCTGAATGGGCTGAAAGAGGAAACATTCCCAGCTTTGGGAACTGGAGAGAGGGGTAGTACTTGGGTGCTGGAGCATTCCCCTGGTTTCTTGCACACAACCTGTTTCCAGCAGCACAGAGCAGACAGGTCAGACTGACTCAGCTGCAATCCTGGATATTTCACATTTTGGAGATTTTCTGAGTGCAAGGAAAATTGAATGAAAAACTAGAGCTCTGATTTGGGCTTAACGTATGACATAAGCATAGTCCATTTTGGTAAATGTTTGATGTGATGCATGCTTGTATTATTTAGATCCTGAGGAGCACGTGGCCTTTTGGGTGAGCCATATTAATGGTTTATATATGTAGGCTTGTGATAGGACAATGCAGTGAGGTGGCCTGCTGGTACAATTGGAAGTCGTGGCTGCCAGGTTCCAAGCTGAAGGTGCAAATAGGTTTTGTTGCAGTGTTGTTCTTCTTTACTGTTTACCTCAGTGGTTTGTGAGACTTGTATCTTGGAGCTTCCTGTGTTATCCCATATGTATGTGCCATATGAAGATTTTCCATATCACTTGTAATTTAAATGTTAAAATTATTGGCACAGGAAATATATTGAGAGATTTTCTGTTGGCAAGACTTCATTAGGAGAAGGTTTCCTACAAAAACACATCCTACTATATGGAAAGTTCCTAGTAGCTGGATGAAATTGGGTGCTGTGTCCTTTCCCTTTTTTTTTATCTCAGCAGGGAAGCACAGAGATTATGCAATTTATCAGAGGGTATCTGACAGAGTGGCAACCTGAACTTGCACCTCTGTAATCCAAGTTGAATGTCTCAGGGGATGGTTGTTCTGGTTAACTGTTACTCTAGATTTCTTTGGTCATCAGTTTCTGGAGCCAGACTTGCTTACCAGCAAACAGCTACTTGATCTTTGTTTAGCTTACACAATTTGTTCTTGCCTTTGAAAGCTCTGATGAGAAATTTGTGCTTATCACACCATAAGCTTAAAAAAATAAAAGGGGTGGAGGAAGGTAAATACTTGTTTGCACTGCAGTTCTGAACCCTCTAAGTTTCTCTCCAGGCATTATTTAGTTAGAGTTTAGCTGAAACAGCTGTTAGTGCTGAACTGAATCAAGGCTCCTCTAGGCACAACTTTTTGTGATGTGGTGTTTTGGAGGGTTTTTCTTTGATTGATTTTAAGTAAAATAAAAAAAGTGTGGTCTGCCTGTACATACAGAAAATATTTGTGCTGTGAAGGCAGGGAAGTGCGTTTGGTTCAGAGCTGGTCCATGCACAGTGTTGTGGTCTGGGGCTTTGGCAGCATTGTGGCTGTGGGACACCAGAATGCCAGACAAAAGATGGGAATAGGGAAGCCTCCATCAAGGAGATGGAATGCCCTTAAATACACGGAGCACAGAAGGGAATGCAAAGGCCAAGGTCTCACTTGATTTCTTCAAGTAAAAAGAAGCACAAGAGAGTCCTGGATAAAGTTTGAATTGAGAAGATGCCAGATGGTGGGAAAGGGCTTGCCTTCTTGCTTTGTGTTCAGTTGGTAACAGAACTGGATATAGTTGCTGCTCAAGGTGTTGGTAGGAGGAAGGGGAGCTGACCTCCTGCAGGGTATCCTGTGTTCAACTGTACAGCTTCTCTTCCTGCCCTAGGAGGGGCTCTGACAGTAAATTTGTCTCCTTGAGTAATGCAGAGTAACAAGTGGTCTGGAGGGTGACTGTTACATCACAGAATTATTTTCTCAGATGGTTATCCTTTTCCTTCCCAAGGTATCATTGAAAGGGATGAAACACCTATGGAGAAGGAAATCTCCCTTCTGCATCGAGCAGACTTCGAATTCTCCCACATTTTCTACTTCTGCAGAAAAGGGTTTGAGGCCATTGTGGAAGATGAAGTCACTCAACGATTTTCCTCAGAAGAGCTGCTCTCCTGGAATCTGCTCACGAGGACTAATGTCAACTTCCATTATATCAGCCTGAGGCTGACTGTTGTGTGGGTCATCGGGGTGATAGTGCGGTACTGCTTCCTGCTGCCCCTACGGTAAGCTCTGGTGCTGAGGGGTTTTGTCAGCCTGGGAACGGGTAAATTGGTGCTTTCTTGGTAAATGTCATCTCAGCTTTAACTCAAGAGCAGCATTGGCAGATACAAAGTATTAACTTGCTTAAAGGCTCCCTTTATGTTAAGAGGCCCTTATTCACTGTGGAGGACAGAGTAAGGCTGGTGGTCATCTTTTCCATGAGTGCTTCCCCTAAGTCCATGTGTATTGGCAAAATGAATGTAAACTAAAGCTCCCTGACACCGTGTGCATGGGAGTATCTGGATCTTCTGCTGATGGGTTTAGTTGCATCACTTATAAGTGGTTTGTTTTCTCTTTTTTTTGCATTTATTCAGAGTTAGGATTAAAACACGAAGGAGACAGATTTCTCGATCAGACTTGGTTATTTATTGAATCTTACTTAAAGTACAGAGAGTTCTGCAGCACTTCTAGCTACTGGCTAAAAGTGAGCAAAATGGAGGTAGATTTAACTAGTTACAAGGTTTTTAAAAGCTAAATAGTTTTATTAAAAGCTAACACCTATATTATTTATGCTTTTGACCCAATAACTGAACACGTGACCTGCACTGCGGGATTTTTTATCCAACTGAAAACTGCTACCTGAAATCATGAAGAAAAAGGAAGAAGGAAGAAAGAGATAAAGCCCAAGAATGTTCATCTTGTCCTATACCTATTATTATATTCTGAAAACTCCAAATTCAAAATCTTTCACCATATGAAATTACACACTTGTATTCTAACTACACACCTGTCATTCTAACTTTATCACTCAAATTTGGAAGTCTTCTCCAAGGCCTCTAGTCAAAAGCAGTGTTCCCTTGGGGGTTAGTGTCAGAAAGCACAGAAAGTTCAGAACTCTTAGGCTTCTGGATTCCAACATGGTGCCTTTGCCAGACTATGACTTTAAGCAATAGGTCAGGGAATTGCTGAGTTGGAGAACTGCATATGTCAGGTATCTGAGGAATAATTGAATTTCTGCAATCCCTTTCCATTTTAAAGGAGGAAAATACTATTAAAGTGAGCAAAGCTCTTTACGTAGGTTTGATGTCTGTTTTGTCTGTAGCTTTACCCTCGCTGCCATTGGGATTACATCCATGATTGTGGGAACAACAGCGGTGGGACAGCTGCCAAATGGCAGGTAGGTGCTGTGTGTGAGGGATGACCTCACCAAATTGCATCAGTGCAAGCACCTGAAGATTAGGAGTGGACAGATTTGTACTTATAACAGACTACTGATAGTTCATTCTGCCTACAAATTTGTGGGTATTGTTTTAGTGGCATTTTGAATTTGAGCTGAGGTTGGATTCTTACCAATTTTGGCACTGAGGTTGATGATTTCTGATGGGTTCCTTCAGCTGCCATGAGATACTCAAATGGGGCATTGTAGGGCAGGTAGTAGTGTTGGGATGAAAAACACCCAGCAAAGAGGGGATAGCCTTGCCTAGGTAAGCGGCACCAAGGATATGATGAATCTGGGCTAAGCTGCTGTAGCAAGTGAGTGGTAGAGCTGGGGACATCCCTCTGTGCTCCAGAATACCAGGAAAATTTCAGCCCTGAGTTGTGTTGAGTAGGCTGGAGAATATTGCATGTGTGTCTAGCTGCTTTCCAGGATGCTTCAGATGTCTGATTTCTTTCAGAGTGAAGAACTACCTGAGCGAAGTGGTTCACCTCACGTGCTCCCGCATCCTCGTCAGAGCTCTGTCTGGTACTATCCATTACCATAACAAGTGAGTGAGCAAAAGTGTGGGTATGCTTCTATGTGTGTGTCATCCCATTGGAACTGGGGACTGCTCTCCTGAGCTGCAAGTTGATGTCACACTGCAGGGTGACTCACCTGACAGCTTCATGGAGATATTTGGTGTGTAATGTGGTGCTTAGTGCACTAGCAGTCTAACAACAAAATATGTAATTGCAGGGAAAACAGGCCTCAGAAAGGAGGAATTTGTGTTGCCAACCACACATCACCAATAGATGCGATCATTTTGACAAATGATGGATGCTATGCAATGGTATGAGGAGATCTAAGATAACCACAGCAGAGGGACCAGGAAAGATTGTGGGGTATTGCTTGTGGACTTCAGTACCTAATTTTCACTGCAGAGATGCTTGCTTGAGGACTGGTCAGTGGGGAAAAGTGTAAATTGTGTTGAAATTGGTCTATATTATGTGCTGGGGAAGTTGTCCTTGGAGTGTCAATGCCAGGCTCATCTGTTGAAGTACCTGAGACAGGCTTCCACGTGAGTGTCTAGATGCTCTCAAGTGAATGTATTTCAACAGTTCTCTGTGGTCACTGCTCAATCCTGGCTTGCAGCTTCCCAGTGCATTTGGGTTTGTTGGATTTTCTTGGAGGGGTGGAGAGGAGGAGGAGGTTCTGCCTTTCAGGTGTCTCAGACACTGATGTGCCTTGCTGGGCTTGCAGGTGGGCCAGGTTCACGGTGGGCTGATGGGCATTATCCAGCGAGCCACGGTCAAAGCCTGTCCTCACGTCTGGTTCGAGCGCTCCGAGATCAAGGACCGCCATCTAGTGACAAAAAGGTGAGGTGTGTGCTGGGCTGCCTCCCTGGAGAGGCATGGGGGGGCACTCAAGGACCTGGATTTGGGAATGAGTTGCAGGGGGGATGTGCAGCACACTGCACCGCTCGGAATGACCTGAGTGTGCTTGTTTGTGTGGGCTTGGGTGCAGTGCACTGCAGTCAGAATGGCAGGTTCCCAGGTCACCAAGGAAGGCTTGAAACATTTATACAGCATGTCATGGTTCAGATCAAAGGTTCTGGGAAGGTTTGGAATGCAGACAGTCATGAAGCATCTCAGTTGGGAAGCCATCAGCATAATAACTCATGTGTGATGAATTCAGGTGTGTATTTTGGAAGGACATAAAGATACTTAAATTCTGGTACTTTCTGTTGAAGAAATACCGATAATAAAACTGGCTTTCTGTGACAAAAACTGTCTCAGTTTCACTGCAAATTGTGAGCCACTAGAAATAAAAAGCTTTCTGTTTGGATGAGAGGCAAAATGTCCTGTTGTAAGAATATAAGCTGTGTACAAAAGTGATTTTCTGCAGGATGTCACCAAAAGCATACCCATGAATGCACTCTAGTACAGAGATAAAAACCTTTCCTAATTTGTAGAGAACTTTTTAGGTTAATTTGGACAGGTTAACTTCTTCACTGGCTTTTTGGCCTCTGCACAGCAGGACAGCTTTGCCAAGTTGTACAAAAGTTATTCAAGTAGTATGAGCTGTAGGCATTTAGAAGTCCCCTTTTTAAGAAATAAGCTGTTAAACAGCAGAGGCTGGATGGACCACTGCATCAATAAGTTTTTCTTCTTATGTAGGCAATTTCTTGAAGGTTAGTTAGTTGGACTGGCTTAATGGCATGTAATTGTTAACTTCTCTGACAGGCATTAATAAAATAATGTGGAGGAAAGAAAACAGCATGTTGCCTCAAGGTAATGCTCCAGGGGCCAAAGGGATGGCAGGCACAAAGCTTCAGTTTCTGTGGAAAAGAAAAGCAAGTACAAATTAGTGTCTAGTAAAAGGCTTTGGTTTCATACATACACAATACATAAAGTTATTTTTAATGCACCTGCCTGGGGAAAGAAGAGTAGAAAGGAGCTGTTTTAAGCTTTCCTTCTGCTTCCACAGACTCAGGGAACATGTGGCAGACAAAAGCAAGCTCCCAATCTTAATTTTTCCAGAAGGTAAGAAGCTGAACTACTTATCCCCATTCAGTGTAGATGTCATCTCTGTTCTCTTTCCATGGCTTCTGCTGCTCAAATCTATCTTCACCTCTGGCTTCAACTTTGTTAGGGCATTCCTGGTTTCCATCTTTAATGCAAGATGAATAAACATGGAGACAACACAATACTGTCCCTGGATGTTGCTTCTCCTGGCAGAAGCTGCAGGCAGAAGAAGGGGAAAATTGTTTATTTTGCCCTGAGATTATTAATTTGCTGTCCTACAGATTTAACCTCAGCATTGTGCTTTTTGTCTTGCACACCTTCTGGCTTCATTCAGAGAGTCAGTCACAAGACAAAGGCTAAAAATAAGCCAGGGAGAGATGCTTGACTCAGTGAGCAGCAAATGCAAGCCCTTTATGGTAAGACCTGTATGTGGATGTTGTGTTGTACTGAAATGATTGTGTGAAGCAATTACTTTCTCTTCTGGACAGGCACCTGCATAAACAATACATCTGTGATGATGTTCAAGAAGGGGAGCTTTGAAATAGGAGGGACAATCTATCCTGTTGCAATCAAAGTAAGTGGAAATAGCTGGCTGCTGAATTTCAGAGTTTGGGATGGGATTTTGTCAGAGGTGCAGGAAGCTGTCTCAATACAGCTGCTATTGAAAGCACAGTAGCTCTGGCAATTGGGTATATGCTGTGGATGTCTCCTGGAGAATTAGTGGCTGAAATTAAAGTGAAATGCTTGCCCTACAGAGCCTGGCTGGTAGGCCCTGATGAGGTCAGCTTCTTCCTCCAGAAAGCTGTAAGAGAGAAATCCAGCTAGTTCTTCCCAGTGCTGAAGGGAAGCATCATGCTCGCAGCAGAACTAATTCTTTTGTCTGTTCAGGCAGATGGGTGGCATCTGCTGCTGGTTCTGCCATGTAGTCCCAGGTCTGAGAGGCTGTGATGGTCTGGGGAAAGGCTTAATGAATTGTTTTTTGTGATCCTTTGCAGTATGATCCTCAGTTTGGAGATGCCTTCTGGAACAGCAGCAAGTACAACATTGTGAGCTACCTGCTGCGAATAATGACCAGCTGGGCCATCGTTTGCAACGTGTGGTACTTGCCACCAATGGTTAGAAAGGTAATCCAGCACCTGGTTGCCTGACTGCTATTTAAGAACTTAACTGTGTTGGCAAGTGCACTTTCATATTTTTTTTTTCCCCCAAAACCTCTACCCACCCTATGTCTCCAAATCAGTTTTATACTGGATTTTTGTCAGTGCTGATTTTTCATGATGCAGCTTGGTACCATGAGCAGTGCATCAAATATACATGTAGTAAATGCAGTGCTGTTCCCAGTAGCAATAATGGTCATGTCCCATCTTGTTGAAGCAAAATTTTCTCTTAATTTCAGCACTCTAGAGGAAAAATGAGCTATTATCACATGGAAACGTCAGATTGTGATGTTGGCATGATAAGGAGTGGGTTGTTTGGCAGTGAGCTAATTTGATGAGGCAGCAGATAAAAAATGTTATGAAAGTCTGTTTCAGTTGACTTCTCTCTGCTTTGATTATGTTGAATTTATGACCCTTGAAGGAAGGTGAAGATGCTGTTCAGTTTGCCAACAGAGTGAGGTCAGCCATTGCTCGCCAAGGAGGACTGACTGAACTCCCCTGGTGAGTGATGCCATCTTTGTTAGAATTAATGGACTATTTGTGGTTAGTTTGACTGATAGGTGCTTCCCTCCTTAGCTTTGTGGCAGATAAAATTCAACACCACTTCATTCCACTCAGGGAAAACAATGGAGTAACTCCACATGCACGTATGTGAAAGTGAAAGATGTGTAAAGTTTTTGGAGCATGTAGCATGCAGTGAGTTTCATCTAAAGGCTTCATGCTTTTGAATTAGGTCCATTCACAGTTGTTTCTCATGTTGAGATTAAGTAGCAAAAGTGAGGTCACTTGGCAAATCTGATGAACAACAAAAAATAAAATGGGCCTTGAGGCCTTCTGCTCTGACTTTCTCATATCCTGCCTCAGTGAGTAGCAGGATAATGCCTAGATTTCGTATGACACAAACTTGAGAGCAAAATCCAGATGAAGAGAATGGGCAAATAGAGTCAACTATGAGACCCAGCTCTGAATAATGTAAGGCAAGGCACAGCTGTAGTTTTGCAGAAGGTTGGCTGCCTCTACAGTCTGGGGAAGTAGCATCCCGAATTGCCAAAGATTTCTATAGCAGGTACAGCCTGTTACCAACATGAATAGACTGCTCTAATGGGCTGAATTCAAAATTTGAACTGCACAAGCATTGGGGCTTAAGGTAAAGGCTTTAATAAATGTGCTTAAAATTGGATGTCAGAGAAGTTCTGAAGAAAAGCCTTTAATAATAATAATGCTAATAATAATAATTTAGATTACCTACCTTAATCAACTGTAGAGTTTTAATGTAATGCATAATTTGATAACAGTAACTTTAACAGCCCTTATGGTTTACTGTTCCCTCTTGCTCTGTTCCAGGGATGGAGGTCTGAAACGAGCGAAAGTCAAAGATACTTTCAAAGAAGAGCAGCAGAAAAACTACAGCAAGATGCTAGTGAGAAATGGATCAGTAGGAAGCTTGAATGCAGAAACTGAGTCAGACTGAATGGTGATTCTTGAAAAGTAACTTTGCACAACCAGCCTTAGCAGGAATAATATGTGTTTTTTTTAATTAAAAAAAACCTGACAAAAAATAGAGCAAGAAAACAATGAAATCCTTCATTGTGTGTATGCATATTCTCTGTGTGGCTGGTGCAGAGCCTGCCAAGGGCAGTGTCTCTGTGTTTCTCCCTGTTCATTCTTTTACTCTCCTGCCCCTCTCCATCTTCATGTGATGATGCACTGCAGCTCCTGGTATTCCCAAGCTGAATGCCTGCAGAGTGAGAAGATGAAAAAAAACACCTCAGTTTTTCTGATTTTGTAAGGATGAAGGGAAGTACACTGAACAGATGCTGTCAGGACACTGTTTGTGAAGATACCTCTTGTTCATGGTACTTTAAAGGTTTAAACATAACAAAATTTTGTCCTTTTTTTTCCTGTTGCTCACAGACTTTTTGTTGTAGATGGCTTAAATAACATGCTTTAAGATGTTGTCAGAACTGTAAGACTATTTTTGTTAGCTTGCACCTGGATGTGCAAGGAAGGAATGGAAGCAAGGGCTGCAGAGACCCTACAGGATGGGAAAGGAGCTGCCTGCCAAAAGCACAGACCATGGACCATGAGGAATTTGGTTGCCTTATAACATGGTATTGCCTTTATTGAGAACTGCTGCCTGAGGGGAGATGAGGGGCAAGTCCTCAATCTCCCTGTCCATTGCTGTTGTTGAAATTGCTTTCTTGAGCTCTGGAACTGTAAAGGTAAGGTACAGTTAGGGTTGGATAATGTAGGCTATGACAGATGAATTTTTGTGGATTGTCAGGAGTTCCTGTCTGCAAAAATTATTGTTAATGGCTTGAAGTTCTCAAGAGAGCCACTCCAGAAGCACATTGTGTGTTTCCTGGGCTAGCAATAGCTATCACAACTATAAACATAGGATCTTTAAGTCAGCTTTGATACAAGACATGGCATGTCCAAATCTGCAATATATTGCTGTCTGAATGTAATGAGAAATAAATTCTATATTTCTAATGGGTCTTGTGTGGCATTACTACTGTTTTCTAAATCTATATAATTAAAAAATTTGTACTTCCTGAAAACTTAACGTTGGAATTACTGACATAAAGAACCAGTTGTAGTTGAATTCTACTGATTTCTAATCTGACTTTCTTTGCTTTTTTACCCTCTCCTTGGACTCTAAGGCACATAGGTGCCTTGGTGTTTATCCTTATTAGAGTAGGAGTAACTCATCATGCAGGCTCATGTTGAAATTACAGCATGAAGTCTTATCAGGGAGACTCAATTAATGAATCTGTAATTAACTAGGAAACAACTGAGCTTCTAAATTTTTAGCTGAGTTCATTTCTAAGTAGTTTTTTCTTTTTAGCATATAGAAATTAATGCTGAAAAAAAATTACTGTTCTATAAATCAAAATTTAAAAGCCAGAAAAAGTGTTCCTATTTCCCATTATGCACTTATACAAGGACAAATACATAGGGAAGTGTTTTCAGGTTTAGCATGGCAGGCCTTCAAGAAGGAAATTGGTTTTGTTAAAAGGGTTAGTTGAGAGTGGTAAGACAAGTGAGACACAGGAAGCTTTTTGCTTAAGGTTAACCTAGTTCAGCTGTGGTCTGAGTTGTTATTATTGTTAAGATGAACTGGTCATGCAAGCTTTGGGCTAATGAATGTGTTTGTAATAATTTATAGATATTAGCTGAGATCTTGAGCTTTCCTGGATTGCACTCGGTACAAAATAGGAAGCTTTGTAAGGACAACTCTTTTAAAAACATGCCTGCCTGTTTCATATGCATACACACATAAAATACTTTACTGAGCCTCTCTATAGTAGATAGTAATGTTATTTCTTCTTCTTTATTGTTCTAAGAGGCGTTTTAAGGAAAGCCTGTGGGGGAATGTGGGATACCTGTAGTGTGTCTCATTCCCCATTAGTTCGAGAATTACTATACTTCCTGGGAAACACAGGCTGAACCATAATACATTTCAGTTTCTTGTGGTATACCCAGTGCTGAGAAACCTTGCAGGAAATGCTTAGAACACCTTTGGCTACTTCACCTTGGAAAAACACTGCAACAGTTTGTGAATATTTAACAGTTTGAAACTATAGCCACACTCAGAATTCAACTGAAGCAAGTTTAGAACCACTGAAATGTTGGGAGGTAAGTGTATGCTAAAGGTTTGGAATACCAGCTGTCACTGTAGAACACAGACTGTAAAGGTAACATGTAGAGCTTATTAGGAAGACAATGTTAAACAGTACAATAATACAAAATCAGAGAACAGAGGACATGAGGTAAAATGACCTTTCTATACAAATTATGAAAATACAGTTATGGTAAAATCAGTACAAAAAAGACCAGAATGTAGTAAAGGAACACAGAGTCCTGACTTTTGTTCTCCAGTGTGTGCTGAAGCAGAGATTGGAGCGGTGCTTGTCGTTTTTTGGGCGCCTTGAGATGCTTTATTTAAGGCATTTTTTGTTCCATTGGTCAGTTCTCAATGTAGGCTCAGTCAGCTTTTGCATATCATGAAGTGTCTTTAGGTCTTGTTCATTATTGAGGCCAATCCTTTTTAAAATGTCTCTGTTTGCTGCATTTTGGATGTTATCCAATACCTGCCTTGTGGGGCAGGTGGCTGAAACATGCATACTGCAGCTGTGATGGTATAATTTTCCTGGCAGCCATAGCTTCCACAATCCCCTGCTGATTGCCTGTGCTCGAAGAGCTGCTGAGTGCTCTGGAATGTTCTCTTGCATCAAGGCTTTCTCAGCTGCTCCCCTGATGTTATTCAGCACAGGCTTAGGGAGGTTTACTGCTCAGTCTTTAGAAGGGGTGTGCAAGCAACCCAGTGTCAATCCAGCTTGTACTTGTACCCCCGCATAATCTTGCAACAATTGATTTAAGTCTCTTCAAGGTTTTTAACCTCCAGCGTGGACTTAATGGGTGATGCCATGTTGGACCCCGTGTGGGGAGGTTTGGGGCAGACACAGGGCAGTGGCAGTGCTGTGTCTAACCAGGCAATCCAAAGGGCGAGAAGGAGGGCTAGTGTTGTATATATATATCAAAACCAAGGGCAACACCTTATTTGTAACAGACTGGTTAACGTATTAGTTCCCATGAGACAACTCTTCTTTCTGTTCTCTCACCATGATCTAAGTATGTCCTTTCTCCTAGGTGTCTCCCAGGGAAGCTGAAGTTTTTCGCAGGTGAAGCCAGCTTCCTGTCCACCTCAATTTCCACAAAATTCTTGCTTGAGGAATGGAAATTTTTTCAGACAGTACTGAGATATTTAAGGAAAGGGCCAAAGAAAACCCTAAAGGGACACAACTAAGGTGAAAGCAGACTTTGGCTGTGAAGCCTTCTCCAAGGTATTAGTACTCTGGAAGATGGTTCCTAGTTCTGATTTTTTTTTGTGGATGGTGGACAAACAAAAATATTTAGCAGTGCTAGCACTAGGAAGCCTGATTTTATATGTGGCTGTGCCCCAATTTAGACTGCAAGCTCTGATTGAAGCTGTGGTACAATACAGTGTTATCACAGAATGATTTGGGCTGGAAGGGACTTTTAAAGGGCACCCTGTCCAACCCCCCTGCAGTGAGCAGGGACATTTTCAACTAGACCACACTGCTCAGAGCCCTGTCCAACCTGAACTCAAATGTTTCCAGTGATGGGGCTTCTACCACCTTTCTGGGAAACCTGTGTCAGCATTTCACTAACCTCATTGCAGAAAAATTCATCCTTATCTCTAGTCTAATTCTACCTTTTAGTCTAAAACATTACCCTTTGTCCTATACCCTACTAAAAAGGCTGTCCCTATCTTTGATGTAAGGCTCCTACAAGTTCTGAAAGGCCACCACAGTGTCTCCCTGGGCCCACTTTTTGAGCTTGTTCAAGTATCCTGTCCTTCAAGAGTGTCAACAGCACCACTCAGCTTGCTGTCATCTGTAAATATGCTGAGGGGGCACTGGATCCCAGTATGTCATGGATGAAGTTAGTACTGGTCCCAGTACACCCTCTGAGGGACACCACTGGAGCATGATGTAGGCCAGAGTGTGCTGCAGAACAGAGCTTGACTCAGCCCTGTGTGAGGATATGCAGGTGGACTGAGAGCTACTAAAAATCTTGGGGATTTTTAATATTTATTTGTGTGACAAGCTGGCTGCTCAAGCCTAGCAGTGAGGGTGAATTCTTTGATTTTGTCACAGACGTGTTTTTGGGTGCTGCTGTGCCCTGAAGAATGTGGCCATGCAATTACCAATCCTGATTCTTCCCATCAAAAAGGTTTTTTTGTTTCTCTGAAATGAACATAATAAAACCAGCAGAACTGTGACCTCAAGAGTCAAGATAGAGGCTCTAATGATTGTTCACTGTCTCCATCTTTTTATTAAATTTTTTCTGAGGCTCTTTTTTGCTGCATAAAATCCATACAAATGAAATACAAGCACAGTCAGTAAATAGTAATGAAAAGGTAAATTCATTTTGCAAAGAAGCCAGTGCATATAAGACATCATCTGGAATAATGATGATTTTTTTTCTTTCTTTTTTTTTGCACAGATCACAAAGCTATTACAGTCTTTTAAAATTAATATCTGGCTTTTAGGCTCTGTAATGGTTTGTGTGACCTCTACTTACCCTTTTGCTAATAAGAAAAATTATATTGTTTTTAAATACAAGACAGACACAAGATATGATAATTGTATGGATAAGACTGATATTTCTGTTACATAGCATGGAATGGTAAAGTGCTTGGTTCAGTTTTCCAAATTGTGGCCACCTTTGGGTCAGGATGGTATGAATTTGTATCTGAGCTTTTGCAGAGCTGCCCTGCTCAGTGAGGAGGCACTGGGAAATCTCCCTGCCAGCTTCCCACCTCTCTTCTTAGGCCAGGCATGGTACAAGGCTGGAAGCTCAGCTGGACATGGCCAGGTTGTAGTTTGTGCATCTCTGTGGTGAGAAGGGCCTGTCCTGGACCTGGCACACTGAAATTCAGAATTTCTAGCACCCCCAGGGGCAGTGACTCTGTTGTGTGCTTGTGCTGTGGTAGTGTGCAGTTCACAGGCTGGGCTGTATCCAGTTCTTTCTCACATACCAGACAATGTTCTGTGCACATAGCATGTCTTGGAGACCTAATTTGCAGGGGTTTTAATTTCAAAGAGAGCCTGAGAGCTGAATACCCTTTAACTTCTGTGAATTGCTCTGTCACGTGATGGCTTGACACCATTCCACCAGTGTAACTTGGTTCATTTTACTGCAGTCATGTCAGTTCTTAAGGAATCACAGAATGGTCTGGGTTGGAAGGAACCTTTAAGATCATCTTGTTCCAGCCCCCCTCTGCCATGGCCAGGAACACTTTCCACTAGACCAGGTTGCTCAGAGCCCCATCCAGCCTGGCCTTGAGCACTTCCAGGAATGGGGCATCCATCCTGGGTGAGGAATGGATCTCAGGAGTGAGGTTTTTAGCTATACCTTAAACATGTGTCCTGTCTCAGTATTTTGAGCTTTTGATTCCAGAGTTATCTCATGTAAAACCAAGTTACAGAAGTCCAAAGGAAATTGCTTTGGTGCCTTGAGGCCATCACCTAATCCAGCAACATTGCTGGGAAGAAATTTCCTTGCCAAGGAGCAGTATCCATCAGCTGATGACTGCATGAACGTTTATTGGATTTTGTGGTTTGTTTTTTTTTTTGTTGGTTTGGGGAGTGAAGAGGGCTTTTGGGAGACCTGGCACTGAGCTAGGGTGGGAGCAGGGAACTTGTACCTTTTACAGTTAAGTCTTCCTTGGTGCTGTTGGAGTGTTCAAGTACAGGGCATTCCCAGCAGAGCACTGCCACCCTCAGCATGGGGCCCTGTGTCAGTGTCAGGCTAGGCAGGCCAAAACTTTTTGCCCCTGAAGTGACTTGCTGGCATAAGTCAGAGCTTTATTGGGCAGACCAGGTTTTTGTGTGTGCTTTGCTCATCAGGACTTTCCACCTTTCTGTATTTTGTGTCACTCATTTGTTGTAAACTAATTTTTATTTTGTTTTTTAATGTTATCTGGCTGTGCAATTCCGTGCCTGGTGTTTAGGAAAGGCACAAGTTCTGTCATTGAAGGATATCTGTATGTACTTTCGGTTTTGTCTCATATTGCTTTCTTGTGGGCTCTGTCTTTCTACCTCCATTCCCACACAGTAGCAAGTCACTGTCTCTTGCAATTAGTTACAAAGAAGAAGGATGAGATTGGCCCTGTGTTCTCCTCACTTCATCCTGGGATAATGGATTAGTCCAGATGCTTGACAGCATTGCATAAAGTGAGCGTGATGGAGTGTAAGCCCAGGTGGGGACAGCTCTAGCACAAAACAGCCCTGGCATGGCATACTCTAATTTCCTTCCTCATGCTTCATCTTGTGCAACGGTTCCACTTAATTATTGCACTGTGGAAGTCAGCTGCCCGGGCAGGGATTAATCCTTTCCAACAATTGCAATCAAACTTCCACTTGTGTACTCGACTCCTAATGCTGGGTTCGTGCTCAGGGAAGGGGATGGGAATTCAGAAGCATGAGCCCTTGAGAGCAGCAGAAATTTCCTCCTTGTCTCATTCAATAATAGTAGTGGCACTACTTTCTGGGGAGAGAGAGGAATAATGTTGTTTAAGAGGCTGTCAATTCCCAAGTTAGCCACATGAAGAAACCAGTGCCCAGCTGAAGTCCCAAACACGTCTGTTTAGCTGGCCTAGGGTAAAAGTTAAACATGCCTGAGGTTTTGGGAAGGAGTTGGGGTGTGAGGGAGGTCATTTAGGCTTTTAGAGGTATTAATTAAATGCTGTTTGGAATGCCTAAAAAACTTGCATCTTTAATCTTCCTGTGCCAAACAATCTTGGGAAATTGTCCCTGATATCTTGAGAAAGGTGATACCTAAATGTAAATCTTCAGTCCTAAGTAGTTGAGAAGTAACACAGGCTTGGTTTAGCTCTGTGAAACGAGAGATAAGACAGGAATTAAGAATACACAACTGGGAAGGGGTGAAGTTATGGCATTAGAAATAATTAGCTGTTCAGAAAATGTAGTGCTTAAGCCAAACTGCATCCTTAGTTTGAACTCACCTCAGTATCTTTTGGAGCTGTGCAGGGTGGTCTTATAACCCTCTCTTCATGTACCAAAGGGGCAAAATCTTTGCTTGTGTTCAAGCTTGATATGTTGTCCTTGGACTTTTGAATGTGTACTGGTCAGGATTCAGCTGTGCTCCCACTTCTGTCAGTACAGGGTTTTTTACTGTGTTTCCAAGGAACTCAAAATGAACCTCAAAGATGGCAGGAATGTTTGTGTGGCATCCCCGTCCCTTCCCTGGAATCATGTGCACTCATTTAGCTCCTCAAGAAAACTCCTGGGGAGTTGATCATCAAGGCTGTCTCAGGACTTCCATTTCCTGTTGAAAGGTAGATTTCTGGTCCTGAAGATATTTGAGCAGGATGTTTGCTGCTGTATTTGCAGATGTTTCCAAGAGGCTGCAGTGATTTGCCAAAAGGGCTAAGGCTTGTCTTAAGGGCTAAGACTGAGAGTTAACTTCTACCCAGGGTTGCATCACTGTCACGTTCTTAATGGTGTAAAAGATTAGGGTTGGGTGCATGTGTGTGCTCTCTTGCAAGTACTAACCAGCCTTAGCTAATCACTGCTGTAGATGCTATCTTCAATATCCAAAATTGAGGCACTTTGTGGCCTTCTTTAAACCACTGTCATCATTCAGACCTTGTTTCTCTAATGGGCTCTCCATGAGGTGTGGGTGTTACAGCCCTCACTGATGGCTGCACCAGGAACTGTGATATAGGGATATTGCTACTCTCATTCCAGGCTTTAGGTACAAATAAAACTGTTGGTAGCCTCCTGGTTTCTACACACACCAGCTTCTGACACAGAGTTTGTGTTTGGTCTGGCTAAGTCACAGCAAATTTGTATTACAGAAATCCAGTCCAGGCTTATTGTCAAAAATATAAAAATTATTTACTTGAGCCTGTACTGTCCAGCTTTGCAAGGTTGAAGTGACTTAACAGTTCAGGACCTTCTGGATTAATCTTTGCTTGAAGTAGCTTTATTTGGCCTGCCACATCACCAACTGAAATGAAATTGCAAAAAGATGGAATCTGTAAATGGGGCCACTACTGAGGCTTGTATGGTGTTGCATTTTAGCCCCCTCTTCATAGGGTTTTCTTCCTCCCAACGATGTTGCTCCTGCCAATTTTTCCAGCTTGTTGCTGTCCTTGGGATTTTTCATCAGTGAGGCAGACTTCTTCTTCTTGTCTGCTGTTATGTTCTGGCTGTGGACCATCTTTTCCTGTAGGCTTAAAGAAGAGAGAGATCATTGACAGATAAAGAATCAGGTTGCTTGTATATGTCACTGTGGTCCTTTAGAAAGATGGACTCTTCCTAAAGGAGGGAGAAAAACTCTGAGCCATTAAGAAGATTGCTGTTTGAATTGGTTGTGGCCCAGAGAGAAGTGCTGTCCTGAGTGTGCCTTTGATAACCCTGAAGTTGCTTTTTCATGGGCATGTGATGGCAAGTCCAGCACAGCTCTTTACAGCTTAAAGAATTCCTTTACTGCAGTATCTCTTGCAGCCCTGCAATTGTGTGTATTTGTGCATGCATCCTGAAGTAAAAATTGATATTTCACACTATTCTCTTAGCAGAAATGTAAAATTAACTCTTATGCATACTGTTTCAAGGAGGCTGTTATACTACTGAACATTATGTTACTTTGCACAAGGGTTTGCTCATGGTTTTCAAAACTGTTTGAAGATGGTATTTTTCATTGCATGTAGCTGCTTATGAAATAATGAACAATTTTGTTCCTCCACTTTTCTGTTTCAAGGTTTCAGTTCTAATGCTTTCTGTTCCTGAAGTTGTACAGTATTTAAATAAGAAGATTATTTTTTAAATGGTTAAATGCTAATGTTTGGATTTAGCATAGAAATCAATGCTAACTAGTATGCAGAGAGAGTGAGGATCGACAGTGTTTGGAGCACTTGAACTCCCAGGTTTGGCTTCTTACATCTCTTGGGAAGGTGTATCAAGATTTAAAAACAGGAATGGTTTGTCTTCCATGCTTTATGTGTAGCATAATCATTGTCCTTTTCAGGGTGCTTCAAAAAAAACCCCTTGGCTATAATATGACCAATGTAAAAATAACAATATGAGAAAAAACAAACAAACACAAAGTTCCCAACCCCACAGAGCCCAAAAGCCTGGAATATGTTGCAACATCAAGGTTTTTGCACCAGAAAAGAGCTAGAGGCACCCTGTTCTTGCAGAAGTTGTGCACTTAATTTTAAATCCTTCTGTAGTTGCTGCTCTGTAGTTTACCCCAAGCCCCAGCAGCACTGCCAAGTGTTGCAGTAAAGTAAATATTACATCATAATTTTTAGGTAGCCAATGGGAAGATGAAACTATCTGTCAAGGCTGACTCTGAGGCTGAGGGTGGAGTCCCACTACACAGGCAGAAAGCCACTGTGAAGGGGCTTTTGGCCAAAAATGTCCCTGGGCTGTAGCCAGAAAGCTGGCAAGCTCAGTTCCTGTGGGTGGCTCCTTGAAAGGAATAATCCTGTCTGTTGTGAACAAATGATGGGGACATTGGTCAGGATGAGCAGAACCCAGATTTTTGTGGGTGCATGAAATTGGATCTCGTGGTCTGGCAGGCACTTGCCCCGTGCCTGAATCCTGCAAGGATTTGTGTACAGTCACTGCCAGCACTCAGTGCTCCCATAGGGCTGGGGTGGCACTGATAGGAACAATAGGTTGAACTCAGAGCAGTTCATGCCACAGTATGAACCTGGACTTGTGTCTCCAGACAGCTATGGACCATGCATTGCATGCAGGAAAATTTTGGCAAACTTCTCCTTTGCATTTTGAATTTTCACAGGGAAGAGGAGAAAGCTTCCTGAGATGCTATGGTTTTGGTGTTGGGTAAAGCAAGCTCAGATTAGAGTGGTGGCAGAGTGGAGGTGTACAACAGCCTTGGTAGCCAGAATTCTGTTCTGGAGGCACAGAGCTCTCAGCTGCCATTTGAGAGGAGAGGTTTAATTGATAGCACTTGGATGAAATCCTTGCCTTGCAATTGCGTTATTAATATTATAATTATATCATTATTATATGCCTTTTTCTCAAGTGTCTTTTCCTCTCTATGTAAGATGACGAAGGCAGGTAGGCTCTCTGTTTTCTGCAGCTTTGCACGTCCCGTTTCTGTAAATAATGCTGAATCTGCTGTCTGAGACACTCTGCTGCACCTGAAGTTCCCGGACAGGAGGCTGCTGAAGAGCTGCTGTTTTGCACAGTTGGTCTCTGCTACATTTGCATCCCCTGCAAGGGAGCTGTGAGGAGCTGGTGTATCACAGCACAGGCAGCTAGGTGCCAGCACCAGCTCACGTTTGGTTTGCCTGACACGTGTCCTCCCCTGCAGCGCCCAGAGCAAGAGCAGCTCAGCTCCACGGGGCTCTATTTGCATACTCTAACGAGTTGGGCTATAATTGGCCTTCATTGATTTTGTTTTCATTGAGCTAAAATAGAGTCAGAGCTTCTTAGGCAAGAAGAGCTGATTGATTTGTGGTAGGATTCAGGACTATTCAGTTGAAGGAATAATTAATTATGTTCTTATTTAGTAATTGTCAGGGTCTAAGTTTACTCTTACCTTTCAAGTAGACACTGCTAAATTTGCTCTCTAGACTCTGTCTCTCCTTTTAAAAGCTGGGATAAGGTGTCAACATGCAGAAGACAGTTCACAGGAAACACTCAAGTTGTTTCCTTCTCTAGCCTTTCATTGCCACTTCTTTTCCTCCCTGCACTATCTCCCTGCTTATCCATATGCATGACATCCTTTTTTCCAGGTCTTAATTGATCAACTCCATTCTCTGGCAATTTTCTTTTAAACAATTCCAAGAAAACACCTTTTTAATCAAAAGTTGGAAAACAAAGGAAAAAATCATCGCTTACTTGAGAAAATTTGAATGGCAACCTGCTGTTAAGATTTTTATTATCTTTTTTTGGTTCTAATTCAAGCTCTTACCCCAAAGAAATGTTTTCTAGTGTTGAACAAACACACCTGTGAAGCTCAAGAGCTGGGGGTGTTGATAGTGTGCTGTTTAACACTCATAAACGTGAAACGCTGTGTATGTGTGTGAATGATGGTCTTGCTGAAAGTGGAAACTTGTCCTTCCTTGAGCTCTTCTTAGCAAGTATCCATTTAATTACACATTAGCACTGTGTGAGCAGACAGTGCTCTGTGGTAGAGGCAGATTTTATGAGCTGTTTCTGCAGAGTTGAAAGCAAGGTTAAAATGGCCACATGCAGCAAGGTTAGCATTGGCACATGTGTAACAAAGATGATGTTTAGTACATTTTCTCCTTATCTTGTGCTTGCAGCAAAATGTGGTGGCAACGTTTGCTGGTGGTTTTTAGGTGGTAGATCTTATTACAAATATAATGTTAAACCCTAATGAATTGAGTCCAGGCAGTTTCTGTGCTGCTGCCAGGAATGCTGTGCTCAGTAAATACCTTGCACCAAGCAAGTAAATGACAAAGGAACTCCCTGGGCAAACAACAACCAAATGCAAGGGATCATTCTTTGTAACAAATTAGTTCTTAAATAGAAGGGTCTTCCACCAGCTTCACCGGATGAAAACTCCTGGCTCAATGAGGGCATTGAAGTGGACACAATTGCCAATAATAAGTAGGACACAACCCCTGCGTGGCCTCAAGTCCTCTGTGGTATGTGAGTTTGCAGGGGTGGGAAAGCAGAAGAGAAAATGATAGAAGAAATAATAGGGGGAGAGGTTGATGGCTCTAAGTAAAGGGACAGCTCCAGAAGCACCACAACTGTTTTGTCTGAAACACACTTGGGCAGTATTTTTCAGAGAGAGAAGGTGCCTCTCAGTTTGGAGATGTTCAGAGGGGTGCAGTGTACTCTGGGGATGTTGCTTCTTTGCATGAGAGTTGGTGGAAAAACTAGGGAAACTGCCATGGAAGACCTGCAAAGTTCCTTTTCTAATGTGCTTTGCAGGAAAGAATTGAATTTGGAAGGAACTTAGCAAAAATGCTATGTGACAAATCAGCTGTGTTAAGATTTTTTTTTTCTTTTCTTCCCCTTTAATTTCTGAGGGAAAGCAGGAGAAATGCTGTTATATGCAGAAAAAATAATCTTCCCAGTCATCAGTTTCCAAAAAAAACCCCAAAAAACAGAAAGTTCTGAGCTTTTGGTTTTTGGGGGTTTTTTTCCATTTTGGACAAAAGGTGGGGTTTGTTTTGTTTTGTTGTTTTGGTTTTTTTTTTTTTTTTTCTTCTTTTTTGGTTTGTTTGTTTGAATGGGAGATCTCCTATTTAGAAAAGCTGTAGCAGATTTCTTTGGGAAATATCATTCCTGCTCATTTACTTTTCCCAGGTGTGAGCAAACTTCTTCAGTCCTGTCTGGAAGGAGCTGTCACAGAGAGGGAGAGAGCTGGAAGCAAGCTTCTTTAGAACTGATGTCTGAATGGATTTAGAATGCCATTCTGCTTCTGAAAAGCTTCCCAAACTGTGGCAAAGTCACAGCCAGGTAATAACTGCATAGGATCCAGGGCACTCAGTAGGTGTGTAGGCTCACCTGGATCCTGCTGGGCTGAGCAGCCATCTCTGGACACCAGGTAAGCTCTTTTTTCCAAGCCCTCTTCTCTCTGCAGATGTCTCAGCTGAAAACCTCTTATTTCCTTACTTGCTGTCTCACTTTTTGGTTAAATCAGCTTTTGCCAGTCCTGGAGGACATGCACACACACCCCCCACCACTGGCCCTGCCTCAGTGCTGCCTTGCCCTGGCAGGATGGATCTCAAACCCTCCAGCTGTTTCGTGGCCTGTGCAGCAACTTCCATGTTGGAACAGTGCTTTGGCTGGAAAATAAGGTTATGTGGGAGGCTGTGGGGTTTGGAGACTGAAGAAAGGGGGTTCAGAGGGTAAAGTGAAGCAGGAAAAATGGCTGTGTGATCTTACAGTGGTAAATCAAAGTCTGTGCAAACCAGCATGTTCCTTTGAATTGGACACTCCCATTACATCATCCAAGTTGTTCTCGTTTTGGCAGTCACTTTTCTCTAAATAATGCTTTTTATTACTCTGGATGGTCCTTAAGAGCTTAAGGTCACAGGCTCCACCATTTCCATGGAGTTGTTTCTTCTCTTTCCCACTGACCTCTTTTAAGGAGCAGGGAGGCATTGAATTATCTTTTTTCCCATGCAGAATCTTCCTCTGTAGAGCTGAGATGCTCTGTCATAAAATACCTTTTTGCTAAAAAAGTGAATGGGTGCACCATAGCCCAAGACAATTAGCATCACTTTGTGCCTGAGTGCTTTCTAGTGAGGAATTAACTCATGTGTGCCTCCTGGGATTTCTGTGACTTGTGCAGCCATTTTGCTATTTGTCCTGTGTCAGAGTTCACCAATCATTTCAGAGCAAGGAAGGCAGGAGCTGGGCTGTTCTGCACATGTGCTTTCTAGGCTTTCATTTGCCAGGGGCCTGCAGGCTCCTGCCTCATTCACTTTACTGAGAGCAGCTTTCTCCACTGCATATATATCTCTTGGATTGGATTCTTGTGTGCTTCTGCCTTGGCACAGGGTAATGCTAAGTGCATACCAGGGCGTTTGTAAAGGTTGCCTGGTGTTGTTGAGGCTTTGAAATGAATCCAAATTCCAAGTGCTCAGTACGACTTTTTCCTTTGCTTTCACTGAAAGCACAAATTAAACACGTGTTTACAGGCCTCTTACACTTCATGTAGTTAAGGTGCACCAGAGTTTCAAAGACTTGTCATTTCTGCTAGACTGATTGCCTTGGAAATTGAAGAATTTTCTGTGCTGATATGCTCTGGGTAATGAATGATCAGCTTAGAAAAAGATGAGTACTTTGGGGGTTGTAAGGATTATTGGACTGCCTACCCTGGAGCTCCAGCTATTGCATTGTGAAGATAATGAATGATTAATTGGTCTCATACTTTGTACTTAACTTAATTGGTAGCAGTGCTTTGGATGCACTGGCTGCTGTAGCAACTTAGAAGATACACCTGTTCTGAATGAAAATGTAAAAAAAAAAAATGAAGACGTATAGGACAAGGAGCAGAAGTTGCTACCTCACTTGCTCACATAACTGTTGTGGGAAAAATAAAAATAAAGGCAAGAACTAGAAAAGGGAACTATAGCAGGAATCCTCCAGCTGGGAAAATGTGGAAACTCCCCCTGTCCTGAGAGAAGAGCTTGCATTGTATCCTTCTCCCTTACTGGCTGAGATCTATTTTCTTTTTTCCTTTTAGAAAAATGCAGAACTATGTTAAATGCCTGAAGTTTCCCTCTCACATGGTATCCCTGTACCAGCCTCAGTCTAGAAGGAGGCTGACCCTGGATCTCTCCTGGGTACCTGCTCCTTTACCAATGAATTTATTGTAGTGAGCTGCAGCTACAAGGGTTTGTTCCTGCTGTCCTGTTATTTCCTCTTCCAAGCATTCCTGCTCAGGTGTTCTGTGTCCTTGGTGGGTTATTAAACCCTGCACTTCTGTGTTGCAAGGGGTGAGCTACAGAAGTAAGTGGCTATTAAAAGCAGCAGTTGGCCACAAGTCCACGTTAGACATGAAGTTAGTTCCTGTTATTGTTGCCTTTTTCTCTGTAACCAGTAAATCCCTATTTTCCCCCCTGTTTGTGTGGGTATGTAAAATAACTTGCCAGGTCTAAAGGGAGCACTAGCAGCTGTGCAGCTCTAATCTTGTGTGCAACAAGGGAGAGTCACAATCACATTTTGTCTAACAGTCTGCCAGAATCCATCACGCATTCATTTCACAAAGTGGAGGGAAAAAGCTCTGAAATTCCTTACGTAAACCAGGGAACAAGCTGTAGAGCTGCATTGTCTTCCTTCCTTCCTGATGGAACAAGAAAGGATCCTATAGTGACTTGCATCAGAATGAGGTGCTGGAATAGATGTTTCACGGGTTGTTCACCCACCCTCTGTCCAGGTGAAACTTCGTCCTGGTGGAGATGGTAATAGTAGTGATTAGAATTGTTTCTCTCATGGAAATTTCTCACTAGTTTGAAAAAAACCTGAAGTAAAGCTGGTAAAATTGCACTTGAAAATGAAAACATGGACATTATGTTGTGGATAAATGGTTTGATGGGTGGAGCATGAAATTGCCAATACTTCTGCAGCAGTATTTGTGACCAGGACACTGACTTAGGCAAAAATCCCTGAAGTAAAGAAGTACATCTTTCAGCCATATTCTGAAAAGGACAGACATCTGTCATTAGTGGCCCAGAGATGTGGAAGTCTGTCAGTGGGAAAATAACTCAGTTTTCAAATGTGCCATTTCTTCTACTGCAACTTAGAAATAATTGCCAATATAAGAGTGGAAAGAGATACAAATGAGTATGTTATGGTGTGAGCAAATGGAGGTTATGTTAATCTTGATATGAAGAACCCATGTATGTTAATAATGATCAAATTAAATTGCTCATTAATAATCACCGTAAGTAATATTGATCTCTACAGCACTTCCTACCCAGATGCTTAAAAATGTTTTATGAATCTTTGAAACACAGCAAGACAAGGTGAGAAATTTTTGGTAGCATAGGCAGTGATGATGGTGGAGGGGTGGAAATGAAATCTGGGGTCATAATAATTTGAAAAAATTCAGTGAACAAATCTGACCTGTCCTGAGAAGAATTAAAATTCCTTGATCTGATACATGAAGCTACATGCTCAGTGACACTGCTATAAAGTGGCTCTGCTCTGGGTTACCTGCAGTTGGAGAACTGCAGCAAAACTTAGAAGGTCTGTGCAGTGCTTGTGCTGCTAAGGAGCAACTTCCTGTTTATACTGACTTTGACGTGCAAGATGCACTCAGAAGATAGCAAATATTGTATATTTCATAGCAATAATGTGTGAAAAATCTTTTTGGTTGGTTTTCTAATTTGTTTCTACTTCAATTAACTTTTTAAACTGCATGTCTTGTCTCATAAAATGATGAACGCTTTCCAATTTATTGAAACAGTGGTTCTATAAAAGAACAATATGCTTGAGCAACTCTTTGTACTGATACATCATCATCAACCTGAGTAATGAGTGGGAGAGAGATAGGAATGGGTTTGGCTCCATTGAAAACATTTGTAGATTTTATCTGCAACAGATTTTATTAAAATTGCAACAAACTTTATTCAGCCCAATATACGCTTCATTAAGGGAACATTACCTTACAATTATGATTAATTAGATTAAACTTATGAAAGTGTGTTATTTGTTCAAATCAAAAGGTTGGCAGGGAAGAATGATGGATGATGAAAGAGTGTGATAAATGAAGAAAGCAGCTGAACTAAATTGAATGTGTATTCATCCGTTTTCACTTCATAACTAATGATAAATTGAGCATGTCACATTTAACAATACATGTCTGGGCTTAAGCACAGTCCCAGCCCCTGCAGTCTAATGTCTTTTGTCAGGTAGCTGCATTCAGGGGACGTGATATTTGGTTTGGAGAAATCTACGCAGTTCATTATCTATCTGTCCCTGCAGCTAAAATCACAAATGAAGGCTCCTGCCCTGCCTTGAAATGAAATCACGGAAGTCTCAATTAGGATAGAGTTGTCTAGGAGGCAGAATCTGACTGTGAAGTGTTAATTTGACACGAAAAGCAAGTGATGTATTGAAAATTGTGTGTTGTTGACAAGAATACGTTCTGGGATAATTGCAAGCTCGAACAAGCCTGTGAGGTCAGAGTCTAACTCACAGGCTCAGCCACTTGTTGTGCAGCCACGTGAGAAAGATGCTGTTCAGCACCAGCTGAAATGTCTGAGCTTGGCCTGAAAGGCCCAGGGAGTTTGTATGGGCAATGGCTGGCTGCCTTGGGATGGTTTGCAGGTGTCTCAACTTGTACCTCAGTTTTTGATGGTCAGCCTTTCCAATGGCAATCAGCAGTTCTGGTTGTAGCCTATGCCAGGAACAGGTGCCTGTTGAGGGGAGGATCTTCATTTTGTCATCATCAAAACAAAAAAGGAAAACATTTTGTTTTTTGGGATCTTTGGTCAACATACCAAAAATGTAGTTTTTGCTTCCTTTGTTGTTCCATTCTGGTCCAAAATTATTCACATGTGTTAGGCCTAACTGAGTGATGATGGATTGAGCTGTTGAACCACATCAGGGATGAATTTTGGGGATGAGATGTTTAGCATTTCCAGGAATAGTTCAGCTGTGATGCCACAGATCCTCGTGTGCCATAGACCAGAGAGAGAAAAGGTTGTTGTACAGTTTTCAGGAGAAACAGGAAGCAACTGCAGACAAGCTGAATGCATGAAATAATAGCTATTGTCCTCCAAAACTGAAATGGAGGAAAGTCCTTCATCTCCAAAGAAGACTGGGCATAAAGGAATGTCCTGTAAACAGATGAAGAATAAAACTGGGCAGCTGAGCATGGGCATAAGTGTCATGTACAGGGATAGGGAGTAAGGAAGGGACAATCTCTTGCATTTCTCGGGTCACTTTAGTTGCTTTAGAGCAGTATCAGAGACCCCTCTTGCTCTCTGTGCTGTTCCTCAAATTCTCCTTGTCCTTCTCTTGCAATCAAGCCTCTTGACATGGCAACTGCACTCCCTGTCCCTTGCTAGGAGCACTCTGTGGAATTTCAGTGGTATTTCTGAGCTTCTAAGTCAGGAGTAGACCAGACTTTGTTTTTTAACAAAAAACCTGTAAGACTGGATATTAAATAGGTTCTGGACAATTAAGGTGATTTAAGAAGGCTAGTAATATTTAACTTTGCCAGCGTCTCTAAATTTAGTGACAGGAGGAAAGGAGTTTGTGTGTAAAAGTTAAGGAAACAAAAGAGACTATGAAATAAAGAAAACTGTAATGTTAAACTTTTGAACCAGTTTTAGTAATGATATTGTTTCCCCCTAGACTGATGCCAGTGTTTTAAGTGGCTGTAGTGTTGTTCAGTCCTGGCTTCATGTGTCTGAATGCTTTGTGCTTCTGTGCCAGACTTCACACCTGGGTGGGATGGAGGTGAGGGAACTTCTGTGAAGTTGTCTCTGCTTTTCCTTTATCTATTTCTCAGGAATGCTGTAAAATGTTTGTCTGTTTGACTGAGGAGTGCAACTGAGCATTTCTTGGTGTGTAAAGAAGTAATGTATTTACACCTGTAACCACCATCTATAAAACCACAACCTGATTTCACTGAACTATTGAAGCATTATCCTTTGGGAAGGCTATGATCCCACATGGCATAGTATTGGTTCTAGCAGTGAGGTTATTAGGAGTAGGATTCTGTCTAAGTAGTGAAATTTAGTCTGCAGTTCAATTGTACACTTAGTGGCAAGTCTAAGGAATGTAAGGGAAGTCCTGTGGAAACTGGCGGTTTTATTTATCCCTCGTGCTGTGGAAGTGGTTTGCTGGGGTGGTTTTTTTTATGTAGTAGACACATAAAGAGCTAGCTTTGTGTTTGTCTTTGGATGTTATTAGTAATGCTTCTCAAGCAATAGTTTATAGTTGCCACAGAGTTATTTCTGACTCTGACCTGATTGATTGAGGTGGATTTTTTTGAGAAATGATCTGTGCTGTGAAGATGGTTAAGACCCTACGACCTGGAAGTAAATGGACCATTTTGATTGTTTAGGCAGTCTGAAGCTTCAGTCTCTCAATACCTGATTTTTATGGTGAGGCTAGACTTGGGTGAGAAAGGAGGGTGTGAGGTTCTAGGCTTCTCTTTGGAATGTTCCCACAGGCTCTTAGGGATAAGAACAACAATGCACTTTAAGCATCTCTTCTTGACACCAATGCAAGCCCCTTGCTGTGAGCTCTGCTTAAGCAGCTGCATTCTTTTGTGGAAAACAGGGAGTTGACTGGGTAAGGTGGGAAGGACTCTTGTGGAGGAAAAGCTGCAGATGGATCAGATCCTTTGGGGAGTTCACTCTTTCCATGCTCCCCAATTTTGGGTAGCCCAGTTGGAGACTTCTTCAAAGGAGATGGCTCTGGGTACTTTCTAGACTTCAGATTTCTGCAAGGCTCTTCAGTGTGAGCTCCTATAAAAGAGGGGTGCTGGAAGTGACTCCCTTCTTTATCTTTAAAAAGGTATTTAGGCCACCCTTCCCCCATGGCTGAGTAGAAGGCTCAGAGGAGACAGGGGTGTAGGAATCATTAAAGTGAAATGTGAGTCATGTTCATTAAAGGCAAGCTAGCAGAATGTCTTATATTAGTGGCTGCGTAATGATTAGAGCTTCCTGTAATAATGATGATGGTGATTCTACTATATGAATTGAACATTCATTCTAAGTTAATTCACATCCTTTTAACTAATAAGTTATTTAAGGGAACAAGAAAAAAAAAGGAACCCTTTTTAGCTCATAATTTGAATAGACTGATCAGAAGAATGCTGAAATAGCAACTCTTCCTCTCTGCTGGGGAGATTCAAACACTAATCTTTATCTCAGTTTTGTAGTTTTATTTATTTTTCTAACTCATTGCATCTCTGCTAAATACTAGGCCTCCCTCCCACAGGAGATTGTCTATATCTTCACTAGTGATATGTTCCTAGTCAAAATAGTGATAAAGAACTTTATTTTGGTGTGAAATTATTTGAAGAAAACTTCATTTTTATTTTTGTTATTCAGAGTTATGGCAGGGAAATTAATGATTTACTGTTTGCCTTTCAAAATCTCAATTTTTGAGCAAGAAATTGTGGTCTACAGATATTTTTCATCAGGAAAAAATAAAAAGGAGAGAGAATTATTTATTGTGTATAGGACATAAGAAATCTGAATAACAAGATGAAAATGAGGCAAATGGTTTAGTTTAAATATGGAAGGAAAACTCTGGTGGTAGAAGCCATGGCTTTGCAGTAGTTTCTTGATAGGGAGGAAAAACTCTGGTTAAAGCTATTTAAAGATAACCTGGGAGATAGAATAACATACAAAGCCCCAGTCAAGTGGAAAATGGATGCAAGAAGCTAATTGGTCTTTTGTACTTGCAGCTTTGGTCATTCTGAGCATCTGAAACCACCAGCAAGTTGAGGACTTGGGAAGCTGTGCTCCATTGATGTCAACTTCTGTACATCTGCAAATTCACCTGAACAAGTTGACACCTTTGAGTTAATAATGTGGGTTTTCTCATTGCTTTATTCATTACTTTTGCCTTGCAGACAGAACAGACTTGCCCAAGACAAGTTTTGGGATGGTAAGATATAAAGAAGGTACAGAATGCCTCAGTGTTTCAGTTGTGAGTCCTGCTTAGAAATAACAACTGAATTCTTACCATGATTTCCCTCCTGATCAAAGGATTACATTTATTAAACTATGTCTTGTATTGCCATGTATTTGGAGATGAAACTAGTAACATTTTTGGCTCTGTACTCTATAAAAACTTGAAGGAATCCCACACTGTATAAACTAAGAGGTTCAAAGTTAAATTCGGATTAGTGTAATTTGGATGAGCCTGGAAGATACACTCTGATGCCTTGGTACATTCAAGTGTGTTCAGCTGAGTTCCAGCATTTAATGGTCTTTACAGCTTAGCTTGTGCAGAACTGCAAACTTGTACATTTGGAATAACTTGTCATAATTTACTCTTTAGGTTGTGCTCTTGTTGCTGACTGTTGTTGTCTGATCTGCAAAGCCCTCAAAGTTTTCTTTTATTCGAGTCATTGGAAGTATCTTCTTCCTGTAAACAATTCATCATGAACATTTGGTTATTTGGTATGTAACTCAAATTGGTTTGGAGAATGCCTCTTTTTGGATGCTGTAGCAGATTCTGGAGAGCAGCTACGACAGGAGCCTGGCTGCAGCTGGTCTGCCTGGGAGGGCCTGGGTGGAGGGAGCTGTCCAGCCATATTTTCTGTATGAATCTTGCAGAGGGGATTCTTAATGTTTCTTTAGCTTTCCTTCAAATGAGAGCTTTTCTGCTTTCTGCTCCAGGACTACAAGAAAATCCTTACTGCAGTCAAAGTTGCTCTGGAATACCAGTACTGAATTCCAGATCAGGCTTAGATAATTGTTTAATAAACATCCAGTTCTAACTACCTTAGTTAAACTAGGCTGAAACATCAGCACCTTACATCTGATGCTGCAGATGAATATTCTCACTTTAGGGTACAACTAACTTGAAATTAACCCCAAAATATGGCCTTCTTCTCATCCCTATCCCTGAGAAATAAAAACCAGTTGAACTTTCTCATAGGTATCATAGAATCACTTTGGTTGGGAACGATCTCTTAAGTCATCAAGTCCAACCTTTGATCACAACCATGTCAGCTATACCATGGCACTGGGTGCCATGTCAGACTTTTCTTGAACACCTCCAGGGATGGTGACTCTACCACCCACCTGGGCAGTCCATTCTGATGTTTAACATGCCCTTTCTGTGAAGAACTAGTTCAGGTAAGGTGCTGACTTGGGTGTGAATGTCTCTGTGTCTGAATGTCTCTGATCATCTCAGTGGTTTGGACATGGGTCTGGAAGACATCAAATATCCCACCAAAGGTTCAGCATGGTTAATAATATTGGCCTGAAATCTACCACACTTTTATGAATCTATCGGTGAGTGGTGGAGTCTAAATTCTGGGGGAAATAAAGAGGTCTGGCAGCTCAATTTGTTTTTCACATTGTTTTAAATAAGTTATAAAACTTATTGAAAACAATGTGAAAACCACATTGAGCTTCCAGACTTCTTTACTTATTGGTAGGCCCAACTGTTCTAATTTCAAGCCATATTCCTTCCCTCAGAAGAGTTTCTGTGCTTTCATCTCTTCACTGGTGACACTTTCCAAACAGACTTGTGTACCATGATATAAGTATTGAAGGATGCTGGCTGTTCTAACCCAAAACATACAGGAAGTAGAATATGTGGCAAGGCCCACTGTGCCCTGTCTAGTGCTTGCATGTTGCAATGGAATTCAGCTGGATGTTAGGAAGTGAATCAATAGTCAGGATGATAATGGTCAAAAAGGATGTTCACAGACAATAATTACTGATCTTCTTGCTTTATTTTTTTGCCAGCAAATGTAATGTTCTGATGAAGTTATAATTTAATTAACTTCATCTTAACAGTATCCAAAAGCCTATACTTTGCAGGAATCAGTCATTCCCTGTCATCTGTCTACACTGATGTTAGCATTGCTCTTGTTTGCTGTAATCTTATTATGTTGACTGTGAAAATTTTTTCTGGCTTTAATATGAAATTCATGAAGATCTCTGCTTTTGAGCAACTGTCAAAATAGCTTCTTATACTTCAACCTGAACATTCATGTATTTACATTTAGCTTTGTGGAGAACCACTGGGAAAAAAAAGATTTTATCCTCCCTCTCCTCTTACTTTCCTCCTTCAACTGCCTTTCCCAGTGCTCTCCTTTACTTTCTCCTCCCTTTCATAACCTCATCTAGATACCTATTAGCTCTCTGTTTCAATAACACTGCTCTGGCTTCCACGAAAGTGCTTTTTAATGTAGGAGATGTACTTCAGCCATAACACCAGGGTCACTTTCTGAGTAACATTTTATGGGATTGATTAAACTTTAACACCATAACTGTTGACTTTATAGGCCAAGGAAGAGACACTGAGTGCTAAGCTCTGGATAATTTGTGCTTCACAATTTTTTAAAATCAGATAGAGATAAGGTTTAATGTGTTTGATGAAGCAACCCTTTATTTTTTCTACAGTGTGAACTATTTTAAAAATCCACAACATTTAACATAAAGTCTTTAACACTAATGAAGTAAAGTTGTAGTAAATAACCATATACATGTAGAAAAAGTTATTTAGCTCCATGGGAAAAATATGAGAAGATTTAATTTGCTCTTTCCTTGGCTCAAAATGTGAACACCTCATGTTCTTTGTTACTGCTAGAAAGTGAATGAATGGTTGCTCTTGGCTGAGTTGATGTTGCAGAAACATGTTGTTCCTTCTGACTGCAGGTTCTCCCCTTGCAGTGACTTTGGTAGGACAGAAAACAATGGTGGTTTGCTAAATAAACAGAAAAATCTCAGCTCTCCTTAAATCTCTTCTTTCAGTGTGTGCAGTGGTTGGTGCTGAGAAATTGCTGGACAGGGCTGCCTCTCAGTGTGTTCCAAGAAGGAAGAGGAGTATCAAGGAGTGCTCGATGGATAATGTGGCTGCAGGTACAGCTCCCAGGCTGCTTTCAGTCTCACATGATTTTAGGCAGGCCATCTGTAATCCCCTCATCCCCTCACCTGCTCAGTGGCTAACACAGCCCTTATCTGCCAGGGTTACCCCCTCTTCTCTGCCTGTGGGAAACTCCTCTGGCTGGAGCTGACACACTGCTCCTAATTACTGCTCACAATTAATGGTATGTTTGCCCATCCAAAGGGAAGAACAGTTGTACTTTCTTGTGGAGCCTGAAGGGTTAAATCTAGTGCATGATTGACCTCTGATGGGAGCACACAGAGGTTCAGTTTCATCCTGGCTGAGCAACTTGGGTGCAGATTCCCTGGGGACATACTGAGGCTGCATTTTATGGGACTTGGGCCTTTCCTGGGCATTTTTACTCTGTCAGAGCAAGCTAGTGCAGGGATGTTGGATAATGCTCTGTTATGAGCATGAATTTCCACTGGAGTTTCTGCACCTCAGATAATAAATGATTGTTAAGAGCTAATCACAAATCCCTGAAAGTATTCAACCTGTGTTATGGTGAAACCAAGTGGTTTTCAAGGTGACAGAGACCTCTCCAGTCGGAAAGGATGGCTTGGTGTGGCCAGGGAGTGCAGTTATGGCCTGTCATCAGCAGATTTCCTGATGAAGTCACAGTAAGATTGCTATTTTAGAAAATCAATAGCATGGTTAATTGTCTTGTCCTAACATTTCTTGGGAAGGGTATCTGTGCAGCTTAAAAAAGAGCCAAAATTTAAAAGCCTTGTGGCTTACTATTCCTGTTGAAACATTTTTAAATTGAAAGCCAAGTCACACTTGTAATGCTAACTTTCATAAAAGGGTTCACATATTTGAACACCTCTTGAGACTCAAAGGACTCGTGTGGAGGGTTCTGTCTCTCCTCTGAATGCAGAAAACATTTGGCCTCCTCTGAAGGCAAAGACCCCTAGAGCTGCTGGGAAAAGCTGGAGAGCTGAAGGTGGGTTATTGTCAAGGAAGGAAGGAAGGCCAATGTCTCCATGAGCCCTTTACATGACGTTTCTCTGCCTGGGCTGTTGCCAGTAGCACTGACCAACATCTGCCCTAGGGCCCCTCTTTGCAGATGGGTGGTGTGGGGAAGGGGTAGGGGTAGCACAGACTTAAGGGCAGCTCTCTGGAGCTGCTTGAAACTGCTAATTGATCAAAAGCACAATTGCACTGTTGAGGAAGATTGGGTTTTACAAATGATGTGTAAGAGGAAGAGACAGCCTCCGGCTCAGGAGACCCCTGAAACATTGATTGCTGGAAACTGGGAATAATATCCAGGAGAATAAAGGGTTTGCCTTGTTCTTAGCAGGTTCCTGGGGAGTCTGACACTTGTGGCTGGCAGAGATAGGTCCAGTACTAAATGGTCCTTGAGTCTGTTCTTAGTGCTCAAAAATCCCAATTCTTACCTTAAAACTAAAATGGTTTGCTGTAATCCTTCAGCTCCATAGCACACAAAGCAAAGATTGTTGCTTTTTTCCCATGGATAGGATGAATCTAAGAAAGTTCAGATTGCTTGTGGAAACTGAGAGGAGCCTTGGTCAGATGTCATTTCCTTTCCACACTGATGTATTTCCACCTGTATTTTTTCCTTAAGTCAAAAGTATTTCTCATATGATTTCTCAGTAGCTGTTACCTTCTCTCTCTCAATCCATACAAGGTTTGTTACTTGCAATTCCCCTTCAGTATTTTCTTTGCTCTTGAGTCTCGTGTCCTTCAGCATGTGCCACTTTAGCTGATCGCTGAAGTCTCAGGAGGGTCTGGCAGGCACTGTTGCTGTTTTCCAATCTTGCCAACTGTAATATTTCTTCCAGGCAAGGTCCCTCATAATTCAAGAGAGGTCAGTCAAGACCCAGGAGCTGAACCTGTCCTTTACAATGAATCAGCAGTGGGATTGAAAGAATTTATGCAAACCACCAAAATTATTTTCTTATTTCCCATACTGGGGATAGGTCTGATAGCATCGTTGAGTTTTTTTTCTCAGTAAACAGTAAAAAGCATAGGATCCACTAAAGATCAGCCCAGGCCTCCTTCATCCTAGATGTGGGCCTTGAGTCAGCCCCCTTACTGCACAGGAAACAGAAAAATTAAGCTAAATACAAGCATGTAACAGTTTATCACAAACATGTTTGTTCTTCATTGGAGTCTCTCGCCACTACTAAGCTGCTGACAACCCTGCCTCTCACTAAGGGAATTTAATTTTTCTTTTAGATCATATTTAATTCCATTCTCAAACAAAACAATAGATGGGGAGTTTGTCTCTTGCTGTGTGTCTGGCATTTTTTTAGAGACTCTCAGAAAGAGAGGGAAGTATTTTTCTTATAGCAATAAGTACTCCTGTACTTTCAGAATTAGATAGTGTAAAAAAGTCCATCTACCTGCTGTGGTGTTTTATTGAAATTCAACTTGGCAGATTATATTTTGGTATCACTTATCTTCTTGAAGATTTTGAGATCTGACTCCTGGTCCAAGGCAGAATTTTTGTTTTGGGCACTCACATCATGATGAGGGGCATCATAGGAGAAAGAAACACGAAACTTGGGGTTTGAACCCTCAGGGAGAGCTTGTCTCCAGAGAAATGCTATGGGAAAAAAACCCCAATGGAGTAGTTAAAGGTACAATGCTAAAGCTGATCATTAAAATCAGCCTGTAAACAAAAAGATAAAAAAGATAAAACTTACAATGTGTGTGCTTCAGTCTGCCTGGAACCAAATCTACTCTGGTGGGGAGGCTCTTCCTTAAGTTCTGTATTTCATCTACTATTTTACTGCTTATATACCGTTGTAAAATGTCTGTTCTTAAAGGCTAAAATTCTAATTCTAATTCTCATTCCAAAATACCTTTGATCTGCAGATTGTTAAATTAATATGCTTTAGAAACAAAATCAGCACAATTTTGCTGAAAAATTGAGTGTAGGCGTATTTAGGTCTCAGAGATTTTGAAAGATTTTCTGTACATATCCTACTGAAAACACAGTTTCTTTTACCCAAAAAGAAGTGGAAGTAACTCAGAAATGGGAATTGGACCCACTGCAGCTTGCCACTGCCTTTGGGCTGTGGAGCCTGTATGGTCCAGGTCTAGTTCCAAAAGGTGCAGATGTGGTTAGTTCTTTGTTTCAGTCACTTTTTTACCAAGGAAAAATGTCTTTTATCCCTGTAAGCATCTAAAGACTCTAAAACCTGGGATCTGTTATCTTTGCTCAGATGAATGGCACCTCAGTTCCTGAGCAGTCCTTGATTTGTCAGTGCTTCCAGACTGAAGTGCTTCCTGAACAATCTGATCTAGTGGCACAGAGCAATACAGAGTAAAGTGCTAAACTCACACAGTAAGTTTTGCACACTTCTCTCCCTTGAGCACGCTGCCAAAGCAGACATTAATCAGCTTTACTCTAGGAGGTAGAATAGAAACTTGCTTGTAAATTACGACCATTACATTTCCGGCTTAAATTTCCCAACTCCTTTAAGCTAATGTTTTAAAAGACTAACCCTACCACTCTAGCAGGTGCCATGTCTTGCCTCTATATCCATTTGGCACAGTCTCTCCCTCTCTTTTTTTTTTTTTTTTAAGTTGAAGAATTACATTATCTCTGTGAAATAACTTTCCTTCTTTAGTTGTTCAGTTTGATTCAAGGATTTTTGATTAAGCGTTCAGGGGTTATGAATAAATAAGAACCAGCAGCCCAGTAATTGGTATATCATTACTCCCTAGTAGCACATTTAATCCTCAGCTTCACTGCACCACATAACCTTTTCCTTCAGTCCTCCTCCTCCTCAATATTGCATACAAAAAAAAAAAAAAAAAAAGAGAGAGAGGGAGGGGGGAAAAAAGCCATGTCACTGCAAGCTTCACAAGTTACCATTAAAATGAATACTTTTTAATTTCTCTGGATGAGATGGAGCCCTGTGCTCTGGGACAATGCTGATGGATGACATTTTAATGCAGCTGAAATGTTATTTTTACTGAACCAGGGAAAACTATAAATTTTGCTTCATTGCCACTGATGGCTCTATGCATAAAACTATGGTGGCGCCCATTGCCCATGAATAATCACCTCAGCATGGCAGATGTTACTTCGCAGGGAAAGCAATTCTTATGCCGAAGAATTGTGGAAAGATTAATTGTCTACAGCTGTTTCATGGCCCACAGCAATCTTGATACATTTATGATAAGTTTAAGAGCTCACTAGAGGCAGCTCCTATTCCCTGTTGTGAGAGAGGGAGGAGGGGGAGCTGAATGGCTTTATTTTGACACCTGGATCCATAGAATCTGTCAGCTCCATTACAGCCTTCATAGAAAGCCGGCTGTTGGCAGGTTTGGGATGATTGTGAGTGGGCTAAAATGCAGGAATTATCTAGACATAGATAAAGAAAAGGAGACTGAGAAGAATTATTCAAATTTGTGCAAATGAATTACTTCCATTTTTCCTCCCTCTGCCAAGTGGAAATTGAACGTAACCCGCTCTGACCTTTCTCTATTAAGTGCTGCAAATTGCAGTAAATGCATAGTTCTGAGTGCCCTAATGAGACAAAGCTCTAGCAATGCCTCATTAATAAGGAAAGTTTGACCTTGCTGGTCAGCCCTTCATTCGATATTGAAAAGAAATAGGAAAAAAGAAGAGATGACCTGCTGTAAATTTTGAACAATACCTTTGATTTAGTTTGTATATACTCCCAAGCAGACACTTCACAACCTTTTCTTTCCTTTCATTTTTACTATACAAGTCAAGGAGAGGTATTTACTTGCGAGGTTCCTCTGTAAATTCATGAGGACAGTGGTGATTTGTGACTGGAATGCACACAGGTGATCTGATGAAGCTTTTTCAAATGTGTTTTTAGTATCCTTGTATCGATGAAAGAATGTTGATACTCCATTCTACACAGGTTTGTTTTCCTTTTTCCCTCAGCCCGTATCCATTACGACTCTATCTGAGTGCCAGTGTGTATTCTGCTATTACTTGAAAAGAATATGGCCAGGAAATCGTATTTTATCCTAAAATACAGCTGCTGGAGCAGGAAGTGCCTCTGAAAAGGTGATGGGAGATGTTTGCTCCCCACCCTGACAGAATAGCTCTCTGATTCTGGTCACTGTAGTTGTCCCAGCTGAGACAGAATCTAAAGAGCCCAACACTTTATTCACTGATAAATGCCAATAATCCAGCCTGAATAGATTATTAGAAAATCCCAAATCTGTCAATGCATGCATATTAAGGAGAAAAAATATTGAACAAAGCTAAAAATTGGGAGAGAAATATGGAAGTCAATAGATTTATGGAAGATGAATGGTTATGATCTGTGGTGCTCTATGGTCAGTCTTGCTTTTAGAAATCATAAGGGGTCAAGTACTGCAAGCATTGACAAAGTTTATTTCCCTTTTCAAGGACTTGTACACGACACACCTCTGTTTTTTCATAGCTACTGAGTCTAGGTTGATTTTTGTTTATGCTCTTTGTATTTGTATATACCTGTGTTGTTATATATTTACATATTTTTAGTTATATAGACATTCTTTTAATCTATTATTAGTTATTATAATAATATATAGCAGTATTCATTTAGACAATATTTTTGTAATTAATGTATTTATCCATATTTATGTTTTGTACTTGTTTCTTATGTTCTTTATTTGTGTTCATTATTTTGAACATTTTAAGGCGTTCATTCAAGAAATTTAAATAAGGAGTGAGGCTTAAATGCTTTCTCTGCTTGCTAAAACTTGCTACAAATGGTGAGTAGGTAAAAAATGGAAGTCTGTTCAGAAATGGTTAATGAACTGAAATAATGTTGTTCAATTTGCTTGGATAAGTTAAAGAATAAGTTGACCAGCTCTCTTAGATGTTTATATTTCCTTCAGAAATTGCATCCCCTGGGATTTGTGGGTGGCAGGGGAAGTGCAGGAGCATGCCTTTAGTGGTGCTGTAACAGAAGAGAGCTGGATGGAGGCTCTGTGGGGCCCATAGTGCCATTCTTCAATTAACAAATTAACAAAGCATGGGAAACTGTACATGGAGCAGCCTCTTGGAGTGAAATATGCTGCCACACAGAAAAGGATGAGTATATGCTTTGCACATACATCAGATATTGAAATGCCAACCAAGGAATCCAGTCTTGTCCACGCAGTTCTGAAATGACAGCTTTAGGGGTTGAGGGATTTCAGGTCTTTGTTAATAGTCCTGTTGTTAATAGTCCTGTTTTCTATGGGAAAGAACAACTGCTCCTGCCATATCCCTGTTTGGGACATGCTGGGACATCCAGGCAGCTCAGAGGCAGTGTTCATCTGTCAGTGGACAGTGAGGTTAGTGGGGTGTGTATTCCAGCTTGATAGGAGAATTGCTATTCCTGCCCACAGAGGCAGGTATTTTTTCAATTACACATCCCACTACAGTGTGACTGTAGTGGATATAATGTTGCAGGTTTCAAACCAGGAACAGCATTCAGAAAACTTTGCAGTCCATGGGATCATTATAAGTGGTCTTCAGACCTAGAATAACATCTATATAATCACAGATTTTTAAGCAATAGTGCTAGTGGTGAAGAAAATTCAGGGAGGTGACAGGACAGCAATCACCAATCTAAAATGTCTGAGAATCTTTCTGTGGGGACATGTCAGTGTCTTTTTCTCAATACATTCATAATTCAAAATAATTCACTAAAAGTCTGCAGACGTATCTTAAAATCAGTATTTTTGGCAGCAGGCTCTGACAGACTTAATTTAAATACACCTAAGTCAAGACAAGCAGGATAACTTATTTGGATATGTGAGTCTCACACCTCTGATTGGATGGCTGTAAAGCTTTGAATCAAATTCCCACAGTGAATATTTATACTTAAGACCTAAAATGTTCATTTTACATCAATATTTTCCAACATGAAGTTAAAATGTGCTGTGTCTGCAAACATTCCTCCAGAAGGAGTCATTTGTTTGAACACAGTGAAAGCATCTCAAAGACGGTTGCCCACACAGCTGGAATAATTTTGAATAAAAATTCTTATGTATTTACCTATAGATTGTATAATACTCACTTTCCTCTTATAAAAGGTGCTATTTGAGCCTGATGAGTAAGGTTAATAATCAGTTGTCAAATTCTCCATTCTTCAGGATCAGGTTTTACAGCAAACTCAAGATTTGCAAATACTTAGTAAAACATTAATTATCTAAGAAATCTTTCTAAAGTGCCTAGTGAGGAGTAGAGACAAGTCTTTTTTCTTACTTGGGTTGGAAAATACAATAGTATTTATTCAGACAAGCAGAAAAATACAGAAGCAGCTAAAATGGTCTTTTGTGGGAACTGTCACTAAACTAAAATATGACATGATTTTCAACTTGATTTTTTTTTTCTGCTATAATTAACTTTGTCTTTTGACAACTCCTTCTGAGGCATATATTAATTAAATATGGGATAATGAATAGAGACAACTAGATCACTAGGGTATAAATCAATTGAGGGGTTCTGATGATACCATAAACCACAAGAATGGAGTATGTGCAGTTAATAATAACATCAAAAGGCTGTGATTGATTTGGAACTTAGTGATCCTTCCACGTTCATTATTATTTTATATAAAGCATAAAAACGAGTGGTGTTTTATGCAAAGACAAGACGATTTTTCTCCCCTGGGTTCTTAGATAATGGAGAAATTGTCATTGTTCACAGATAAAGAAAAAGGCTGTGCTTATTATGTGGAGAGGGATGGCAGAAGATCCTTGTGTGGTCTTAGAGAACTAAGAACAGTTTTACTGTAATTATTCATACACCTTCTGTGGAGAATTTGGGGCCAAGTTTTCTGATGGTTTAAAATGCTTCTGCTACTTGCAATCCACTGAATTTTTACTAATTGATAATTTTTTACTTTTTTTTTTTTTCACCCTCAGGTTGTGCCCATTTGTCAGATCCCACTTCGTGGAGTCTAAGAACTTTTCCATGTAAGTGATCTGAGATTTTTATTTTTTCCAGAAAAATAAAAGCATATGATTAAATGTTTAAATGCTAATAACTTGTACATATTAATGGTAATAGTAAGGTCAAAGAAGTGGATTTTCCCTGCAGTTATGCCTCTTTTGCACAGTAAATGTGGATCAAAGTGTGGTCTCTGTGGTATGACAACAGGTTTTTTTAGAAAAGTGTATGGTGATAAATACGTATGTGTCTATACAAGTACACATGCCATGTATATAGAGAAATTAATTTTTGTAAAGTGGTATTTGATGAGCACATCAAAAACCCTCTGGGTTATGCCACATGCTCTCCTTATATATTCAGTGTTTTCCATTTTAAAATTACTGGGTGTAGGGAGATGAGGTGAGGGAACAAGGGATGTTTTAGTTCCCAGTTCTGCATGTTCAATGAGAGAAGTCTTCAGGCAGAAAGATGAGCTTATGCACCTTTTAGTTATGCTGTGATGCTGTCAGAAGTGCATATGGAAAGGGGTGTAGCAGATAAAGAGGGCGTTGGTCAAAGTCTTGTTACTGTCCCTTGATAAACCTTTCAAATGCAGTCAGGTGTCTCTGGGCTATGAGACACTTGGTAAAACAAAGGATGAGAGGATGGCTCTGTAGTGCACACCAGGTGCAGTGGTGGAATGTGATTTTGGCTTTTTGATCAGACACAGCATTTAAGAATGAAGAGTCAGGTCTGACTTTGGCAGTGAACCCAGCTATCATTGCCAACTATTAATAAACACATTAACTTAGTCTCTGTCCCCTCCTGCCCAGCTCTGTCCCCAGGCTGGTCTGCAGAGCTTTCTGGCAGCTCTTAGCAGTCCTTCTTTGCTGGTAGCTTTTGAAGCCACAGATGCTGAAAGGAAAGGTCCTGTAATCCTGGAGGGCAAGTGAGCCCTGAAAATTGTTTTTGGTGTTTACTGCTCCTCCAAACTCCTTTTGATACTTGAGAATGTGCCATGTTTTATGTGCATGAGGTTAGAGCCACGGTTTTGAGGAGTAGCTGGGGTCACTAGAAGGAGGACTGGCATGGTGAGGGTATGAGATAGCAGATCCAATCCCTCATGGAAAGCTAGGCTCAGAGGCCAGAGACAGACACTGCCTGCTGCAGCACCATCTCAACCACGCAGGCTGCCTGAGGAGGTGAATTCCAGGTGAATATCCATCACTGATAAGCTCCAAGAAAGGTGTTTCCAAGGCTGGAAATGCCCAGGAAATAAAGGAGTATCAAATATGTTATCCAGCAACATAAAAGGAAGACCAAAGACTCCAGTGACATTTTGGTTTATCTTGGCTGCCTCACACTCTAGCTACATTTAAAAACCAAGCTCATTTATATTTACATTGCAGTTATATTTGCCTGCACACACAGACCAACAAAATTGGTGGCTTCAGGACCTTATCATTGCATATAATCTGCTCTGAGCCCTAAAAGAAACCTGCAGATAATTTGGGCTCAAAATCTTTTTGTAACAGCTTAAGCTGGCTTCCAAACACTTGGGCAATGACAACCATATGTGATTTTTGAAAATCTCTGTCTGTTCATCTAAAATGTAAATTCACTGCTAAGGGCACTGTGTCTAAGTAAATCACATTTTAAACACCAAAGCCATTTTATTTGCTGAGGCCTTGGGCACATTTTAATACTGCAATGCTAGCATTTTAAGTGTATTTTTGTGAGGCCTCTAGAGCGTTGTCACAGATAGGCACCTTATAAATAACATTTATTGTTATTATCATTGTATGTCGTATTCACTCTGTTTTGCTACCATTAATAAACCATTCAGGCAATGTTGTTGTAATGTATAATATTAGCAGCAGCCTCCTTTGGGAGACATATAACTGGGTACTTAATATTCTAGCTGTTTCCTGGGCCATCTCTCCACAGGCATAGATGCTACAGTGTGTTCAAAGTTCAGTAGAAAAAAATGGGCTGGCTGTGCAAAGATCACAGCATCTTACAACATGCCTCACAGTAACTCACACCCTGGCCCTTGCTGTCAAAATTCTGCAACACTAGATAACAGTAAATTAGGGAAATTGCCTGTAATTTGGGGAATGCTTTGTTGCCCCTTTTAAATTTGTCATTGCTCCAAATTAAAAAAAAAAAAAAAAGATGCATGCATTGGATTCATATGTCTTTGCATGTTTGCATCAGCCTTGCAGATAAAGCTGTTACCCTGCAGCCCTCTTGTGGGGCTGCCTAGATTACAGAAAGCACTGGTGATAAGGAAAAGTGAACTGTGAAGCCCAGGGTTGTTTCAGGGCTGTATTAATTTGCACTGAGGATCAGAGACTTAGGAACATCCTTCTTTAGTGGCTTGCAAAGCAAAATTGCTTTGACCTTTTCTCTTAATAAACAGCAGGCAAAACCCAACCATGCTTAAAATTGCATTCTTAAAAACACAAAAACAAACAATGTTTTGGTGTAATGATGATGATGTGAATATGGAAGAGAAAAATACACATATTGTGAAAGCACTGGTGGATTAGCAGGTGGCTTTTCCAGCCAGGGAGGAAAGATGGGGCGGGGAACCTCCCTGCTGCAAGGCCTTCTCACCACTTAGCCACCCAAATGCTTCATCAGCTCACAAGGCAAAGGATACCAGCTGGCAGGTGCCTCTGAAGGGCACTGCTGGCCAGGTGTGACTTGGCCTGGCATGGGCAGCTGTCTTTTAGCAGTCCTGCCTCTGTTAGTGGTTTATTCACCTTTCCTATCTCTCCGTGGACTTTCTTGCAGCTTTTCCTGGGCACCCTGAGTCATGACAAGTGGCTGGACACATCAGCACTGGCCCACAGGCTGTGGATTGTTGGCTGCTCACAGCAGGAGCTCACTCCAGGCAGCCTCAGCACCAGCAGACATCCAGGTCAGAGCACAGGCCCACAGCTCCATCACTTTTAAGCTCTAGACACACTTTTCTTTCCTTGTTGCCTGTCTTGCTCATACATTTTTCCCTGTTGGGAAATAAAGCCTTTCTGATATTAGCCACCAGTAATCCACAAAGAGCTTGGAAGAATTTTTGGGTTAGAGGGTCCCTGTGCTGCACAGCCCCTGCCTGCCAGCTCGCAGGCTTCCAAGGGGTCCTCTGCCTGTGTGGGCAGCTCCTATGTAGCTCATATTCTGTGACTGACACACCTTCTTGAAGGTAAGAGTGCCCTTCCACCTCCTTTCCTATGCCATCAACAGAGTCCTGAGGTCTTTCCAGCAGCCCATGCTTTTTCTCAGTTTTCCATCCTTGCTCATTTTGCACAAAGCTTTAGGTGTAATTTGCACATTCATGCGGTACTTGTTGAGTGGTCTCTCTGGGACTGATTGTTTCATCTCTTTTCTGTCTAATGATGTGATCATCATCATCCTAGTCTGTATTATACCATGTAAAAATCCTTCCAGCTCTGCACAGCCCAGGAGAAAAATTTCCTTACCTTTTTCTAGTGGGAAACTGCATTTCAGGGTAGGGTGATGTCCTGCTTTAGGGCAAATTTTGGCAGGAAACTTCTGAAGTGGTACCTCTAGAAGCTAATTCAAGCAGCCACTGATTCAGGAGACTTAATCTCATTTGAGAAAAGTGGAAAAAAACCTATTTAACAAGCAAGGTACTCACAAACATGGAAAAATGAATAATACTAAACAATGGAACCTCTTGTCCTGAAGAGATGACAAATTCAGAAAGTCCTTGTCATGGGGTGTAGCTCAGCTCGCTCAGTTTCTAATCAGTCCCTCCTGCTGGAAGATGCTGTCTCAGCCCTGGTGGGACACAAGCATGAGCTCCCAGTGCTCTTCTGGGTTTTCAGTCCAGAGCAGGGCTGATCAGTTCCAAGAAAAAGAAAAACCACAGTCTGGGGAACTTATTTGCCTCAGCTAGCTAAAAAACCGAACTGAAAGCAAAGGAGAGCTCTGTCTCCTGCTGTCTGTGCTGCAGACAGCACAGTACATGAGAAAGATGTGGGGCAGCAAGTGCAGCTTCTGCAAACAAACTGTGTGCTTTTGCTCTCCCCCTTCGCTCTCAGAACCAGTCTTAAAGGCACAAAACTTACTTCTGGGCTAAACAGATGAATGGGGATACAATTCAGCATCATAAAATCACCCTAGGACAGGCAAGTAACAGGTTTTCAGCCTGCACACAGGACTGGAGCTCAGGGAGTAGAAAATGCCCTCCCCAAGGTCATTTCTTTAAAGGACAATGCAGAGAAATCTGAGTAAAGAGGAAGTAGCAAAACAGCCATCTGGGACTGAACAGGTGAAACACGGAGAAATTATTTGAAATGATGTAAAATATGCTTTATCATTTTCTTAAATTCATTTCATTGTGTGGTTATTAGTGGGCACCTGCCTCTTGAAGACAGAATTGTCTCGTGTGTTTCCTAGGTACTGGGCCATGTGGTATCATCTCTATTCCAAAGGAAGGCAGGAAATGTTACAATATTGGAATAAGACCCTTGGCTTAAAACGTTAAGGCTGCTGGAACATCACCAGCAGTCACAGTGACACTCTTTCCCACTGAGCTAAACACAGGAAGAGAGATCCCACATCACTCCTTGGTGTCTGTACACTGGCTGTGGCATCCTTTCAGAGCCTTGCTGACCCAGACTGTCACTTGTAGAAATCCCAGGGTACTGTGTAGGCCTCACATTGTTCTTTGTGCTTATTACTTTATTTCATCCCTTTCTTTTCCAATTTTGGGACTGACATTTGGCTCTGGCAGTGATGTGACGTGTCATAAATAGACACCCTGTGTGCAGACAGTCAGTAGCCTGGGAAATCAGGGAGTCAGATGTTGCCCTTCTGCTCCTCCCTGCTTTGTGCTAGGCTGTAAAGCTCAGAGAAAATACTCTGAGGTCTGGTAAGTATAATTACTATATATTTCAATGAACGTAGGAATATTGTATGTAATCTCTCTTGTTTTCTCTTTAAAATCTTTTAAAATCATCTCTTTTTAATCTTTAAATCTTTTAAAGATTATCTGAATGGCATCATTTAATCAACACCTGTTTTTAGAGCCTTATGCAATATGTTTGCAAGGTGAATTTGGCTCCTTGAAAATACACAGTGCTCCAGACTGTGGTGGGCCTGTTGCTGGGAACCCTTCAATGGACACTGGAACTATTTTGGCCTTTTTGGAAGCTGTGAGCCTTTACAGAGGCATTCCCCATGGCCATGTATTCTCCCAGGAGTGGGGAAAAATGGATACAGGGCTGGGAGGCAGCTAGAGGAGGACAGAAGGTGTGGAGGAAAGAGCAGTGAAAGCAACTCATCAAAGTCCACTCTTGGCTGCTACCTGTTGATAGTGAAGAGAAGATGAATCACCAGTTTAGGTCTGTGACAGGTTTCCTGAGATGAGAAAAGAGGGGGCCAGTAAATGCATGCAGCCTTGTCCCATCATCCCTTTAATAACCTGTAATATTGCAGCAGGATATTTTTGTCACACCGAATCTGATTGATGGTGTTGCCTATAAGACATTACAAGTGTAGGGTAAATTGACCAAACACCTAAACATACAAATTATTAAAAGGAGGGGGGAGTGGGCCTGGGCCTCCTGGGGAAAGCAGGCAGGCTTTAGTTAAGATGATCCCATTTCCAAGTGCAATTTATAGTCTATTGACTTGCAGCAGTGTCTTTTCAGATGTGAGGAAATTGTCATACATTGCAAATGAGAAGCTGTTTTGACATCAGGATCGCAGAGAGTGCCAGGAAGAAATGATATCAGTGCCTGGTCTGTTAAGGTTAAATGAAGTTGCATTGTTGCCAGCAGATAGGCATTCATTTCCTTTTCTTCCCTGCCTGTCCCTGTGTACAATTACTGTGATTAGGATGAGTAACAAATGTGCTTCTGACACCCATTGTATTGACAGCTCGCCTAGTTTTTTCCACTCAAGTGGCACTAGTCATTACTTAAACACTTGGGTATTTTGACAGGGAAGATCCATGCCTGCCAGTCAAGTGTATCAATGACAAGGTGGCCTTAGCCCCTGGACACGTACTGCTGAATTAAAGCAGTCAAAGCCATTGCTGCTGGAATATGATGAACCTGTTTAGAAACGGGGCTCTGGCAAACCCAGAGAGACACTGATGCACTTGGTGTGTTCTTTCTGCCTTCTCCACACATTACTGCCAGCAATGTGATTGTTTTTTATCCATCTAGGTTGTGATCTCTTGGAAGAAGAGCATGATTGCAAATTATTACAGAGGGGAAAGAAGTTAAAATTATTTGGAGCTTTTACATTTATATTGGGGGACAGTTTTAATTTGGACTGTTCTGGAAAAGAGCATCAGTTAGCAGTGCTGGGGCAGCCTGAGAGTTAAGTAGGTTAATTTAACTGAGACAGTGCCTTAATTGTTTGCCAGGTACCCCTAAGGTAGTTTTCTACCTACACTCTAATTTCCTCTACTGCATGCTCTGAGATCTCTTCAAATTATGTCTTACATATGCATCAAAAGCAATTTATTTACCAAGATTTCTTTATTTTTATTTTGTTTTCTTCCCTGCTCTTAGGGTAGTTTGGGTTCAATGTAGAGAAAACCATGTGAGGAGTAAAAAAATAGCTTTGCATATAAGGGTTCTGAATATTGAAAAAATTATTTGTGCTGAAGGTCAAAGGATGGAGGGAGGAAACTAACATACATAGAACACACCAAAAAAACCTACCAGCTGCAAGTTTTTGCCAGGCCTCAATCCAAGACTTAAAAAAGAGCTGGGGCACATCCAGGCACAATATTATTGTGCCTTCAAAAACCATTAGGGCTTTTCAGATATCCTAGTATAAGTGAATATATGAGTGTGTGCACACATACACAAAGAATTCAACAGGTTATTGCTGGAGCTACTAAACTGGTACTCTGCAATGCTGCTGGATTTTCATAATCTGCTGTCTCCTGCCTCACCCCAGCCCACAACCTCCCCTGGTGCTGGGTGGTGGTAATAAAGAAAATGGTTTGCAGATTTCTACTGGAATCAGAAAGGAGTCTTAAGCTTTACTGGAAAATCAATTATGTAGTAGGCAAAGTACCCCATAATGTTCAGCAAAAAAATATGCTAACATCCAGGTCAGTACATTGGAAAACACATTTATCATGATTTCCATGAAAGCCTCAGCCTAGTGTGTCCCAAGAGCAACCTCTGAACTTTCTTGAACCAAACAGTCAAATGGAAAACTCTGCCTACTTGGCATTTTAAAATTTGCTTCTCTTCTGAGCCTCGAACTGGAAGCTTCATAAAATGGACCCTTCCATCTCCTCAAAGAGGTTTTAATAAACATTTCCTGTAGAGAAGATATTTTTTGTTGCCAGTTTTTCCTTTGACTCAGGTCTGAAAAAGGGCTTTATACAGATCCCCAAACTTCTTTTACCAGTGATTTGCCTCATGAAACATTGACTATTAAATGTAATAAAATGCAGAGAGCATTAAATACGTGTACTATCAAATTACCACTTCTGGCAGTCAATAGATTTCCTTTAAATATTTGCTTCTATGTTGTTTGGTATTCCTCATTTCTGGGAGAGATTATCATGGAAAAGGTAATTATATATTGACAGTGTTACAGGTCTAGGTGCTGTAAAAATGCAAGGCTAGAGAGAGATAGAGACTGTCCTTTCACTGAGCTATTTACAACTCAGAAACTGTGTGTACACCTGAGCAAATGCTCGTGTGGTGGTTGAAAGAAAAAAAGCCATAAATGGCTGCATGTCTCTCAAAAATGGTGTTTCCTGTAGCTATCTGTGCTCCAGGGTACATCCAATCATCCTGGTGTGTATCCATTCCCAGCTTCTCATTTTCTGCATAGGTTGGGAGCAAAACACTTTTTTGTTGTTTGGCATCCAAGTTTGAATGGCTTGTTCTCTTAACAATAATGAAGTATTAATGTTGTCAGGCCTTGCTGGACTTAATTCATAGTTCTGTTTCTCCACAGAAAACAGCAATAGTAGTGGGACACTAATCCACCTGCAGATTCTGACACTAAAAATGGTACAGGTTTCCCCCTCTTTGCTGCCATGATTTTTGCCCTTGATACATCCCTGAACTGACCTCAAAAATTGTAGAAAAACAGGTCTGGAGGGTTGATTGGAAGCAGTCTTGTGCATTCCTCTGCCCCAGGCAGGCCTGGCAATCCTTCTGCCATTCCCAATGGATTTTGGTTCAGCTGGAGTTTAAAGATGTCCCTTTGTGGAAGCTTCACAGCCTATACAGGTAGTTCTTCTTCAGATTGGAGACCTTCACCATCCTTCCTGTTAGAAAGGTTTCTCATGTCTAAACTCTTTTTTTCCTCTCCCCACACTTTATGGATATTCTCTCTTGACTTATCCACTGTGAATATGGATAACAAACTTTTCTTTTAATGCTGCAGAATTTTAATGCATTTATGACTGTAAGGTCCCACATCCAGTTTATCCTCCTAAGGCTGAATGATCCCAACTTTTTTGCAGTTCACTCTATCACTTTTTGCAGTTTTCTCTCTATCATATCTCTATGTATCTAGTGAGACTTACTGATGCATACATGTGATATCCTTTTCTGCATTGATAAAATTTGTTTAATAGCATTTTTATCCACTTTTAATCATCCTTAAGCATGCAGAGAATACAGTGTCTCTCTCTCTCTCCACAGTCAGAAAAGCCAGTCTCACTCTTTCAATAAAGATCTGATCTTACTACAGACTCATCAATGCAATGATCTTTTTGGCTACTGAAATCTTGTGATTTTGTAGTTGTTGATGGGTAAAGACAGAGTTTGCATGGATGAAAGGAAAATGCCTCAGATAATTTATTGTGATCTTTAGAATATTCTGCAGCTGGTGGGGAAAAATGATTTAGTGGAAGTCTATATGATTTTCTTTTTTCGTGACATAGAATGGACTATTTCCTGACAAGTCAGTAAAAGGTAACAGCATCAGTCTTAAGGCAATCTACTGAAAATCAAATAGCAGTGAATTTCAGTGTATGGGGACAACAGTTTTGTTAAAATAGTGCTACTGCTGGTGATTGTCTTGGGAAGGTGACATGACAAACACATTTACTCAAAAGTGGGCCTAAGTTTTGTCATAGCTGGAGAAAAAGGAAACAGAAAAGTCCATCTCCCATTGCTTTTTGCTTTTCAGTAAAAAGATGAACTTCCTTCAAAATTTAAGTTTTGAAAGAAACAGAAAGTTCAGGGTAAGAAGCTCAGAGAAGCAGAAAGATGTCTTGCTGAACTGAAGCTATGGAGGTGATGTTTCTAGGACCTATCATGTAATTAATTTTTATTTAATCTAGCAGCTTCTCATAGGGAGCTAATTTTTTTGGGTGTTATGTTGTAGTGCACTGCCCTTCAAGTCTGTCCAGACAGGTTTTGGCATCTTTTACTCCAAAATGTGATAATCCTTACGTTGATTTGGCTGCTGACATTCTAAGCCCTGTCTAAAACTAGTAATGAGCTGTGGTAATTGCTTTCTTTTATATGATTGTATAAAATGTGATTTTTTTTTCAGCTCATACATTAAGTTTAAGTCTTTTCCTGCTGGTCTGAAGGGAGAATGGACAGACAGGTTTTTTTTTAAAGTCAAGTTAAGTACCAGCTGTGTCCTTAGATTTTGCAGCCACCTCTGACTGATAGAGTTATTTCCTGAACAGCCAGTAAACAAAGCTGCATGGCAACACCCAAGGGACAGGAGCACTTTTAAGCATTCTTTACATGTCTAGGAAAAAGCCTGACTGTAGCAGTCAACAATCTTGGGGGAAATGCTAAGCATGGATATCTTCATTACTTTTCAATTAAGCAGCAAGCTTATGGATTCAGGAACCCTGGAGGGAGAAGTTGAGCTCTGAATGTAGCTCTCAGGGGTCACATTGGGAGAATTTATCCCCCAAACTATGGGGTTTTTTGGGAAAGGATCCCAAAGATGTGATTTACTGTCTGGAAGGCACAAGATGGTGAGTAGTACCTTGAGAATTACTTATATTTGATGTTCTGCTGACTGATAGATGATGCAGGAGATGCAGAAAACCCAACCTCCAGATTTGTTCATTGTCATCACTTCTCATTTGCTGTGAAAAAGTCATTATTTCATTGAGCTCGTGGTCCCATTAATTCATGTGCTACTCCTATCTTCAGGTTTCTCAGAACTCAATATGATTTCATGGTTTTTAGAAATCTTTCAGCTTCCCATCCTACTTGATAAGCAATTCCTTCAGAGCTGTGTGGCATTACAGTGGCAAGATGTCCAGAAACAAGGCTGGGTCCCCAAAGGAGTGTGGGGTGCCTTCCAATAAAGCTGGAAGTTGACAATGCTTTGAGTTGGTTAGGGAGAATGATCTGCACATGGGGAGATATTTACTGTGACATCATTGTGGAAGGAGAGTGGGAATAAGGCCCATTCTTAGTTAATTGGCTTTTGAGGATATCCTTAAGGTATTGGTGCAACCACAGCAAGAATAAAGTGTCATCTCCTGAAAAGCACTGACAGAGATAAGATTCAGGCTGTCTAACCACTACTAAGCTGTTGCCAAGACTTGATAATCTCCTGGAAGCCAACCTGACTCCCTTCCTGTGAGGCATTATTGGAGCAGTTTGGGAAAGAGGGCTAGGGTGATGGCTGCCTGTGCCTGCCCAGGGCAAAATGGAATAAATGGAGAGCATACTTGGGATATCTGCTGAGTGTCAAAACAGGATGATCTGCCACAGATATAGGTATGTATGGATGCATCATGTAGGGACAAATAGGGAAAAGTAAGCAGACAAAGCACTTCCTCTTCAGTTGCCTGATAAATAATGTCTCAGAAAATGTCCTCTATGTAATGGAAAAAGGCTCACATTGGCTTCATTGACCACACAGAGCTAAATGCCTTAAAGGTTAAGGAACAACTATTAAAAATGTGAGGTGTCTTCAATTTATATTTCAGAACTTTATACTCATTATAAAGCTGAAGATATTTTATAATTATGCCAACAACAATTAATTAACATCAAGAACTCCAGAATTATTGAATTAACAGTAAAATCATGGTAAGGCTCCAGTTTATCTTAGAGTTTTAGCATATAATTTACTATCCAGGAAATGCTTAGACTTAGTAACATGTTTCAAGAGTCACTATTTTTATGTCTTCCTTTCCATGAGTTTCAGCCCCAGTCTCAAAGACCAGGCTGAACTGCCATCTCCTATACTGTGCTCTGCTGATTTCAGCAGAGCTCTGTTAGAGGTTTGGAGTCAATTTGGCTGGAGCCAATCTCAAAACTGAAATCTGTGACTGCTGGGGAAAAGGAACCCATTTGTTTCTACATCACAACTTCATGCAGTGAAATGATCCTGGGCTGGACTACCTTGGACAAAAGCAGTTCTGCAGCAATCCTTATAAACCTCTGTTTTCCACCAGGGTTGTTGGCAACTAATGCTTAGATCAAGTGATTGAAACATGGCATAAATATGATTGTGTAGCCTCTGCTTGCATGTAGCCAGGAAAGCCAGAAAGCTCACACTGCATTTTCCTGTTGGACTATTCTTATTTTCATTTTTTCAGCCCCATGACATCCACGGCAGCGTAAAAGTGAAACGGTGAAAATGGGCTCACCACCAGCACAGTGGAAACCACCCTCACATTGTCACCTCCAAGGGAAAGTGGTTTGATCCCTCCACCTCCTCCCTTGTTTGGTGGAGCTACAGTTCTTTGGGTGTAGAAGTCCTTTTGGGCTACTCCTGCCAGAACCACAGGGGTGGAACAAGCAGTTCCTTTACCAGGGGAGCTGATAGAGTCTGGCTCTGTGTGGGTCAGGAATGTGCTTCTGTGTGGAGTCTCTGAAAGGAGTCCAAGAGCACTGGTGTCTGTCCCTGATGGTGAGGATATGCTGCAGCTTTGATCTCTACTGGGGCACTGACAGAGGCTTGCTCTCTCTCTCTTCCCTCAGGCCACACATTTTCCTAAGGCTGTGGGAATTCTGTATTGTGGAGTGCTCTATCTGCCACTGGATTTGGTCAGAATGAGTTCTTGGTTTGAAAAGTTACTGGGCAGGGACATTAAGACAGCATGACTGCAGGTTTGTTTCTTCAGAAAATAAGCTAAGTAATGCTCACAACCAAAAGTCATATTTTTGCAAACAAAAAAATTCCTGTGTATGATGAAAACATTAATACAAGAAAAATTCCAGGCTGAAAATTACTGAAAACTACTTGTGGGGCAGTTATACCTAAAAAAAAAAAAAAAAAAAAAAAATAAAAAAAAAAAAAAAAAATC
>JAOTQP010001652.1:10852952-10931199 GCA_026413545.1 Cichladusa arquata
ATTAAAAATTTAAGTGCTGAGCATAAAGTTACAAGATCATCTTAATGTCTCCTTTGTAGCTCTGGGATTTGTGCACTGGCTTCAGATATTATTTATATATCCATAAATAAGGGGCAAGCTTCTCCTTTAACTCTACAAAAGATTTTGTATCTCATCATCAAGATCCTGCCATTTTTAGTCCCAGGAAAACTCTTATTCACTAAATCAGATGTGCAGTTTAAATGACTTGGAGTCGGGAATGTAAAGCTTATTACTCTTCAAACCAAGTATATGCTGACTGGGTATTCATTTAATTCCCAGTTTGCTTCTTGTATTGGCTTTTACAGCTATGCAGGATAAAGGAAAATCAAGGGTCGTGTTACTTTCTTAGGCAACTTTTCATAAAACTTCTAAAGATGAAATCTAAATTTTCACCAGCACAAGATGTCTTTGGTACTTCTAAGTCAGTCTGATGAATTCCTTTTCCTAAATGTGTAGGGTCAAACTGCTCTCTTCACTCATCTCGTTCCCATTTCCTTTCACTTTCTGTAGTCCTTTTCAAAATAAATACTCTGAACTTGAACTTCTGTCTGCACAGCCAACACAAATTTTCACAGACAATGAAAAACTTCTGTCAAGTTCACAGGACGTCTTCTGCTGATTAGTCTCATTAACCAGGACCTAGTGCTCTTGTTTTCTCAGTTTTGGAGAAGTGGAAAGATCTTCACTCCAAACCAGACCACAAGATAAAAAATAAGTAGCAGAAGCACTGTGTCATTATTGTCTTTCCTTGTAGCTTTTTCTTATTTCAAGTTTTTTTGTAAGAGTTAGTTCTGTCTCCTGATTAATCTTCAGAACATTAGCACATTCCCAGCAATTCTTAAACAAATTAGCTTGTCTTTTCATGGCTGTGTGGGCTGGCTCAGATAGGAAAAGAAAGTATGAATAAAGTAAGCCTTCCACTGTTTCCTTTTGCAAGCAACCAAGCTGTTACAGGCCCTGAGAAATCTGGCTATACAGAAATAAATACATTACATACTGTATATTGAAGTACAACTTCCCCCATACCTTGTTCACAGATTTTCATCTATTTTTGATTATGTTAGCCCCTTCCAGAAGAGAAATAAAGCCACAGAAATTGAGCCAAATAGGTCATACTGCAACAAAGGGTACACCTGAAGTTTAAATTACTTAATTGAGAAAAGTAGTGGTACAAAAAGACAGACAAAAAATATGGGCTCTTTACTTGTTACCAGTTCTTCTCACTTAAGAGTGGTAAAAGTTGAAACCTAGAAGCAGAAAAAAGTTGCTTAGCTCTTTGCACTTGGAAGTTTTATGTGCTGCAGTCTATTTACACCGAATTTAGACTGCCTGTTCCCCTTCGATAGCACTGTGAGTGGCTCTCTGATATTACATCAAATGTACTACATTTAGTTCAAGGCCTTATTTCAGAAGAGACTGGGTGATTATTGAATGGTTATTCACTGACAGCAGAGACATGGATAACTGGAGATGAATACACACACCTTGTTGAGGAAAGAATCAGTATTGGTAAGGAGAAATTTCTGGAAGAACTGCACAGAAGGGCATCCTAGAAAATTGCTTCTAGCTTCCTCTTCTTGGGAACCAGTTGTAATTTGGAATTGAGTTCAGACTGGAGTCCATAACAGCACATTCTGGTGTTGTCATCTAGGTGAAGCTCATCTAGGTGAAAAGAGCAAACCACCAAAGAGTCTTGTCTGTTCCAGAATCAAGAGAGAAAGGAAGGGGTAGGTTATTACAGAACAGTAAAGATTTTAGTTATGGTTATGATTATGATTCCAGGTACAGGGGACATGAGCAAGAAGTATTTAAAGCATCTTGGGGCCTAGGCTGTGTCCCTTCATGGACCTTCATCCTCATAGTGTGACAAGGTTGCTGGTGGATCCAATGCCTTAGATGCAGAGAAGGCAAAGTGGCAGGCTCATGCTCAAGAGACAAGTGACATCTACCTTTCAGGCAGTACTGGCCAGCTGAGGTCATGCTGTGTATTTCAAAATAGTTGAAACATATTCTGATATTCCAATCTCTCTATTTCCCAGTGGTTTGGAATTGTCAGCTTCTGAATGACTGAAAACAGGGGAGGTTGCAGTGCTATAGACACATGCATAGAGACTGGAACCCCTCAGATAAGTGTGCAGCTTAGTGCTCTGGGCAAGAGTTATCCTCATTCAGCTGCTTAAAACTAGTTTAGGTACCCAGCAAGAGCAGGATTTGCCTTCCTGGATAGTGCAGCTGTTGGAATAAGCAATATGTGACGCTGATGATTATTTTAATTTCAGGAAAAGAATGGCTGTGCTGCCCTCAAAAGTTTTGTTTTGCTTTTCAAAGGGGTGTGTGCTGTGGGAGGAAAGGCTGCCTGTTGAAACCCAGAAGGAAGTGGCTGTTTTTCTCCAGGTGTTTGATCTGACTGACAGCCCTTGTCTGAACTTACTAGTGATTTGCCATTTCATTAGCTGCTGGGTTTTCAATTTCTGCCTCTTGGAAGTTACACCGCTTTGAACAAGTCCCCACAGTAATTGAATTTGCCACAGAAATAGAACACTGGAAAATTTCATTTTCTTCCCCTCGTGGAGGCAAGCAGGCAGACTCATATTCCTGCTGGACTGCTTCTCTTGCTGCCCCTCTGCCTCCTCCTGCCCCATTCCTCCTGCCCAGCACAGCAATGCACTTGCTGGTGGCCCCCACCATCCATCCACGGAGCCACAAAAGAGATCTCCTTTTGAATCAGCTCCGAGTGCATCAGCCTGTCGCTTTGCAATTTTCTCCTAAATGCCTTCCACAAATAATGGTTTTCAAAATGAGCATTAACAGGCTTGATTACACGAAATTGTCCTTTTAATTTACACCAGGATTCTATTGATCACACAAGTGCAGATTAAAGTGTTCAATGAAGCCCATGATGAGGTATTAACCAGCTAAGGGTCCTCCAGGGGCCGCCAGGGACGGCCAGGAATATGCTGGAAGTGTACAGTTATTTCCCCATAATGAAGTGGCACTATGCGAAGGCATGAATCGCTGGCAGGAAGAATGGATCGGAGATGATGAGCTCTTCAAAGTCATTTCTCGCTCACTCATTCAGCCTCATGCCCAGATCCTCTTGCGATTCTTCTGCATTACTTGTCATGAAATGCCAGGATTTACTTAGCCAGCTGATGCAATTTTTATGACCTTATTGCTTTTTCACCATGGTAATAGTTTTGAATCAATTTATCAATCCAGCAGTGCCATCAGACATATTGCCCTGAAGATCAAGTCCAGGTCATTCCATCAATTCACTGCGGTTTACGAAGATAGAGAAAAAAGCCAGGCCGTGTGGGCTATCAACTTCAAATGGCTTAGTAAACATGCTGCTGCTACTTTAACTGCTTCACTTCTGACTCCAGACCTTTCTGCTTATAAAAATCAACCATCACGCTCTCCTCCTCTCCCTGCATTTTAATTTTAGATGTATTAGCCATGCTACAAATAATTTAGGGGAGAACTGGTAGAGGACTCTTTAAGGGTTTCAAGCCTGCCACGAAAGCCTGGAAAAAACAAGGAGTTTTTTAATACATCTTTCACTGCTACATTTCCAGCTTTGTTTGCTGCTTTTTGTGCATTATCAAGGAATGGCAACATCCTGTGTCAACAATGCAGAAATGAAGAGAGCACGAGCAAGCAGCAGGAAAGCATAGCTTCAGGAACAGAGAGCTGGATACTGAGCTTTACCATATTAAAAGTCTTGGTCACAGTATCCAGAAGTCTTTTCCATTTGGTGGGAGCTTGATAGACAAAACCCTACATTCACACAGCAGAAATCAATGCAAGTTGTATTGGCAGACAAAGAGGTGGGCTCTGGATGAAATTACACAGCAAGCATGACTAAATCTGGCAGGGAGAAAATCTGGCAAAGAGCTAGCAGGGAATTGTGTCAGGCTAGAGCCAATCCTGGTACTTCACTGAGATTTTAGGATTAGGGAAATGTTTCTCCCAATATACATTTCCTTTAAGGTTTTGTAAAACCAATGCTCCATTTCACCCAGTCTGTTTTCTGAACCAATGTTTTTGTCCTTCACAATTTTTGGACACCTAATTATTTAACCTCATTATATGTCGTATAGATCTACAGAGCACTGCTGTAATTATTTTGGAGGAATTCTACGTTTTGCCCCACGGTGTGAAAGGTATTCTCTGCGTGCTAGGAAGCAATGTAACTTCCTTCACCATAGTAAGGAGGGCCTGAGGTATAAATCCCATTTTCCAGTGTTCACATGCACAGACTCATGAGGAGAGTCACTGAAAGTCTTCCCCTGCCTCACTGCAGCTGTCTAAACTCTACAAACACGTGTGATTCGGGCACAATCAAAGCCTTCATAGGGAAGTGATGAAACCAGCCAGAAATCATTCACACAGCACCCACGCATGGTTCCCATATGTCCTGCGATATGTGGCATAATCTGCACCTTGCTTTCACAAATCTAAGCAGTGCCCTACAGTAGGAATTTTATTTGTGGGAGCAGGCTGTTCCAACTTGAGACACAGGAGTACATATACAAATGAGATGAAGCATGAGTGATCTGAACTGCTTTGAAGCCTGAAAAATTCTTGGGGTCAGAGAACCTAAAGAATGTCTTGAAGGCCCATCTCCCTTCTCCCCCATTTATACCTGTGCATCCATTAATAGCTGTGGCTCTTCCTATATGCCTTGTATTTCCTGCTCCATTAGAACAGCACAGTTGCAATAATATTATTAACCAATAAATGTTGCACACAATAAACTGATAAACATTATAAACCAGTTATCATCTAGGTTTATGGAAAGAACTAGTCAGAACACTTGAAGATATGGGCTTGTGACTGATGTGGCTATGAGATAGTTAAGGCACAAGTATGTAAATGTATGGGGTAAACACAGCTGAGCACTTCAGTGGTTGTGGTGGAATGATTTTGAATACAATGCAGAGGTGAAAACTTCTTTTTTTTTTTTTTTATGATTGTAGGAAAATCAGGGCCAAAAAGGAACTGATGAGTGTGACTTCAGCTGGGTAAGGACTTTCAAACTCAGATGGCCAGTGTCAGGGCCAGCTACCATATATAATTATCCTGTTTATCCTTTTTAGAATGATCTTGCTTTACAGCCATTGACTTTTGGTCTCCATGTCAAACTTTCAGCACAAGGCTGCTGGGAGCCCTGCCTTAGCTGTACAAGCCTAACAGCTGTTCACATTAGTAAAGCAGGTTCAAATTTATACTTGAAAAAATTAGTGGCTCGTAAAAAAAATATGGAACAATGACAACTATGGGGAAAAGGTAATATTTTAAGTCATGAAAAATTAATCAGGGAGTGATACATTATTTTTTTAAGCAAAATGTGTTGCACTAAGAAAAAAAAGAAGCAGCCTGTAGCTTTAATTAATTCTGCTTAACATTAATAGAATAAGGTCAGGCACACCAAAAACTGTTGAATAAAGCAAAAACGTGTGAAAGATATATAATCAGATGTTACTCATAATGAAGAAGGGTTATCTTGTGGTCAATACAGCACCATTATTTTTAAGTTAGAGGTACGATTCCTGAAAATATACAGTGGCTATAACAACTTACCTGACTAGCTTATGAATAAGGGTTCACATAAAAAGCATTTTATGAAATGATAATCCCATTTTCATGATCAAAATTTACAGCTGTTCTATCTCTTACACAACCCCAGGTTTCATTCTATCCCAAAATAGGGAGCCTTCCTGAGCCTGGGCTAGGCCTCTGTACAGTATCAGGAGGGATTAATCTCTGCAAAATTTAGGCACCTGTGCATCTCCTGGCTGGCCAGGTGCTTTTCAGTGTTAATCAAGAGACTCTTCTAGAGAGTGATTGGTCTCAGGTGTCTTAAATTATTCACTCAGCTCCCCCAGCCAATCCCGTAGCAGAGACTCTCTCAAAGGCCAGCTGAGAATAATTGGCTCATTTGTGTTTGAGCAGACCCCTGGACACCTGGAACCTGAACTTCCCTAGCTAGCTCAACCACCCTGACTTCAAACCCTCTGCCCTTGGGCTTGGAGCTCTTATTTGAGCTCAAAACAAGAGGGATGGCTCTTTTCTGGTGTGTCTTGTGTTCCTTACTGGAGTGCTTTGTTGGTGAAGACTTTTAAAGACCTCTAGTGGCTGAACTGACTTGCCACCACCAGCCTGTTCTGCTCTTTCTGAGTGCTGTGGCCACCTCTGCCTCCTGGATTGCCTGACCCCAGGGTGTGTATGCAGCCTTGCTCCAGCTTCTCTAACAGGTACTACCAAATATGTGTTGCTAAGATAATTTTTTGCTGAGTTAATAAGAGTTAAAAGTATTTTGAATGTCACAGACAGTGTTTGGTGTTGCTGAAATACTATTCTTATTATTATTTTGGCTTGACAAAGTAGACAAATGTAAATAATGCTCAATTGTTTGAGCAATTGTTAGAGACTGTGCAAGAACAGGTTTAGTTCAAGTATTTCTGTTGGTTAATATATAATTATAGTGAGCTTTTTCAGTCATGAAGAGCAATGCTGGGACAGTCACCATGTTGTGAAGTTGCTGTAGGTTCCCTACTGAAACTGCCAACAGGTCTTCAGGTGGTGATACAGATGCCATTTATTTATCTCTGAAGCAGATTTTTTTTTTTTTTTTGTTCAGCTAATGTTTTTGAATGGTTTCTAAGTGGTGCTATCATGTCATGTGTGGAAATACAGCCTTCCTGTTTAATTTCCAGCATGCTGTGTGACACTCCTTACATCTGTTGCTTTGTCCAAGTTTGTGCTGACTATGTTAAGGCTTTCCTCACATTTTATTAGCTTGAAGTTATTTCTTTGTCAGACTTTTCAAATGAAACTAGGAGGACCTGTAAGTCTGTAGGGACAAGGAGAAGTGAATACAGCTGGTATCTTGGGTCTTCAGTGATGCTTAAGTCAAGGGGGCACCAGTGAAATGGGGGAAAGAATAGAAAGTGTAAAAAACCTGAGAAAACTGGTATGCTGAGATAAAGACAGTTTGATAGGTAAAGTAAAAACTCATTGTGAAAGCAAAGCAAAATGAGGAATTCATTCATCACACTCCAATGGCAGACAGATGCTCAGCCATCTCCAAGAAAGCAGGTTGCCATCACACCTAATGGTTTCCTTAGAAGAAAAATGGCATCGCTCTGAATGTCCCTCCCTTCTTTCTTCCCCCCCATTTGTGTGCACAGTCTCTGATGAAAGGCTGCATGCTAATAAATTATATTCATCCTTAAAGGCACTTCTCATAGGGCATCCTTTGTGGGTTGCTTGCCTATTTAATAAAGTAAACATTTTCAGTGTTTCCTATGATCTAACCTGCTTGATCTGGTCATGGCTGTTTATCTTGTGAATGAATTCCAACAGCACGGTCTGATTAATTGATTTGTAGGTGCTGCTTGCTATTTTGTGCATGTGAATGTCCTAAGAGGAATTTCTCTCTAAGCACAGGTATGCAGAGAGGCCTCTGCATCAGCCTCTTGGCCCTCAAGGCTGTGACTCTTTGAGCTACTGAAAGAGAAGTCAATTTTGGTGTAACAAAAAAGAGCAGTGGGAATTACTCATTCCATTAAATAAACATTCTCCCAACAAATGTCTGGGGGTTGGTTTGTTTTGTTGGTTTTTTTTTTTCTTTTTTTTTTTGTGGGGAAGTGAATTTGGGTTTTGGGGAGTGTTGGGGTTTTTTAATAGCTTAAAAATTTGACTTTTTTCTCCTGCATAGAAGCATCACATAGATATGAATAGTAGGGCCTTGCATGGGCAGAAGGTGTGTTACATAGAGAATTTGTATCCATCATTTTGTGTTTTTTATTTTGGATGAGCTTAGTAGGGTGTCATGTAGGGTCCCTTCACAGCTCAGTTACAACTTCAGATCTGATTTTGACGAAGTGAACTTTTTGTTTAAGTCTAGATGTTGCCAAGTATTGGTGTCCCATCACAAATTTTCTAATGCTGGAGTAGAACACTGAATTGGAAAAGCAACATTTAACTCACATTTCACTTTTCACAAAGTGATGACCATGTGATTTTGGAGGAAAAGCCTCAAAGTTTAGTTGTGGCTTTTTTTTTCCCCTCCCTAGGCCTTGAGAAATAGGAGAGAGAATTGCTTTTCTACTGTTTTAAACCCTTATATTTATTTTGGGATAGATGTTAGACTCTTGAAAACTTCTGATTTTGTTGCTGTTTTTACTGCCAAGGGCCATGCTTAAACAGAAATGCAAGGTGAAATAGCTACTTTGGCAGGTGCTGACCCCTCTGAAGCTCTGTTGTGAAAATAGGTCTCTCTATCCTGAGGAACAGGGGAAGTTTGAAGGTAGTGGAAGCCAGTATAACCCCTTACCTATGCTCCAAAGAGAAGCAGGGAAAGGCTAAGGACATTTTAAGGAAGTTGTTGCAAAAATTAAGTAAAACCAGCAGAGTAAGAGGTTGCTTTGATTTACAGATTAATTTCTTCTAAGGGTTGGTGTTTTCTCAGACTTACAAAGTTGTTTTTTTTTTCTTGTGCTTGTTGCATTTCTGGCCATTTTTGAGTCTTGTGCATCTGTATTCTCCTCCAGCTCCCACCATCCTGGCTCTTTCTTCTTCTCCCATTTGCTTCATCACTACACTTTTCCATTTCTACTGCCTCGGGCAGAGGGAAGCTGGGTGAACTTTACTCCTAATATTTCTTCCTCTGAAGATCCATTAATCTTGGTATAGTTTTTCAGAGTAGATGGTAACACTGGTGTTGTTCTACCAGCCTTGTCTCTGTAAGAAGCTCACAACTGAGAAAGCAAAATGAGCACTAGCAAGTTTAGTCTTTTATTTGAGACCACTGGAAATGAGCCTCTCCTTCTATTTGCAATGGTCAGCTGCATCATTTTGGAATGTATTTCTGTTCAGAATGTGAATGACTCTCTCCTGGGTACCATGTGTAGGTTTGGCCACTGTTAGGCCACAGGTGAATGAAAAAAGCATAAAACCTTCTGCCACTGGCCAGGAGATCCCACCCCATAAAGGCTGACACAAGGAACAGAAAGCAGGACTTTGTGTAACTATGCTCTTCTTAAAACAATGGCAAAACAACTTGTCCCAAATGGTAAAATTAATTTTCATGGGCTCTACCTAAAGTGAAGTCCTTAACTGATTCCACAGTAAATAGGTTGCCATTGGCTATGGGAGTAGGAGCGCTCTCAGTGATATTTAGTGTAATCCTCCCCATTTAATTCATTCACTGAAGCCACAATTCAGTATTTCTGACGTCAGACTTAATTCCCATAGAGGCCATTGTGGCCTCAAAGGCATTGAACTGTGGCCTTGCTGAATGAATCAGGCAGAAGAAATAGGGATAATCATCAAGGAGGAAAGTGTATATTTATACACGGATCGTTGTCATTGATAATAGCTGAGAGGAAAATGCAGAAGAAATACATAAGGGTTTTAATGAGGATTTTGAGTAGCAATTCTCTAGCCACGCTGCAGGAGTAATTACTCATCAGAGGTATAACTCAGGGATTATCCTAATGCAGTTTTGTGAAATTGAACAAGACCTCTTTAAAAAAACACCCACCCCTTTAATCAGTGTTTCCCTTTGACAGCAGGTGCTTTAGCCCTGCCAAGACATTTTTACTATGAAGTCAGTTCAGCATCAAAGTTCTAAATGATGCATAGGATTTCACGGCTAGCTCTGTGGTTTAAATATTATGACTGATCGGGGCAGAAGAAATGCCTTTTCATTTCACTGATACTACAGGAAAGTCTCATGTTGTGTGGAAAGAAACTATCATTTTTTTTTCTCTACCTTTTCCTCTTCACCACACATCTGAAGCTTTTCCCCCTACTGTTAAAGCAGTTCAGTCTAAACAATAAAGCGCCATAGGCAGACTGTACAAAGATCAGGCCAGTTCCCATGTTTATTAGCCTGAGAGTTCTGGGGTTTAATAATGGCCAGAAGACAGGCTTTCCTTGCAGAGAAGGGGGGTATCAGCAGCCTTCAACCTTCAGGGGTCTGCCTTCTCTGACAAATATCCCAGTGGTGGTATCGAGCTGTGTGGTTCAAAACTTTCTTTCTTCTTGGATCAGCTGAAAGGAGCAGATGTCAGAAGTGCTGCTTTTCACACAACCTGGGCCTCAAACCAAGCTCAGGCTGTGAGGCATCGTGTCCTCTGCGCATGCAGAAGGTTTGTGGCCAAACCTTATGGTACCCAGGGAATATTATGGGACACCAAGGACAAGAGAGAGCTGCTCTGTGCACTCTTGAGGAATGATCAGTGTAAATAGAGCAAGGGAAACTCTGGGTGACACAAAATATTCCTGTATGGCATTGTGGAGGGGATGCTGCCTCCTTTCTGCTGTAGCTCATCCCTTGCCTGACTCTGCAGATTGGCTAATCTGGCTGGTACAGGGTTAGTCCATGCTAGAGGCCAGTAGAGAAATTGGATTACCCTGGGGATTGGTTTTTCTTTTCATCTTTCACTTCTGTAACTTCTCATAGGAATGCATGGGGTAGAATGTTGTTTATGTGTGGGGCCTAAAGTAAGAAGGATGTTTGTTTGAGTTAGTCAAAGAGGAAAGATTCATGCTTAAAACAGAACATCTGGGTATGACTGAGATGACATTTCCTAACAGAAGATTCAGTGTTAAAGGGATATATTTATAAATACTGGGAGAAATGGAACCCATGTAGCTCCATCTCTATTGGATATTTATGAAGTGTCATAGTTTCATTTGGGCAGAGGTTTGGCAATTATCAACACCAGCCCTGTTTATTAGGTTTGAAAGTAAATCAATTGCAAATTGAAATTCCATTTATTTTTGTGACTTTTTGCTGTTGCCTAACAAGGTGTAGCAGAACACACCAACTGGACAGCCATGCACAGCAGATATGAGGAGAGACATGTGCATTTATACATATGCACACTTACCAGTGTCAATTGCTTTTGTGAAATGAGCTGTGTTGTAAGGAATTTTCAGAGAATCAGGAGGAAACTCTCAAGGTAAAGGAAAATCCAGTGAAATGTGTAGGGCTTAGCTGATGCATGCCAGTGGTAAGAAAAGCTCTATGGTAAGGTGTTGTGTGGTCTGCTTAGCGGCTCTATTTAAACTGCCTTGAAGCTTTTGCAAGTGCTGAGAAAAGCATTTGCTTCTTATTATTATTTCTGAAACCTGCTAAACATGTAGAGCACTACTCCAAACCATGAAAAGCATTCTGCTCTTGAATTTTTGTCAGTGATGATGAGAGAGAGCAATAAAAAGCATGCTGTAACAAAAAAAACCCACCAAAACCTGAAAACTGTGTGTTTTTACTGGAAACACGGTCTAAATTTCTGATATTACAGGTGGAAGAAAGAAAATTATTGGAGATGAACCTCTAACAGGCAGGTCATGGTAATTACATTATGCTTCTTTGAGGATGGCTTGGCCCTGACAACATCTAAGTTTTGTTGGAAGATTGCTGCTGTTATGCTCAGGATAATTATGTCTTTCTGTTCCTTTAGTTTTGCACTTTATAACCAGGCTGCTGTGGTGGGCAAGGGTTGATATTGGAGATAGGAGCATGATCTTGCCCCATCCTATGGACTTGGCTTCAGCTGTGCTCATGGAATGAGTGCTGTGCTTGTGAATGCACGAGAATTAACATTCCCTGCTGCACACCAAAAATAAAGCTGCACTAGACATAGCTTGCGAACTGCTTTGAGTTTTGTGGCAACAGCATGAATGAAGGTTTTTTTGCAGTGGAAGGATGCAGGATTCAGCAGCTGAAACCTACCATTGGGTTGTTGCCTGAAGAGATTGAGCCAAAATCTAAAATTCTGACCTTTACTGGTACCAGCCTAGCATCCAAACTCAAATCCCTTGGTACAGATTCATCTCTGCATGAATGTGTACTGAGAACGGTATGAAATATTTGAGTCTGGCTAATATTACTCTAATTAAAAACAAAACTGAGGGAAAGAGTCCAGACACAAAGACTAATTGCCTGGAAGCTGTTAAGAAAGCATAATGATCCTGATGCAATTAATCCAAAGGAATTACTGGTTTTTAGGTTCTCCCAGAGGTCCTTCTGCCTTTGATTTTGCCTGTTGCTGGTTAGCAGGTGGACCATGGTGTGCTGTATTTGTGAGTTTTCTGTTCTGACTCTGTCCCTGTGAACTTGGAGCTGCCAGATAAACTGTGATTTGTTGCGCTGAAGGAGAAGTTTGGAATTCTGCATGTAGACAATTTCTAAGGTGACAATTCAGCCTTAGGAGAGGTGGTCCTGCCTTCTGCTTTGAGAATTTATTTCTCAGGAAGCAGAAGCTGTGGCTGGTGACATCAGTGTTGCCAGGAAAGCAAATGAGCAACCTGTTACCAGTGGAGTTGTCTTTTGAAGCGCAGGCACTGGCAAACTCTCTCATGCTCAAAAATTGATCTGATGGGTATGTGAACTTTGACAGAGGATATTGTCAGTCATGTAAGCAACATACTTGGGTAACCTTGGTCTTGCCTGGTGAGGGTTCTGTAGTTAAATGTTGTTTTAAAGTGTCCTCCCAGCTGTAAATGCATGGCCTGGTGGGTAAGAGGGTGTCAGGCTCTAACCGCACCTGAGGAATAAGCCAAAATTTCTAAAATTGAAAAGGCTTTTTTCAAAATCAGAGTTGTTTTTGTTAGCAGAGGAATGGGAAAGATTTCTCTTCTCTGGTAAACTTGCTGTGTCAAAGAGGAGTACAGCTGATAGTGAAATATGAAAATACAAATAACATGGAGCCAACAAACCATTTAGCTGAAGGTGAATGAAAAAAAAAATATTCTCCTAGAGAGCAAGCAGGATGTGTTCAGGACCTGTCTTTCCTGTGACCTACAGGATTTTAAGAGAAAAGCTTCAGAATTTTATTGGCATTGCCACTATTAGGCGAACTTTTCTTTCCCTTCTCCCCAGACTGGGGTCAGCTTTAAAGAGAGCATTAAGTGAATGGCTAATGGAATTAAGGGTATAATAATAGAAGGATATAGTGAGACAATTGTATTAACAAGAAATAAATCATGTTGAGTGTAAGGTAAGTGTTTTTTAATTGATTGATGGGAAGGATGCTCCATAGGTTTTTTTCGAGGACTAACAGCCACTTGCCTTTCCATCTACAGTAAAAAGCCAAAAGGGAAAAAGAGATAAGAAAATTATGCAGTGGGGAGATAAATTATTCAGAGAAGATGGCCATTTTGTGCTGACATCACTAATGTGAAAAAGCATTAAATCTTTGATACTAGCTGCATTCCTCAGAGGTTGTGGTGGCTGCACAAGGTATTAGAGATAACAGATAGAACACTACTTCAGCTTCACTGGATGCCTTAAGTGGCTTCCCAAGGTGATCCACTAAGTGAAGACTCAGCAATGCCTGTGAATATCAGGCTGCTCTGACTTTAAGATTTACATTATTCTAGTGACTTCATCAACTCCCGTGTTTTATGTAATATGGCCTGCAGATACAGGCAATGTAGAGATGAATGAAAGCTGGTGGCTATTTTAAATGTGGAGCTTACACCTTGTATAGTGAAGATTTTAAGGCCAAATCTTCCTGCTCTGTAAATAATCAGATTTTACAAGTAGAAACACAGTGTCAAGGTTGCACCTTTTCAGGACCTGGTTTTCTTCAGTTAGAGAGTGGAAAAATTAGGTCCTAGCTAAGATGCAGCTGGAATGGAAACTTTGGCAAAAGGCAGTTAAGAGTAACTACTAAAGGTCTGTAGAGTATGTGAGTAAAATCAAGGCAATGTGAAGGAAGAGAGGTCATTTCAAGGCCTTTTTATTTTTTTTCCAGTTGAGAGCTTTTAAGCAGCACAATTAAAGTGCCTTTCATTGTCAGTAATTCAGCAGGATCCTCTGTGTGATGCAAGACCTTAAATCTAACCTCATTTCACTCCTCAAGACTTTAATCAGTTGTTCCCCCAACAATTCCCCCACCTGTTCAGTGCCTGTGTGTATTAGTAAAATACAATAAAAATACAACTGAGATTTCTAATTAACGTATTTTTGAAAGGCAGTCTCAAAAAACTTGCTAAGTAAGCAGCTTTAGATATTGCTATTATCCCTGAGGAGGAATTGGCTGTGGTGTTGGTGTCCTGTAGCTTCAGAACTCTCTAAATGCCTGTCTTTGCATTAGTGGTGTCCTGTGGTCAGCCTGTCATTGACTTGTCAGTAGCCAATCGCACCAATTTTTGACCAAATGGTGTCATTTGCTGTAAATTAATTTACTTTTGCCATTAAGTGCAGACAGTGTGTGGTCAATTCAATTTTGTCCATTAGAGACAATAACCCTAGCCAAGCTCTTTGATGCTATTCTTAGTTCACCCCTTGGGACTACTCTACTTACATCTCCAGAGGTACTGGTAAATTTATATTATCATTCCTTGTCTAATATTCATGATTTGTTGGATTTGCTTTAACACATGGATAGTTAAGTCTAAATGCAAAGACTCTTGCACAGAGTAAGCTCAAGGATGTGAAAGTTCTGGAAGGAGTAGAAAGCAGAGTGATTGTATATAGCAAATCCAGCACTTCTTGAGTTTGGGGAGTGGTTATTTTTGTGTCCTTGCTCCTAGGCTGACAGAGGTTTTATCACAAACCGCAATGGGGGCTCCTGGGTTGCTCAACATGGTCTTATAGATTATAGCATGAGTTATATGTGTATTTAGATATTTTTCTGATGGGATTTCTACTGCAGATAACTTTGTAAACTGTTGACTTAAAGAATATTTATTATTAAAGTATAACAGGGAGATTGAGATGCTTGTGGTTAGCGACTCTTCTGTGGTTTTGTCATATATGGGTGAATCTTCTAAACTGTTTACTTTTGGCTGCTTTTAAACGCAGAGATTACTGGCAAAAAGGAGAAAGAAACAAAGGAAAGAAAAAGTCTTTGCAATCTGTCCATCTTTACTCATTTGCATTTTTATACAAACCCTCACAGCCAGGTTCTCCAAAAGTTGTTGTTTTCTTGATCCCCTGTGACATGATGAAAACAAGTTGAGCTGCTGCTTGTGCAGATCTAGAGATTGAGTGCTGCACACACCCAATGCTAGTTTGTTCCTGACTTGACACAAATAGCCAAGTGCTTGGTTTTGGTCCACAAAGCAGTGTCAGTGTCTGTATATTATCTGTTGATGGTGTCTGTGTAGTAGGTATCTACAGAAGTCACATTTTTCACTACTACTGATTTAAAAAGACTAGAGGCCATATTGAATAGCATGTAATTTCTTGTGGTCACGAGTTCACTTTTTCTCCTGCTTCTCCAGTTAATGAAGAAAGGGTTTTGCTTCAGTCCTTTCTGTAACAATCTTAGTTATGTTTTTTTTTTAATAGGACCTTGTTACGTAAGAACTGGATCAGGCACTGGCTTGACAGAACCTGATTAAGGCAGTTGTGGCTTTACAGTTGTGCCTCTAAAAGGGAGGAAAATGCACACAGCATGACATGGAAACAGCACTTGTACAGGATGCAGAGAAACACTCTTCCTCCAAAAGCACATGTGGTCTGCTGTGCTTCCTACAATACTTCATTGCTGTGTTTTTGGCTGTCTGTGTAGGATTAAGAGGTGGTGTGAGGTGTTGTGTATTGGTAGTGCTGCACAGTTTTGGACAGACTGACCAGAAAGATCTTGACTGTCAGTTGTGAGCCTGCAGCACTCAGGGGGATGGGGGAAATGCAGGGGAACACAGAAAAGTGTTAACTACCAGTCTCTGAAAAATAAGAAAGCAAATCCAATTTATGTGAGACCTTGGCCAACATGAGGAGCATAGGCTGCGTGTTAATCAGAGAAACTAGAAGAGATGTGAGACTACAGGAAAAATATCTCAATTTCTTTGGGTTAATGCAGAATACTAGCCTTTTACCCCTTGAGACAGTTGGATCAATGCAGGTTTGGGCCACAAGTGGAAATGAGGTTAGCAGTCTCATGCTAATCTCTAGTGGATATTTGCCTAAAATGTGGAGTCATTGTGTGATACGGTAGGAATGGCCAGCAGTCTTTTCAGGGAGTCTGGAGGAACTGTATCTGCCTCAGCAGTTGCACCAATAAAAAAAAAACCCACAGTCTTTGTTCTGCTTCAACATGATTCCCAGGTATTTTGTCTTTTTGCTGTCAAAAAACCCCACAAACAAATGCTTGACCCTGCAGCAAGGCCCACTGTAGTGCTGTCCAAAACAAAGGAGGTCTGGAAATGATTGCTGTGGCTGAAATCTGGCTTTTAATGTATGTACTCTGCTGAGCACTTAAGCCAGTGCTGGGGTAGGCAGTTCTGGCTCTCCAAATATTATGACTTCTACCACTAATAGTATCTTCAAAGCAGATGCAGGAAGTCATCTGAATGGTTGATACTTCTCAGTGAGTAGGATGGCAAAAAAAAAAAAAAAAACAAAAAAGAAGCTGTAGGAAATAAGAAAGCAAATAATAACTTTGAATTGTAAGGAAAGGCAGTAGAAAAGTAGATGCTGCAAAAATGGGAAAGGGATGTACCAGAAGATCTACAGGTGACAGGCTTCAAAGGGGATTGTTGTTGATCCTGGAGGGCCTGGGATGGAAAACAAACTCAATTTTGGATTCTAGCAATTGCTAATTCACAGGATGGAATTTGCAGAGAGCTAAAGTAAGCTTATGAGTTAGTAGTTTGCTCAGTCTCCTGGTGTGTATTCTTTTTAAAAGGTTAAGACAAAATTATGTGTTGCAAGGCCTCTTGCTCTTGGATTGAAAGTGAACAAGTGTAAAGCCAGAAATAAAAGGGAAAGGAAAGAAAAATAATGTCAGTGGTGTGCAGAACTGAAGCTGTTTAAATATGTCTGTAATCTGCTCCATTTCCAAGCTTTCAATTCACCCATTCCTTAATTTAGCTATTTAGCTACTGGAATTGTTTTTATACCTTGCCTGACAACCCACCTGCTGCTTTTGTGTTTTTCCTGGTGTTGTCATTTTTAACTACTTTGCAAATGCTAGGAATAAGTTGTCCTCTCAGGATAAAAACTCAGGGTGCCTTGAAAATGCATCTGCTGCTGTGTTAAGTGGTGTAGTTCCTGCCCTTTTGATTTCTCCAGCCTGGGGGCTGAAGTGGGAGCTCAGTGGGCAGCCTAGCAGCAGGAGGGGGTTGGACAGTGTTTGTTGGCTGTGCCTGCTCCTGTGCTAATGGCCTCATGATTTTAAACTCCCCCAGCCAGCCCGTGATGGAACCTCTTGTAGCCCCCTCCTCATGAACTGACTCTTTAGGCACAATTGCCATTTGCCAGCAGTTGTGTGGGCCATAGGGGGGAGGTCAAAATGAGGCTGAAAGTAGTTTCCCTGCAGAGTTTTGCTCACTATTAATTTGCAACAGGTGGGTTTTTTTTTCCTTAATCTGAGAAACTTCCATTTTCTTTCAGACTGGTAACAGTGGTTACTTCTGAGTGTAGAGCAAAGACTGGATTCCCTGTGTGAAACATTTTTAAGTGCCTGGAGCTGATGTGGGGAGTATTGCCACAGTGGGAGCCTGAGTCTCCTTTTGCTGGCAGCAGCTGTGTGTTAGGTCACTGTTTCTCAACCCTGCTTTGCCCCTTGGCAGTGTTGGGGGTTATTAGCTCAGTTGCTCATTACTGGCTATATCAGGAGCTATTTGTTGGATATTTGTGCAGCCTGATGAGGAAGATATGCAGATTGCAGGTTTTGGAGGATGAGCTGCAGTCCATCACATTGCTTTCAGATGGTGAGTGGGATGGGAGGAGCTGAGTTCCTGGAACCTGGATATGCCCTGGGCAGCATGAAGACATGCTGTTGGAGGCTTAAGGCCCCTCCATGCTGGCAAAATGTGGAAAACCATTGCTTTCTTCCCCATTCTTTGTTCTCTTTCTGCTTTAATGTCAGCAGGTATTCAAGCAGCTGACACCTCACCTCAGGCCTTAGTGAGAAGGGAAATTGCCCACAAGCATTGGTTTAAGAGTGCTTGTAGAGATTCTCTCAGTTTAATCCAGTACAGGGGATGGATGGCAGTGACAAGCCTCATACCTCTAAACTGGTGAGGCTCTTCAACAGAAAGTTGTCATATAATTTTATAAATTACTATTACTGATGTGCATCTACGGGTTTTTGAACCTGTAGGCCAAGTGGGATAAATCCCCCTGATTTTTGATCCCAGGTAGAAAAGTCAACATCTCAAGACTTAGCTCCTATATATAATTTTCAAAATTCTAAGTCACAAGGCTCATGAAATTGTTGGTTGGAAAATCACTTCCAGTAAATAAATGCTTTTGTGTAAGATGTTTATTTGAAGGGTCTAAATCTCATTCTGTGGTGGCCTTTCCTGTTAAATACAGAGTAACCACACCTGATCTAGGACATAACCAATCCAAGTCCTACTAGAAACTGAGAAACTATTCCAAGGAGAGGCCTCTGACACTTTACATACTCCCCTTTTACACTTTCAATTTTCTTTGGTTTTGTCCCTAAACATCTCCTGTGTCTAGGAGGAATATCAAGAGCTTTGCTTGAGCTGTGCTTTGGAAACACAGGAGGCATCATGTCCCTTGGGATCTGGGGAGATCCAGCTAAAACAAAATTGGAGATCACCCTGTTAACTTTGCACATGCTGCAGGAGCCCTTGCAAAGACAAATGGCAGCATGATCACCTCACCTTAAAAGTCAATGGTGGGGGCAGATCCTTTCTGCTTAAAACAGTGTTTGAACACCAAGCATTTGTCCACAGCATTCAATTATGCCCCAAGTTGTGGGAGTTCTTAGTGTTTTTCCTGATACTGATTTTGGAAATTTTTATTGTAAATGTTGAGAGTATGAAATGGCTGGATTTTTTATATTACAGTCATGGAGTTGGATAATAATGGTATCTAGTCTAATGGCCTTTGGTTTTCTCAGGGAAAACTGAATTTACACTGGGACTGGGCAGAGCTATTAATTGCATGGTTTGCTGCTCAAACTCAGAGCAGGCTTTCATCTAGACAAGTGAGAGAGATATGAGTCCACATCTATCTTCTCCCTACACATTTATTTCATTTTCACATATGTAGAGCCAAGAGAAAGAAAAAATATTCTTTTAAAAGCTGTGAAGTGCCATATTATGAATGAAGCATAAGTTACAAAAAAAAAATATGGATTAGAAAGTAACATCACTGAGCTGAAAGGAAAGGGCACCCTGCTGAGAGGCAGCTAGCAAGGACATACCACAGAAGCAATAACCAAATTGAGACATTAAAATATATCTTATCTCTCAAGCTGTCAGCAGAACTCTGTTTTTGCTGCCTTCTCCCTTAACTCACATTTTGCTGTGGACTCCTGTGGAAATGCTGCTCTGCCCAAAGTTTTGGGTGCTATTTCCAGTAGTGGGAGGTGAGCTGTGCATGGCAGGCTGCCCTCTAAGTGATGGTTGCAAACACTCTGGGATGTGCAGGTGGATGCCAGGTCTGCCACACCCTTCGAACTCACGGGCAGGGTTGGGGCTGGCTGTAGCAGTTCTGACATTCAGGGGTTGTCTGCACGTGCTGCAGCTCCTGCATGCCCTTGGAGGAGTCAATTTACTGCTTGGTTACATATTCTGCCTTTAAAGCAGAAGTGATAGCATGCATTTGATCCTATTTTCCTATGCTTTCAGAATCCTTGCATTGGTGAGGGCAATGTAATGAAAAGATGAGATGAAAGGAGGATCCATTCCCTAAAAGGTTACAAAACTGCCAAGAAAAACTCCTGAGGGGAATTTTTGTCTTGGATGCTAACCCAAAGAAAACCTTTATAATTACAGATCTGTAATTAATTAAAGTTCAGTTTAGACCTTGTCCTAATAGCACTTGGATACCAGAGAGAAAAGCAGAAACTCCAGTAGTGCAAATATTGAAGTCTGTATTTTGCTAATACTCTTATAACTTGGCAGTATTTTATGTGAAATACTGGGATGCTGGTCACAGACTCTGGAAATACAAAATTCCGACATGCTGTTCCTTGGAGGCCAGCAGATAAAATTTCAGGGACCAAGATTTCAGTATATTGAGGGAGAGTCTAACAGTCTTTGAACAAAATCGATAGACTGCAAAAAGTGGGAAGAATATTTTTGTATTTTCCTGAATTTTTACAGGTCCCTGTTGAGCTCTCTCTGGCCTCCTTGAAGCAAAACAAATAACAATTGGCCTGCTGAGACTCTAGAGGTAAAATGACAACAAATTTTGTTGCTGTGAAGGCTGCCAACATGCAGCTTTAAAATATCGCTGAGGAAACTAGATAATCAAATCTTGTTAAGAGTTTTTCAAACACAAGGTGAATGGCTTGACCAGATCAGCTGAAAGTCAACAGTTATGTTTCCATTGCGCTGCTGAATTAAGCTCATGTATTGGTGCCTTCCTAAATCTTTGACTCCTGGAAGTGCTGGGGAGAGGCTTGTGTGCCTTTTCCCTGCTTAGGTTGATCTGCTTTTGGACAAGTGGGATATGCTCAGCTCCCTGCAGTTGCCATTGAAAGCTGCTGTTTTGCAAAAGGCTGGGGGTTTTGGCTGTCTGATCTTCCCTCAGGAGCAGCTACTGCACAATGTCAAGGATGTGATGTCCAGTTCAGCAGAGGGGTGGATCACGAATTGCTTTCCCAAACTGAACAAATCAGGCTCTGCTGCTTCTCTTTCACAAGCACCTGTTTGGCTTGACTTGAATAAGTTCATTCCCTAAAAGGCAGCTGCTTACATTCCACCTGCCTGTTGGACATGTAAATCAGCTTTTCTGATAATTATTGTAAGAATATTTGAAGAGCTGAGGTATTGCTAATGTGATATGGTCTTGGATGAGCAAGAGGTGGGTTGTCCCTGACACTGTTTTTCAAGTTCCTCTGTGGACCAGAGAAATGGGAGGGAGTAGTTGCCCTGAACTGAAACAGCAGGAGAACAGAACTGTGTGTCAAGAGATGCAGCATCTGAATTCACTGCATCCCAGGTGAATTTTTTTGGTGAGTCCCTCCCCCCAGCTGGCTCCATTCCTCCCCTCACACAGCCTCCTGCACCCATGATAATCATCCACCCCCAGCTATTATGAGCAGTACAAACAAATGACAAATCTCTGGGTGCAGGAAGTTAACAAGAGGCTGATCAGTAGCTTTAGTTATCTTTCCTTCATGTTTATTGCAGTCTGCTGCAGTTATTTCAAAGGCACTGACATTGATCGACAACTTCTATTAAGGCCCATCCAAGGCAGCTGGATTGAACAGATACATTAAATAAAGCAGTTATTGCTTTTCATTGCCTTTCCGTAAAATATCACTGCTAAATAGCTTCTGCCATCAGATGCAGTTAGGTACATGGTTTTAATTTGAGGGACTGCTTTATAACACTGCACAATTGACATTGGTCTTTGTTTCCCCTACAATAATGATTGTGTACATCCTGGAGAATTGATGAGCTGTCTTCTGAGGCGGGAGGGGGGAGCCGGGGAGGGGGCAGCCGCCTTTGTTGCTCTGGCTCTTTTTTTATACTTGCCATGCTTGTCAGTTGTTTGCAGCACAGACAGAAATAATGTCAAGCAGGGCCCCTTATCTCAGGATGTTGTAATGTAGCTGCTGTAAGCCCTCGCCTGGAGACGAGATAAGAGCAACCTTACAAGCTTGTGGGGGAGCGAGGAGGGGGCCAGCAGTGCCATCGCTGGGACAACAATGGCAGAGCTGTCACTCTCACATTATGGCTCTTTCTGGTGCCAAGGAAAGATATGTATGCTGAGTGGTGAATAACAAGCACAAAAATAAAAGTCCCGAATGTTCATCTAATAATGATGTATTTGTAACAGGATTATACTGCCCAATGATATTCTTTCTTTATCTCCTCGCTAAATGGCGGGGCAGCTGTGTGCTTTGGCAAGGCATGATGTCCTTTCTTTTGTGTGCTGCATATTAATCCTTTATTGAAGTAATTAAATGTGTGCTTAATGGCAATGAGCTGGCAGAATGAACGTACAATTGAATTAGCAGTTATGATGGGGACCATGCTACAAGATGAACTAAATGCAATTACTGTAGGCATTTTTCTCCAAGTCGAATCTGGCTACATGACATGACTTAATTACAGGTTGTTAGACACACTCTGATCCCATAGTGGAGCATGTGGAGGCACAGCTTCGGCTCTGTTGTGTACCTGTAACACACACAGAGGCACCATTCACTGAGAAATTCAGCCTGGTGTCAATGCAGATTCCTGAAGGCAGCTCTTGGTTGTGCTGGAAAAACACAGATTAAAAACCAGGCAAACAACAACAGAGGAAGGCCAGTGTTCTGCTGCTGGGGACATCTGGTGCAGTCTTTGACCAGGCCCTTGCTGTCTGGTGATCATCCCCCCCCTTTTTTGGGAGTACTTGTTCTTCCTTGAGGATAAAGTGGATGAAGAACAGGTAGTAGTCTTCTATGCAGTCCTTTTTTTCAACGTGTGTGCCTCTGGTAAAACAGCTGTCAGCAGGAGCACAGGCCAACTATTCTGACCCCAGCTGGACATCCCTAGCCTAGCAGGAACAGAGTTTGGGTATTGGAGTTTGAAAATGTTTTAGGAAAAAAAAGGAAAAAAGGCAAAGCCATTTGAAGCTTTTAATTTTCAGTGCTGACAAACTCCTACAATGTGACCCAGTGCTGCATCAGGACAAAGGTAGTGCTGTAATTTAGGATGTGGTAGGTTGAGATTTCTGACACTAGGGGGACTGTAACTACAGTATTGCAAATAAGGGTTTTACAGCTCTTTAGTGATCTAATATGTCAAATCCTAGATTCCCAGTGGAGTTTTGCCACTTGTTCAAAATTGGGCTAAGCTTCAGCTGTCACCAAGGGAAGATTTGGTCTGTTTTGATAACTATAGAGTCTGGCTCACTGTTAGCGGCATAGAAACATTTCCAGAGTCAGAGCTTGCTTTCTGTTACCCAGAAGGAAGGAAGTCTTTCTTGTCTCATGCCTCTCTGTGCTGTTAGTGCTCTGTGCCTGCTCTAGCAGCATTGCATTCCCTTGAGGGAGGCAGACTCTGAGCTATGGAGTCTGTCAGAAAGGGTCCTGAATGGGGAGTGTGTTGTGGCCACTCTGGGCTCAGTCTGGAGAAAGCACAAACCTTCCCTTACATCAGCAAGAGCTCCGCTGCCAAGTAAGCAGATCCCAGAGTTTAGCAAGTCCCAAACTGCCAATCCTCCTCCCAGATGGCTGCAAACATTCCAGGATGTCTGAGTTTCTGTGCAAAGGACTCCAGGTCAGTGTCACGTTTGGGTGCCTGACTCTTATATTGTCTGCAGTTGAATTTCCAAATCTGAGGAGAGGATGGTGGCAGAAGCCATGATAAAAGCTGCTGGTATAATATGTAACCACATATGAAACAAAAGATAATGTTTTCTATTCTAACAAAATAAGGCAAGCCTTCTGGTCACCAGGAGTCTGGAGGTTTATTTTACAGCCTTCATTCTCCTTGGTGCCATAAATGAAACCCTTTCATCCCTAATGACCACAATGACTTTCCTCGATCATGTTATTGCTACTTTGGCACATTTATTGCTTTCACATGCACTAATGGATGAGTTTGGATATGTTAACAATTTATATATCATTTGATCCTAAAAAAGAGCCACCTCCCACCAACCAAACTAACTTAGCCTTGAGGATTGAGTAGCTTTTAAGGAGTATAAATGAATTTAATGCTTTAGAAAGAGCTTCTGTAAATTATGAACATGACACCTATTACATTAAGCTGCATTAAGCATTAATACATCTTCATTACTGGCAGGTTGCCCAAACCTCCAAGGTTGAAAAAGCTGCCTGAAATGCCCAATGTGGTAGTCACCTAAGCTGAGATTTATGGCCTCTTTTTGGGCAGATGGGACACTCTGACTCTCAACGTGCTGCATTTGCCCATGAAGAAATATCCTCAGAATACCTGTTGCATGATGGCTTTTTTCCTAGAGTTTTGCTGGCCTGTCTAATCCAAGTGTCAGGCTCTAGGTAAAAAGGTGCAATAAATCTCATGGAAGCTGCTGCAGAAATAGAAACTGGCTTCACTAACCTTTTTATGCCACTGGTAGTGGCAGATTTCTTGGCAGATTTTTCTAGTCACTGGCCAAAAATTATCTCACTGAGCATGTAATAATCATTTCTTATTGTAAATCCTTTCTGCACTATAGGCACCAAAGGCTGGAATTGCTGAATTGGTGTTTCCAATGGTTTTGGAGGAAGAAAGTCTAAAAAATAATCACAGTACATTAATGAGAGCCTGCTCTACACGGTCAGGGAAAGAAATAAAAGTGATTTTAGTGTCTTAAAAAGCAATATCCATTAGACTCAGATTTGGCTAAAAGTGAACTGAAAGGCTCTTATTTCAACAAGATGTACAGGCTCAGGGGAAAAAAACAAGTTAAATGCTTCTGACATTGTAATTGATTTTATGTGGTACATTTATGAGACTTCCAATTCATGTTCCATATGGGATTTAGCACTGAGATGTTATTGCAACTTCTGAGATGGTTATGTTGTCATTTTGAAGGAACAATTTGGTGGTTCCTCTGCTCCCAGAACAAGTACTGACTAGGGCTCAGTGTTTATGCCTTACCACAGAGAAATACTTTAAACTGGAGACTGTTTTCTCACAGGTGGGAGAATACATAGCACATCTTGGGAATTTGGGTGCCACAGGGTGCTGTAGTGAGCCTCACATTGGCAGGGAGAGAGTAATCCACTGTCTGGGAGAGGCTGTAATATTGAGACTGCAATGTGAGCATAAAGCAATGTGGTCACTATATGAGATGGAGATTTAATGGATATTGTTCATGGTGTTGGAATATATGAAGCAATAAATTGCTTTTCTGGATGATTTAATGCTGAAGCAAGGTTGAAGACTTAGGTAACTGCAGATGGTTTACTGCAAATACTAGCTTTACAGAGGTAAATCTATAACCTAATAGACAGCACAGGAGGGAAGGAAAAACAAGCAAACCCCAAAGCCTTTTAATCAAAGCAATATTCCAAGGTTCAAAGCCAAGCTCTCAGAAGTTGAGAAATACCATATTTAAGGTAACCTATTTAAATTACAGGCTCTAGGAATGTGTGTGTATTTGTGTGAGGATATTTTTATATGGGTTTCAATTATATAAACATGTTTATTTCTTCCAGATATTACCAGCTTCAGTGCACAGCATGAACCATGCACAAAGTGTGAAACAACTCCTCAATATTTCTTCCTGTAGTGATGGCTCAATGCCAAGGGTTATGTAAACCCTGCGATAAACACGCATTTAATAATTTCCTGATGTTGCTCTTTGTGGTGACTGTCACTGCTGTGGACAAATATTAATGAATTTATCTTTATTGCTTTCCTGTGAAACAGCCAACTAACATACTTACATCATTGAGCATAATTCACCAGAAGTCAGTGAGAGAGTTTGAGTGCTGGAAGTTAAGCACATGCTTAAATCTGTGGGATCAGGGCCCTGACTGCCTTCACTGGATTAGTGGCAATGTGAAAATGAAAATAAATTGTAAATGACATTAGTGTGCCTTATTTGAAACTGTGAAGCTTACCAGTGTGTCCTGAAAAGCACATTAAGAGGAAATTCTTACACATGCAGAATTTAGAGACCTGCTTATGTCTAACTGGAGCTGTATTTGCTGTTCCTTGACTTGTTTGCTTGTTTTTCTTGCTGTTTGCAAGCAAACACAAGTGGTGGTATTGTTGTTTGCTCTCTTAAGTGAAACTTAATTTGAAAGGACCCCAAGTTTTAGGAAGATTATCCTGGTTCTATCGGTGTCCATGGCAAAATTCCTATATTGAGAAATGTATCCAGGGTGATGTCCCTAAAGGTGATGTGCCATAAAAGATTCCTTCCTGCTGTAATGTGCCTTCAGGAAAGCTCTGTGCCTTTTGCCCCCCTCTAAGAAGGTTGGTGTTTCTGAAGTACTTACTTGTTTACTTCATTAACTCATCCCGTGGAGGTTGTCCAGCTTACTGGGTGTTTCTCAACAGAAAAACAAGATTTGCTTGTTTAATGCCTTTCCAATTTTTAACAGAGACTTTTCATAAACAGCTATGTTAATTATTTGCCCAGGCCTTGTCATAAATGAAATGTTTGCCAGAAGAATTAACTCTACATTTGCTATATAATTGCTCATTATTTCCTACACCTTTTAAGTTGTAAAAGGGAATATGGTCATGAGCCTTTTTAACTATTGTTAAGTCCTGTTCATAAGCTGGCAGAAATTGTAGATCACTATTGTGCCAAAGAAAAAACCTCATTGCATTTACTAGCTTTAATGGAATTGAGAAAATATCCTTAGATATTGAATAGAATAACTGAATCAACTCTAATATTGAAGCTAAGAATTCACAAGTGTATCTGTACATGGGAGGATCAAGTTCTTGGGGTTTCTCTGGAAGTTGAAAAAGACTGTATTTAAGGTTAGGATCTCTTTTAATTGCAGGCTTGTATGATAATTGCATCCAATGCCAAAATGCCAAAAGTACAAGGCTGACTTTTTTTTTTTTTTTTTTTTTTTTTTTTGGGGTAGTACTAAGTGCTGTCCTGACTCTGAAAGATATCATAGTTTGGTACAAGAAATAGTTCTTCCTTCTAGGCATGGGAAGAGAAAATATAGATGTATTTAAAGCATGTGAATTGCTTCCTTCTCACTATAAGCCTTGTGTTTCTAGGTGGTTAATGCTACAGTAAAAGAGCTTAGCAAAATATTCTCTACTCTGCTTCATAGGGAAACTTGGTGAATGTACAACACATTCCCTGACTTAGTAAGTACACACAAAGGGTTTTGCAGGTTTCAAGGCCTGAAATTCTTTCTTGGGAACAAGTGGATAAGAAGGATAAGGTGGATAACTCTTTGTAATGCTGGAAACATGTATAGTAAATTCTGTGTATATGTATTATGTATATATATACACATAATATATATAATTATAATTATTTTTGTATATATATACACATATGTACACTCTGAAAGAGTGGCATGGATTAGGTGCTAAACTGAGTTTTAATGTGACACTGTACCTTGTGTACAAGTATCCAAGTGTTATTGTCAACTTAATTTTTCTGTACCTGTTAGTGATTCACAGTGATGTTATGTCGAAGAATCTAATATAAATAAATAATGTTTCATAAACTAAATACATTTTTAAAACTGTGATTATCAAATATTAAACAAAATATTGCACTTCATAGACATGGAGTTGAGAATTCTAAACTCAGAAAGATAATCATATTTAAGTTTTCCCTCACAAATAAGTAGAGGAGAAGATAAGAGTTAGGCAACTGTTGTCTTTAAGCCAAGCATCTGAATGCATTTTGCTGTGCCTAGAACAAATGCAGGGTGGCCTTGGGCCCTTTGGGTGAGCTCACTCTCACAGTTAAGTGCAGATCAAGACATCTGACATGTTGGCTTGTGTTGTTGCAGCTTCAGTCCTAACCAGTGGGATGCCAGATGCACTGAAATCATGTCATAGTTAAAACATAGTTAAAACTTGATTATTTTAATGCTGCTTGAGCCATGTTTGCTGGGGCAGGGACCAGTTTGATGTCTCCTTCACAGCTTGAAGTGGATATTTTTTTCTCTGAGTGAGTTAAGAAAATGCTCTATTATTATAAGTAAGGACTGCTTTTTCCCCATGTAGCCCCCATTTGGTGTACCTGATTGCCTCTTTATTACTCCAGTGTAACCTAAATATCCAAGGGGAGTTCAGTTTAATGCAGCAAGCAGCTTGTAAGGCACATGGGACTCTGCAGGTTGTAGTGAAACCCTTAATGACCTTCTTGGTGTCAGTCTACCACCCAAAGAGCAGGGCAGCAACTGATCTGATGACCAATTTCAGCACTGAAAACTGGAAGGCAGGTACAGGAATGAAGTGTTTGCAGAAATGGTTTTGCTGCTGGTAATGTCCAAGCCACTTTGGTTTCAAGGCAATGCTTGCCCAAGATGAACTAGCAGAGAAAGGAATACCTTTTAATTTTCCAGTTCAAGAACATTTGGCCTTAGACTTGTACATGTTATAGATGTGCTTACCATCTTGCTCTGTGCATGAATTTGCCTGTGGTCAGCTGGAGAAATACAGACATTCTGCTGGTCAATGTGCTTAAAGTAAATCCTCAGCATTTGAGGGCATGAGTTCAGTCAGTTCCCTTTCCAGGTTTTGAGAGGAAGAGGAGTTTGTCACAGAGCTGTGTGTGGGATGCCTCTGCAGGCATGGGCTCAGGGATGAGGCATTAGGGAACATGAAGTGGTTGTAGGTGGTGCTCCCCCATGCTATGTTGATATGTTTTACAAAGCCTGTTGTCTTTGACCAGTTCCAGTGCTTCCCAACAGGAAAGAAGATTTGAAGTCGGGAATTTCTGCAGAGTCAGCTCCTAGATTTGCAGCTGTGTTTTAATGGTTCATCTGACTCCAGGGTCACAGACATTTGTTCTTTCAAATCCCAGTAGATGCAGAGTCTTTTGTCTTTGTCCCTGACTGATTTTAGCCAGAATCCATCCAGCTCAGGTACGAGGGATCCTCTTGCTGTTCCTATTAGACAATTTGTTGTCATGATTGCTAGGAGCTTTCTGGATGATATAACTGCTGAAAGTTTTAATGAGACTAAGATTGCTTTTACAAATGAGCACTCAATGTGCCATTAAAATTGTTCTCTCACTGAAAGACTTCATACTTGAGAGGCTGCTGTAGCCACGGGGAAAAAATGGCTCGGGCACCAGCCAATGAAGTCAGTAAATCAAAATAAATAAATGGAAATGCCAGGGGCTATGAGCATGTACTTGATGCCGTTCAGAGCAATTACTGTTACCTGAAGGGTGGGAATCCATCATGTAGAAGCAGCCCTACCTGTGGGTGGAAAACCTGCTCAGATCAGTGTGCTTCCAGTTCCAGCAGTGGCCTCTCAGCAGGAGACATTACCTCTGAGGGCACAGCTTGAAAGTCAAGTTTGACTTTTTTCAAGGACTCCAGTTATTTCTTGACTTGCTATTTTTGCCCAGGCAGGCCTCTCCCACTGCAAAGTGATAATCCTAACTTCTGTCCAGGAGGGATGTCATTTTCTCTGGACCACTGAGCACAAACAGATCTTGTAATGCTGCTCATTTGCACTGGCCAAACATGTTCTGCATGTAAAAATGATCAGTGAAAGTATGTGTGTTGGTGGGGTGATTTTAAACACTGCTGTAGAATTAGGGTAGGATTCCTTCATGTATTTCCTTGTTTGGAATAAGTGGTGGCATGAAATTCAGCCTAATTTCCCCAGAAAGAAAATCAGTTGACCCTCACATTCTTAAAGGCTGAACTAAAATTTTGGAGGCTCACATCAAAGCTCTGTAAATAAAGTGAGTAACACTTTGGACGCTTCTGGTGGGGAGCGGGGGAGGGGGAAAGTCCCTCCATAAAGAACACCCAAGTATTTAAAAAGAAATGGCTAGATTTAAATATCTCACTGTTTTTCTTCTCCAGGGCTCCATGCTGAGGATTTTATTTTCCTTTGCAATGCCTGTGCTGCTGAGCCCTTTTTTCAGAGGTAGGTTGACGTTAGCACACTGAAGCCACTAGCAGGTTCACCAGAGCGAGTTTATTTGTAGTGTGGACTGAGTTGTGTTTGAGGGTGCCATTAGGATTCAGAAGGCTCCCCAAGGCTTGAATATCAGTGGCACTTCAAAGGGCTAGAGCTGTGAATGAGCAGACATGGTCCCTCACAGGCTCTGGGATGAGGAGTGGGAAAGAGATGGGTTCAAAGGTAGGAAATGGGGAGCATTTGTCCAAGGGCACTGGTAGTGAAGTAGGCACCCCAGGTCTTCATAAACGTGGTGGAGACTGGGATCTACAGAATGTGAGAACTCTACAGACACTACTGAGGGCAGTCAGGCAGCTCTCCCTGCTTTGCTGCCTTGTGTAATTCTTTGATCTAGCCAGGAGTTGAAGAGAAAGAAATGCAATAACTTTTCATCTATGTAAATTTTTTTTCCTGAGAGATATAAGTGGAAACCATATAATTTATCTTAGATTTTCTCTGGTAACGTTTTAGATTTTGGGATTGTTTCCTAAGCCACCCAAAGCTCCTTCCTTTGTTTGGCCTGTCTAAGTAAACCTTAGACTTGGGGTAGTTCCTTTTTCTTAATCTTGTAGTTTAGCTGAGTGCTTTGATTTATTGAGGATGAAACTACCAAATGGTAGTATTTGGTCTTAACTGCTTGAGGCACTATTAAAAATTGTGTTGAAGACTAGCAAAGGTGAGCAAAACCTAGGACTTCTTGCTAACATGGTCAGAGGCACCTGCTTTTCTAAGGAGATTGTATCCTTAATAGGTCTGGTGGATAGGAAGAAGGCCCATATCCTTAATTTAAGGATAGGATGTTTGTGAACAAGTATTAAGTGACTTGACCAAGGTCAAATTCAAGCAAGTGGTGTCAGAAACAGGAAACTGATGGCCAAACAACATGCTTTCATGCTGTAGTAATGAGCTGTAGCTAATAGTGTGGCCTTGATACCTTTTAACTAAATTAACTCAGCCCAGGCAGCTTGTTTCGATGGGTTTTCTGTCCATTTTAATTTTTTTCAACAGGATTTTGCCCTCCCACCTCTCTCTCTGGAGAGTTTCTTTCCATATCAGAACTCATATTGCAAACTTTATGAGGCAGGAGAAACAACTGTGTGTCCATATGGCACAAGACATTGGCAAAACCTCTTTTGAAATGCATCCAGATCAGGACAGGCTTTCTGGGTATGTCATGAGGTAGGCAAAATACTTTAACACCCACTGATGCAACCTCTTAAGAAATGATCATGCTTCTCTTGAGTGTTTAAAAAGTCATCTGCCTCTTTTTCTGGTGGTGATGTAGGTGTTTAATGTGTGGAAGTGTCTGTCTCCTGACTGTGACCCTGCAGTGCTAGGCACCACCACAGATTATTCTGGAGATGCTTTGTGCTACAAACCCCTGTTGATGAGACAACATTCCTTCTGTTTATGTTCTGAAATGGCTTTGCATCAATGACAGTAGAAAAGAGGTGAAGGGCACCTGTCCAAAAGGCACTTAAAGGCTGCATCTGCATCTAGATCCTTATTGTACCATCTTGTGAACTCTTCTGAGGTGGGCATGGCTGTGTGCTTTCGTCTGAACCTGAAGTGCTGGGGACAGGTTGGGACCCAGTTTGGTCTCTGCAGGCTTTTTTTTGCAGCCAGGAATGACATCCTAGCTGGCCTCATAAGTCAGGCTGGTTTGAGGAGGGAAAGCAGAATTCAGTTTCAGTAAGAGAAATGTGTTCTAGTTTTAGGCTTTTCTATGCTAGCAGAAGGCTGCCTAATGTGTATATTTCTCAATGTAATTGTTTTTTCAACTTTTGGAACTTCTATTTTTATTCATCCATATCTGGCCTGAGACATGTTTTCCCTTTTAAATCAGTGAGCTGCACTTGTTTTATTCACAAAGAAGTAGTTCTTCCTTCAGAGTAAAGGCTGTATTTTATGTTCATATTCCTAATTAGTTTACCTTCAAAATTACTGGAGCATACTTTTGCGTTCTAACCTTTTGGTATGTAATCTGACCTCGTTTGTTTTGGAGACAATATCTGTTAGCCATTGTTTGCTCAGGACTCTGATAATACAGGCACTTTGCTAGTGTTAATTATTTGTTTTGCTAGTATTTGGGTTTTATTACAGCAGAACTCCTGGAGAGCAGCCCATGTAATACACAGGCATACTTGTGCTGTTGCTTTGGCTCCAGTTGTAGATCCTGGGTGGGAATCATGGCTTAATTTTGGCAGCTCAGGAGCGATTGCCCATCTTAGTGGTGTTCGTGCTGCTCAGCAGGGCTCAGAAGAGACTGGAAACACATGCAGCACTTGGAGCTTGGACTTGCCCTGTGCTGAAATCTGAGGAGCAGGCAGAGGAGGCTCTTGCCATGCCTCAAAGCTGGGAGGGCAAATATATATTCAGATGACAGAGAAAGAGATCCTGGGATGGGTGGAAGAAAGCTGGGGGTAAAAGCAGTGATCAGTTGTTGCAGAGAGGTTAATGGAGTGCAGTTTTTCTGACCCCTCCTCCAAGCACTCAAGGAATTGCCAAGAATCTGGGGATTACCAAGATGTGAAAAGGGAAGAGAGTTCCTATCTTTGGCCAACAGGGAGTTACTTTTTTTTCCGCATTCTGAAGACTTCTCCTAAATTTGTGCATTATTCACTTCCTTATGGCAGAGGTGCAGAGAAGCCCTGAATGAGATGGACAGCTGCAACTCCTTTGGGGATGCCAAGCCACAGGAGCCTGTTTGTGTCACTCCAGCAGCCCATGGCTGTCCCTGCCCTGTGCAAGGGCCAAGACCTTTCCAGCAGCCCCCAGCACAAAGCAGCAGTCCATGACTCCAGACTTGGTCCTGCACATGCTCTGCTGGGGTGTATTAGGGATTCAGCTGCCGTGCCAGCCTGATGACACACTATTTCCGTTTTGTGAACTCTTCTGTGAAGATGGGAGCTTATTAGCTCCTGCAAGGATTTACTTTTTTCCCCAGCCCCATCCCTTGTTTTATAAAGCTATCATGTACCATTTAAATACTTACCACTGTTCTACAGTCTTCTTACACTACTTTTTGCTCTGATATATTGCTAAATGACCTATGTTAAATCTAGGACAATAATGATTCAATATCAATCATTATTATAATTTTTTGGTTTGACTATAATTTAGGTTTGACTAAGATAAAATGAATTAGTCTTTAGGAATAGACAGTCATTATTTTTCATTATTTATTTTATTCTTGGAGTGTTCCCATTGATTTTTTTTTTTTTTTTCAGATCATTTGCAGTATTAGAATCAGTAAATAGGGTCAGAATGAAAGCATACTGTGTAGGAGAGCTCAAAGCTGGGAAAGCAAGTTGAGTCTGATAAAATTTCTCTGTTAGCATATATTCTATGGCATGTTTTTCCTGTTCTTAGGTGGTAGTTTTCTACTTTGCTCTAAGTATACCTTTTGTTCACATGCATTATGAGGGTGCATTCTAGACTTGCTGGTATTTTCTAGAGACAAGTGATTTTTTTGTTGTTTGGGTTTTTTTGAAGTCCGTGAACATTCTCAACTTGGACCTCCTTTTATAGAAGTCTTAATTCTTTCTATTAGAATGCTCAGCACCAGTTTTCTAGTGGCCAAGTGATGTGTTGCACTGCTTTGGATGGATGAGCTTTAATAAACATGATTGTACCTGTCTGCAATATCTCTTCTGTGAGTAGATGGCTGCACGCAGTTATTTTTCAATACTCGGCCATTACTCTTGACAGCATAACAGAGCAGTGGATTCTTAGGCATTCCAACTGACTGCACAGATTTTATCTCATCAGTGACAGGATACAACAAGGAAAACATTCGACACTTTGAATTTAACCCGTAGCTCCAATGTATTAGGCAATTAATTTGAAAAAATGCCAATGAAAATTGATGTGGGATTTTTCTGTCTGCAAAACAGACCAGAAAGCATCATCAGCTCAGGATCTTGAGCCACAGATCCTACCTGTAAACTGTGCAGTTTCCCATTGAAGGGGAGGGGGCATTTCATACCAGGCCATGGGTGTGTCTCTCTGTAGTAGCAGTTTTGGCATCCAGGGATAGCAGGGAGTAGGAAGCAGCTGACAGAAGCAGCTGGGCAATGGATGATTTTCCACGTTATATGAAATCTTCATCAAGGAACAGAAGTTCTTTGGGAATCAGCTAAAATGCACATGGTCCCCATTCTTGAGACAGTGCTAAAAGAAAGCAGGCTACATATATGGTCTTTGGATTTTAGATGCCTCATCTCTGTGTGTTTCTGAAAGGAGAGTAAGGAAACACTAGAAAAATTAAAATGCCTACCAAATACAAGGCTAAATCACGGAGCTGACCAACTGATAGGAACTGCTTCAGGTGATGGAGTCACTGGGAGCCAAGTGGGGCTGCTTGTCAGCTGTATATCCTCTGAGACTGGAGTGGCAGAGAGGAGACATCCAGCACTGTCTGCATTGGAAAGGACCTGTAGGATGTTGTTGCTGTTGGGCTATGGGAGTGCAATAAGGACGTAGCAACAAACTTCCCTCATGCAGAAGAGAAGTAAAAAGCCCTTTATTAAAAAAACAAACTACTTTTATAGAGTAGATTGTGGTAGCAAGGACAGAAGTAATTTCATTGGTGCAAGGAAGGTGACACCCCTGGCTAAACATGCTTTCATGGAAACATCACGTCTCTCATGTAACTGGCAGATGCTTAATAATTCTTTCTCTTATATTTTCCTTGAGCAGCTTGAGAAAATCCAAGCCTGCTTTTCCCCTGGCTTTCACCAGTATCCCCCAGGATGTCACTTGTATATGTGTCTGACATAAGCATTCAGTGCAACTCGGTGCCCTTCTGGAGCTCATATTTTATTCTGGAAGACTGATTTTTAATTTTTTTTCCCCTGGGAGGCGGAGGGGAATTTTCAGAATACACTGTGATGCAGGTTCCCCTTGCCTTGAAATATCACTGTGTGGGCACCAGTGGAAGGAGGCTCAGGTGTATGGCACAAAGGATGATCTCCTCTCCTTCACGCTAATTCCACCCAGCTGCTTTGGCTGGGCTGGGCAGCAGGAGCAAGCCAAGGCTCTCTGTCAGCCCAGAAGCTGTTGCTGTGGCACTGACAGTGTGAGGGAACAGCAGGCAGGCTGTGAGCTTGGAGGAGCTTCCTGGACTGAGTGTGAGGCATGAATGAGCAGCTCACTGCAGCCTTTTGGTTTGGATGTGCAGTTTGTGTAGCCTTATGTCTCAGAGAAACAAGCCCAGCAGAAAACAGGGATTGTGTTCTGGCTTTGTGAATATCAGATGGGGCAAGACACATTTTGTGCCAGACACCAGGCAGACACTCCAACTTTTTGTGCCAGAGATGGCTAGAAAGGGCTTTGTCTCAAGCCATGTCAGCAGAAAGGTTTTGTGGTGTACACAATGTGTACCAGGGCTGGGGAAAAGGAGAATGCTGCAAATTGATCATTATTCAACATTATCAAAGAACACTTCTTTAGCTTAGCAATGGCTTTCAGATAATTAAGTCTCCATGAATGAAATATCTTTTTTTTCCCGTTAGAGACACATGTGCAGGTTCAACAGACACTTTTTTGCCAGGACAACCATTAAAGTGTGAAACCTTCCAAACCGGAAAAAGGTATTCTGTAAAGGTGTGCAAAAAAGGGCAACTCCTCAAGGTGTGTGGAGCTCATTGCTGTAATAGAGGGGTATAAGTGAGTAGGTATGAGGACTTGCTTGCATTTTGTAATTAAGTGACAAATAACACAACCACGTGACCTGACATCTGATCAAGTTCAGCTGGAGATCATCAGAGAGTTTTGAAAGCTTTGATTTCTTTTTAGTGAGTTCCATGATAAATAGAAGCGAAAATCCTCTTTTAAATTATATTGGTAACACTTCATTTGAATAAAATCAGGAGTCAGTTCTGGGAGCTGATTATTCAATAGAGCTAAAAGTAGGAAAGAGCCCTATTCTAAAATACCTGAGGTAGTCTTATTGAATCTTTTATTCAAAAAAGATTTCTGAGAATTCCTCCACAAGCCCCACATCAGTTGATTAGGTATTTTTCCTATCATAACCTTTCTGGTTGACAAAAAGGTTCTGAACCTTCTCTATGGGTTCAATGCCAAGAATAGTAATAGGGAAAAAACCTTAGAGTGTATTTGTATGTTCACGTCATTCTTTTGCGTAAATAGTTGTAGGAGCTTCTTTGATTTATATGGTCAGCAGATGTTGGAGCTTAAAGCACCTGCTAAGAAAAGCAGATTCTTTACAGCCATGGCTCAGCCCTGTCTCCATTGGTTTTTATTTTTCCCCTGGCCTCCTTGCTGTGGCCCAGCAGTATCTATGCTATGAGTTCATCTGTGCAGGCAGCGTCTGTGGTGGGTCTTGGATGCTCTGCTCTGTGTATCTGCCAGCCCTGCTTTGATAATGCAGCCAAGCCACTGCTGGTTGAAATGCGAAAAATGCCAGAAGCTTCTTTTTCTGTGTGTACAAAATCAGCCCAGGAGGCCTGTGACATGAAGAAAGCATAGCTCGTTCAACTGTGCTGCTTTAAAAAACCCAGCAAAACCCAAAAAAATTAAAAGAGGCTTGCTAGCAACACCTAGGCAGCACTCAGCTCAAAGCAGGGGCTTGTATTATGAGAGCTTGATAGCTGACAAAAGAAGTTGTATGAAGGAACTAAATTAATCCTAAACAGACAAACTGCTCTACTGTTTTCCTTGTACCCAACATCTCGCCTGCTTATTTCCAGGAGCTGCCCATATTTTCAGTCAAATCACATTGGTTTTAGCCTCCATATATTTAGTTATACAGTAGTAAAAACAAGCTAATGCTCATAGCTGCTCTCCTCGCATTATAACCTCTATTGATCTTGCCTGTGCCATCTCTGGCTTTCAAAATAGATGCACAGCAGATGTGGAGCAAGCAGGCCAGAACTGCAAGTTTGACACTAGGCATCAGCAAACTGATGGAAAGGCAGAGGATGGAAAGTCTGTCTTTAGCAGCCTTTGTCTGTTTTTAGTGCAACTGCTGTGTATATAACTTGGAACAAGTAATGTGTGCCTCATCAATAGATGACCTGTTGTTGGGGAATTCACAGGAAGCTGACATGAAAAACACCCTGCTGGAAACAGTTGAAAACCTCAGATATCTGCACCAAGATGCACATGTGAGGGTGATGTCCCCTTCTTTAAGGGCAAACTGTATTCCTTGAAGGGAAAAGGCAAACACTAGGCATGGCACTCAGGGCACACAGGTTGGTGGAGCCAGTCCTTACTCACTGTGGGGTGAGATTAATTGGTTTGGGTGCCCTGGGGTAGCTGAGTAACAGATGACTCCTGGAAGAACAGTGAAATGTGTGCATCAAGTGTATTCCAACCCCTTCCCTGGACAACTCCCGTGCAGAAATGTGTGCTTGCCAATCTTCAGCATGCAATGAGGAGCTCTGCCTCACTGGAGTCCTCAGTTTGTATAAGGTACTATAACTTCAGTGTGTGTGAATGATGTAACTGAAATGTGAAAATAAGGTTTGCCTACCTTAAAAAAAATCACATCACAGTTTGCAAATCTGCTACTCATAAGATTTTTAATTCAGTTATAAATCTCTAAATTATATTTAGATCCAGGTTGCTGCTATTATAAGTGTCTTTAATACTGTGAATACTCTGCCAAGCACAGAAGCTGGAGAGTTAAAGGAATACATCATACCAATTAGTTAATGATGTACTTTTGTCTGGCCAAGTATTGTAAAAAAAAAAAAGCTGGAGAGCACTAAAGGAAGTGACATAGTTTGGCATCTTGACTGATACTGTGTGATCCTTGACCTCATTTAATTGAAGTAGTACCTGATCTTAAATACAGTATTTCTCTCAGCTCAGAGTGACTTTTGCAATACGTGCTTGTAGGACCAGTCCTCTGCCATGGCTGTTCACAGCTTGCTTTGAGCTCTCAGTCAGCCTTGGCTTCTGCCTTTACCCTATGTTGAAGTCCATGCCTTGGCATTTGTCTTGAGTGATACAGTATTAGTCCCTAGCACAGGAGGTACTTTCTGTAGTAGATGTTGCTCTGCCCTGCTGTTAGGAGGTAGGACAAGTCTAAGTCATCTCCCCATGATGGAGATGATGGACTGGGGCAGTTTTCTCTAAAATACCTAACAGAGCCCTCCCACTGTTTGTATCAACAGGAGCTGTTTTACTTAATCTGAAATCAAGTCCCTTCCAGTTGGGACAGTGATTTCTCTTAGCCTTCACCTCGATCTGACCTGCTTCTCAACTGTTTGCTCTCATCTTTTCCAGACAGCTGGCAAGTTAGAACTGAGGATTGCTGAGGTTTGTTTGTCAGAACACAACTTTGTGGGTTTTCCTGCTGTCTGGCCTGCCAGATAGGGAGAAGTAGTAAAAACAGATGGTGTGTTACAGGGTGGAAATGAGAGCAGGGCATTTGTATTGTTCAGTGAACTGGCATGCTGTTCTGGCAGAAGCCAGCTCTTGGGAAGGTGTTTTTGGCTTTGCTGCATCTCATTCACTAAAGCACTCTCCTTTGAACACTGAGTGAACCCGATTCTTTGAGCAGAGCATTTAATCTTGTGCTTGGCATTAAGTTGTAGCTTTATTCTGAGACACGTCAGAGAATAGCCTGATGTGTTATAATGGACTCTACTGGTGAGCAGGGATGGACTGTGTGCAGAGAGTTCCCAGGGCATTGAATGGCTGGAAAGAAAATGGGAGAAGAATTTAGATCTGTGGTGTGTAAATTAAGTTAGACAAAACATCTTCTTAATCAGATGTGACAGTTATACTGCTGCAGTTTATTAGTGATAAACTAATATAGACTATCCATAGCTGATGGAATTGGCATATCATTCCTCATTCAAGTCATTCCTGATTTAAGGCAGAGGCCTCCATCCCTTGACTGAGGGAAAGCACTGCTGACACAAAGCAAGAGGCTTTCTTGGGTTTAGGATTGCACACAGAAATCTGTTTGTGAACTACAAACTCAGCTTGAAAAGGCAGCCTCAGCAACGTGGGCAAAGCAGAAATGACTTGGGCATCAGCACAGCTCAAAACTGGCATGCCATTATCACCAAAAAGAAAAACCCCTTAACAGTAAGTATATTTTTTTGGCATAAAGATGTGTGAGAAGCCAGTGCATCTCATACCAATCACCATGCTGAAATGGAGAAGTAGATCCACTGGCTCAGCCAACATAAGGGACCAACACAGAGTGAGCATCTCTGAGGTACCTGATCCAGGGGAGAATTCCTTCCCCTGGCTGGGGAAAGGAGATGCAGGTGAGTGATGTGCACAGGGTCCAGTAAAGACCAGGGAAGACAGCTGGATCCCCTCTGTGGAGAGATGATTCTATTGACAGGAGGGGTTTTGTTTTGTCCAGATGGCTACTGGAGCAGAACACAAAAGTAACCAGGGAAACATAGTGTGGAGAGGCTCTGGCATCCATCCTGGTGGAGACTTAGAAATATCTAAGATATTCCTGCTTGAAAGGAAGGGAAGACATGGGGCTTGATGAATAGAGGATGACTGATCTCTAGAAGAAATTATTAGTTACACTTAAAATTATTAGGTTGGAAATTCAAATCTTTTCCCCTTAAAAAAAATGAGGAGAGGTGAGAGGTGACCAGACTTGAAACAGTAAGGTGAATTTAATCACGTATATACAATACAGCTCAGAGGAACAAAATGCTGAGGAAGAAGGTTTAAGATATTATTTAACTTCTTTAATGATCTTGAAAGGTAGTAGGCAGTACATTAATGAACTGATAATAAATTAGGAGGATCTTTGGATAGATAAATGATAAAAAAGGGGCATTGATTTCTTAATACAGAAAGAATAGCAAAATGATTTTCAAGCAATTGCCACTGCAGGCAGCTGTGAATGCCAGAAATATCTAATATTAAAGAAGTACTTGTATAAAACAGTGGGTGTTCTGGCTGCATGATTTTTGAAGCTAAAATTTGTTCTTAAGGTTTTTCTTCTAGTAAGTGACAGAAATAACTGTCCTATGCTTTCTAAATATTTAGATTTTGGTAATTAATCCTTGATAATAGGTTTTCCAAAGATGTTTAACTGGGAACCAACAATACATTGGTAGCATGATACTGTGAGGTTGTTTCCAAAATGTTCTTGAAATATTAACTGACCTTTCCCTGTTCACATCTGTATGTTCCCCTGCAGCTGGACCAACAAGCTAAGAGAAAAATTATCAATGACAGTTCAGAATTTTGCCCAATATTTGACTGCAGCTTAAAACAGAAAAGCATTGCACAAGATAATCTAGAATTCCTCCTCTATACAATAACAACAGAAAAAAAAATAGTTGTGTCCTGAGTTAAATATGAAATGTATCTTAAAAATAGATGGCTAGCAGAAAAACGCTTTTGGCCAGGCCAGCTGGAAAAGAAGGTCCCTGAACTAAGGCAATTGAGATAGTGTTGAATCACAGGAAAGGAATGTGAGCATTCCAGCTTCTGAATGCATGCTGTGCCATAGACTAATTGCATGGCTTGTTTCAGGCTGCTCAGGGTAAGGGTGGTGTGAAGTGTTCCCTTTGCTCAAAGACAAGATGTTTTGATCACAAGCTTAGGTAAAGAGTTATCTATTGATATTGCAAACATTTTTTCTTATATTCTTAAACTTCTGTAATGGAATCCTTGCAATAATTTTGGTTCAGTGATGAAGCAGTAAATATTTGCTGAAACTAGGAAAAAATAAAACCACAGGACAAACTGTCTTTTTATTATGTGTTGATGGAAAACTAAAACACTTTTGTTAAGTACCTTAGAAACAAGGTTGATAATCAATTGTAATAGGAAATGTAACTAATTTCTAGTTTCTCTATTTAGGTAAGGCCCAAAAAGCCTTGATGTATCATGGTTTGGGTTTGTTGTGTATATATCATCCAGTGGCACAAAGCTGAGCCTGGAGGGAATTTTGTGTCTAGAACTTGATTCTCTCAAACTGCTAGAAACAGCAGCCCATAGCTCATGGAGTGTGTCTTACATGCATTCCCTCCTCTGACTTTTGCATGTATGACTGTAATTTGGCATTTATTTACTCATGTTCTTTTGAACCTGTTTTTTTTCAGACTGAAACTATCCAAGCAGTGTAAGCAGGAGAGTTTCCAGGAGGAAGCTCTTGAGGATCATGGGGAGCTGGGTATTGCATAGTGCAGGTCCTTTTCCCTCACCCTGCAGCTTTCTACTTGCTGACATGCCAGGTACAAATCCAAACTGCTGGCACATCACACAGGCAAATATTCTGATGTTCTCACTGAAGCATGGGAAAGGGCTCCCAGGAGAAGCCATGTTTCTTAGAGGCCTCAGCTGCAGCTGTGCTTTCTGGAGATAACATTTGATTAAATGAAAGCTGCTGCTCAGCACAGCTTGTGGAGCCACAGGACCATCCCCTTCTTTGTGCTCACAGCTCCCCTTGGCTGGGCTGGGCTGGGCTGAGGAGCCTCTTGCAGCAGGATGCAGCTGTGATTTGTTCACTTGTGTGGGAGCAAGCCTTGCCCTCCCTGAGCAGCCTCCAGGGCTCCCTGGTCCTGCCTTGTCCCCTTGTGCTGGTCAGGGGTAGCCTGAAGGTGCTCACTTTTGCCTCAACAGCTCCCTGTAAGTGTTTGTTGTAGTGCAGAAACCCTGGGGTGCTGCAGTTAAAGATTTGTGCAGGGAAATTTCTCAGGAAACACAGCTGTTGTTGGTAACAAGGCTTCTTTGGAAGTTCCCAGGTAACAAAATTCTGGAGCCTCCCCTTGGAGTCATGCTGGAAGCTCATGGACAGCTCCTTCCACTTTAACCAAGGACCTATTTGTGCTATAGACCACATAGAGCCACAGTGTTTAATTCTGGGAAAATGCATACAGATGAAATGAAGGTGACTGGATGTGCCTGGTCTCAGGGGGAAGAGGTGGCACAAACCTGCTCTAGGTGCCAAGTGCTAGGCAGGGGCCTAAATCCAGTAGGAAAAACATGTAGGAAACTTCTTGGGTGAAAAGTATTGATACTACTGTTGTCTATTTTACAAGTAGTTTATTTTTGCATGTTTGGGCTTTCTGCCTAAAACTGTGTGCGTGTTTGGGCTCTTTAGATTTAGTAACTTCAGCTTTACAAAACTTCTGATGAACTGAAAAGGGACTTTTTTTTTTTTTGATGGCAATAAAACTCTGTCCTTTGTTTTACTGGTAACTCTTAGTGTTGAGTGATTTGGTCTTTTCTTGCTGTGCTACCGAAAAGACTTTTTCCCCAAGCTGTCCTGCAGTGAAAGGGGGAGTGGTTCTCACTGCTCCACGTTGGTTGGTCCCAGGAATGTTCTACCAATGAATTACTTTGCAAATCTTTTGAGACTCTAATTTTGTACCCTGTCCTGTTGGTGTCCCTTGGGCCTAGACACTGATTAACAACATACCTGTAATGCGCAATACATAGTCCATAGATATTGATACTGAGAGCTGTAAATGTCAAGAGAAAACATAGCTCAGGACTGCTGTTACCAGGGTCTAATTAGATATCTCTGCCACCCTCACCTACTAGGTCAGGCCTTCAGTGAAAGATTTGGTTCTGAGTGCTAGTACCTTATGAAACTGTAATTTTTTTTTAGCCAGGCTTAATACTCTTCCTTCTGAATAAGTAGGTTAAATGTGCCATGTTAATTTGAGAGAGAATGTAGCAGTAAGAGGCAATCATGTACAATTGGAAAGAAATATTTACGGTCAGTTTAGCAGGATCAGCTATCAGATGACCTCTGACATCCACCATCATCTACTGAAGAGCTAATTAGCTGTAAAAGTAGATGACAAGTCAATTGCATCAGCACAAAGGATGAATTTGTCTTTTTGAGTTTTACTGATAATAAAGACTGCTAGATACAGATAGGCAGAGAGCCACCTGCGTGTGAAAAGCAAACTTTCCTGAAGGAAGGTTAAAAGAAGATGCAGCTGTAGAGAAGCATAAAGCAAGGTTATGGTACAGGATGAGGGGGTGTTTGGGGTGAAATGGGCGAGACTCTCATAGCTACAGTGAGGCAATGAAGCACAGGAGACAATTCAGTCTATGGACAGTAGATTTATTTTTATGTTAATTCAGATTGTCCTGGCTTTTAAAAAGCTGAGTACCCTCATTGCAGCTGCTTGGGTATGACTTTTTTTCTTGGTCGGTGCTGTACCATGCTGTTCTCTGCATAGAATGTTGTATTGGTGGCTTTGCTCAGTAACAACTCAGGGTTATCCCTTTACTCTTGCTGCTTTTGAAATGCTGGTTATCATTATGAACACTTTATGGCACAAAGACTGGACATACTAAGGGGCTTAAAAAGTTACTACTTACTAGTTTAAAAATATAGTGAGGGAAAATAGGAGCAAATTGCACTTTTTCTAGTATGTGAAATGGGCTCTGTAGGATATAGTAAATCTAGTTAGCAAGTGATTCCCACTTCTTTAGTAGCACAGTTAATTACACTGACTAATTTAAAGAAACAAAAAATGAGTGTTTACTTTTGAAAGGGACCTGCATGGAGTTATGCTCACATTCAGAACATGTTGGTTGCCATTCTGGACCTGGCAAATGCTTCCTCTGTGTTATCAAGTGGGTCAGGCATGGTTGCCATTGTAATTTTTGTGTACACCCCTGAGTTTCTGGAGCACTAGCCCTAACCCCAGCCAGGTTGTTCTCCATTGTCTTCTGCTGCTGAAACACTCTGACAGCTGTTACAATTGTGGCAGCTGCTTTGTCTTCATTACATGGTTGAAATAAAAAACAAAATGAAAACAACTCAGGCCAATTTCTAAGGTTCATAGCTGAGCACAAATCCTCAGCAAAGCTGAGGGGCAGTTAATTGATTGTTCCAAGAAACTGGATCAGTTTGTAAACTGTAGCTGTAGGGAAGTCTCAAAACCCCTGCAAACATTTATCTAGGATGTTTTAGAACTGAACTGGGCAACTTCTACAGCACTGTGGGCTCTAGTCAACTGGGCTACCTTTAAAGATGCTTCATGAGTTAACAGAAGCCACTGGGAACTTCTTCCCTCTGTTCTTTTCTAGCTGAGCTACTTTGCTTTTGAGATATGGGTTTTTCTCTTCCACCATGTGTCCTAATGATCCAAGTGATAAATTCAAGCAATTCAAAAGGAAAAGGATGGATCCCCTGCCTAGGCACATATTGGAAAACAGCATCCCTGACACATTCAGCCAGGGAATCACAGAGAAAGTGTGGTGTGCAGAAGGTAGCACTCTACTACTGTACTATGTGCTTTAACAGACCCATATAAATTTAAACTACAGTCCAGAGCAGATTGAATTTTTATATATATGAATAATGCAGGTTTAGTTAGAATATCTTTTTTTACTTTTTTCTTTTTTTTTTTTAGTTTGAAGTCATTTGAAGATGTGGACGAAGTAAAATTATCTATCAAACTCCACAATGCTGAACTGTTTGTGCTGCTTTTCATATTTTTAATCAAAAATCCTTTATAAAAACATCATTTTAAATGATTTATTAAAAAGGACAAGATTTCATTCTGCTGTTGTCCTCTTATATTTTATTCAGACTCCTGCCATGCCCACTTCCATGGTGCATGAACACTTAACTACCAGTGCACTACAGCAGACCAGCAAGAAATGGTATAAAACACTGTCATGTCAGTGAGAAAGCATGATGGAAGATTTTAAAGGACTGGACAGGTCAGGGTGAGCACCTTTAAGCTAATGTGAAATCTGACTGGCATGATGGAGACAGAATTACAGACTTACTCCACCTGGTGCCAGTCAGGATCCCAGCAGCAACATTTGGTACCAGCAGCAGCCTATTTATTGTGTGTTCAGGAAGACTGGCAAAAAGGGCATTACAGTGGTTCAAATTGAGTGAAACAAAAAAAAAGCAGGAGCAAATACCTTTGCTTCTGAAAGGGCAACTTGCTGGTACAGCTGGTGTTGCTGAGGTAACCTGTTCCTAGTTAGAACAAAGTGTAGTTTAGTAATAAGTCAGTGGTATGAACACTGGTGATGGCTCAGTTTGACTTGGGAATTGATGTAAAAATAGGTGCCTTGGAAAAATAATAGAGTTTATGGTTCTACATCTCAGTACTGGCCAAATGGAGAAGAAACAGAAGCAGAGCAAATCTGGGCCTTTGTTACAGAGGGTAATGTGTCAGAAGAGAGAAGTGCAGAGGGCCCAATTCAGCTTCCTTTTGTGCCTTACCTTCCCATGTAAGTGAAATGCTCACGCATCAGGAACATGAGGGTTCAAGTCTTTATTTTCTAAAATAAATAATTTTCAGGAAGCAGTGTGTGACAAAGGCATGCAGATGTTAAATACCTATGGCACATAAATATCAAAATACCAGGAGGTCAATTAGAGATGAGCTTTAGCTGCACATTTAGCTCCAATTAGCTGTTCATCACAAAGAGTGTGAGATACTCGAGCGTTCTCTGTATCATAGAGTGACAAAGCTCGTGCACTTGGCTGAACACTCCATGTACCTTCCTGGAATGCTTTGCCTTTCAAATCTGCAAGCAAAGAGCTGACTCTGCATTGCAGTGTTTGTTCTACCTGTCCTCATCAGGTCTGTACGAGCTGGAGGAAAGATGTTGACGGAAGTAATCGATAGAGTAAAGAATGATGAACCAATGAAAAGAATCTGACTGAAAGGCCACGACAGAGACCACAACAGTCATGACAGTATCATAATTGTCATTTTGGGGGATGCTAAATTGAAGTGCTAGCACAAAAATTACAGAATTAATAATTTAAACCTTGGCAAGTGTAAGGTTTTAGAAGAAAAGGCCAAGAACAAAAAATGCTGTACACAGAGGAGCACTTTCCCTGCTCTTTAGTTTACCAGCACAATCATCAGTTATGATGGGATTCCAGGCCTGTTTGCAGACTCTTTCAAACAGCAATAGTATGTCAAAGAATGGGAGGGTGTGGGGGAAAGTGTGTTTTTATATGTGGAGATTACAGAAGTCAGGTTTCTCCTGGGTTGTGTTGCTATAGCTGCTTGTGTGACCCTGAGCACAGAACAGATGACTTCCTGATGACTCAATTTTTTCAACAGAGAAAGGATTGTGCCTTTTAAATTTGTGTTTTGAGGGTTCTTTGCTATACTTTGCGAGGGTGGCAACTGTTAAAGTTCATACACAACTTCCAGCTTTGCACTGCAATTATGTGAGTTAACATCAGCTGTAGTAAAAATGTGGCTTCAGATCTTGATTCACAAACTCTCCTTCTGTTAATATTTGCCATAATTGGAGTTTAGGGCAAGAACGTGACTGAAGATTTACAAGACTTGTTGAACCATGTAGGATGGTGTTCTTTTTAAATCTGTGACAACACTCCTGTGCATAGAACCTGAGTTTTAATTACATGAGCTGAAAGATCTTCTTCCATTTGCAAGAAACTTAAAAGCTGAAAAAAAACCCAAAAAGATCTAAACTGGACAGGAGGAAAGGAAGTGAAATACTGGAGATGAAAGAGAAGTATAAAGAGAAAATGGGAAAGGATATGTAAAAGCTTTGCTAGATATCTTGAGGAACCATATTTGTAAACATAAAATCAGAGTTGAGGCTGGCAGGCCTCCAGAAACAAGATGAGCCCCTCTCACAAGGGCTGAGTAAGGGGAGTTCTCTCTCTTGACCTGCTGTAAACTCCCTTCCTGATTCAGCACTTTTTGGGGACTAATCTTTGCAGATCAGCTCGTAAAAAATTATGAGCTGATAAGAGATTCTCAAGAGCCCTCTGTAATTTTGAAAGTGTGATCACTGATATGTGGTTCCTTAGTGCATGCAAGTCTGTAGTGTTCCGAAGATGGAAAGAAATGCTATTTAATCCTAAACCTAGAACTTCAGTTAGTAGGCAGGTTTTGGCTGTAGCCCTTATTTGTTATCATGCATAAAAAGGGAAAGTAATTTTTAAAGTAGGAAAATTTATTATAATTACTAAAAAATAACTTGTCTCAAGAAGTTAGGTTTTGTTAGTAAATCTGCATTTGCAATGAAAGAATCAAGCCTGAATTCTTAATTCTTACTGTTTTCTGACTCTATACAGCACCTTATCAGGAACTCTCATAACTTTGGTTTTTCTGTACTCTTCTATTTTGCCTGAGTTCCGTTCACCTTATTCAAGGCTGACAAACACCACGTGATGTGCACCAATAGCTTTTTTCAGATGCATTCTGCTTTAATTATCATGTCTTATATATTTCCAACCAGCTTGTGCTCTTGCTGAAAAGAAATTAAACATCTCCATAAAGCAGTTAAGAAAAATATCCAAAACTAGGCAAAACTTGAACCATGAATATATTAATGAAAATATCAATCTGTTCATGGGCATGTTGTGAGCCACAAAAAGCAGCATTAGTCAAGTCTATTACCCAATTTGCATTTTTCACTTGATGGTAAGAAGTGTCACAGCATTTGGCCCTCTAAGTTCTGGTAGTAACACAGACAAGGGCACTTGATTTTCAGCTTTCTCTTCAATGTGTCTGTGCTTTATAATTTTTGTTTGAGAATAGGATTTTCTCCTTTTGAGGGCTAAAAAAGAGAAAAAGTGTGTTTGTTAGCTTGCACAGTGTCCATATATTTTCCTGTACCTTCAGATGAAAACAAAGTCTGGCACTTGGAGTGTGTGTCCTGCCCATAATTCATGCTAGAGGTGTCAATCAGTAAGCTAAAATGTCTACAGGTATCTGTGTGGGTGTCCATAGGGTAATATCACTTTTCATTTTCTAGTGAAGGGCATTATTCCTGTAATGGCACCATTCCCAGCGTGCCTGTGAGCTTGCCTAGGAGTAAAGCATAGCTCCTGAATATAGGTCAGGGAAGGACGTTGTTATAACTTGTGTCCTTGATGGAAACTGGTATGTGCTGAATTTGCAAAAAGTCTGAGTTCAGTGTCATCCGTTTTCAGTATTTCCCGAACAATTGATTTATTTCACATTATTAATGAACTTTGCAGCAGTTCCACTTGTCAGGCCTACTCTGCAGGGGTCAATAATGAGAGGAAACCTGATGTTAGTGGATCCAGCTTAAGTGATTCTGTCATGCTAACGATTCAATATATCAGGACAAATGTCAGCTCCTTCCAATATGTTAATTCCTCTGATCCTATTTGCATAAACTACAGTCAATGAAATACAAGTTTTCCCTCTAGGATAGTTAATGGAGATTTGTAAAGGATTTTTTATTTTCCTTTTTCTGAGTTTCTGAGAAGGCTGGGGTGAACGGGACCTCATTCCTGAACTCCACATGTCACCTGGAAGCAAACACGTGGCTTATTTGAACTTGAGCTGTGCACCCATTGTATCTGGTTTTGTAGGTCTCAGAAGGAGTTGCTTGTGGGGTTGATTTCTGATCTCCTGTTCTCAAAAGAAATTATTTACCCCTCAGGTTAGTGTACTGTGAGACATTTCCCAGCTTTTCTGGCAAAAATGTTGCCTTATTCTGTGTCTTCATAAAATGAAACCTGTCAACAAATTACCCTTGGAAGCTCTGCACGGGAAAGCTTTTGGATCATGTACTTCTGGCTCTCTGTCCTGAGCTCTCAGTTGCTTAAGCTGAGAGTTTTTTCTTGGATTCTTTAGTTTTGTGAAATGCTTACCTGCGGCTCGTAAGTTCTTTAACAAAACTTTAGCATGGTTTGCACCTGAATTTACCACAGAATACCTTACTTACTCCTTAATGTGCAGTTCTGTCTGCACCAGCCTTTCTTTAGGGATAAAAAAGAATACTTAATGAGTATTAGAAATGGCAAAAAAAATCCCCAGATATTTTGTGGAGGAAGAGGTAATACTTGATTTCATACTCTTCCTTGTGGCCTATGTACTGCCTTGCTTGGTACCCGAAGATGCTACATTATTTTAGTAACCTAAACATTTTCTTCCATGAGGAACTTAAAGGCATGTATTTAAAACAAAGTTTCACTGAGTGTCACCACTTTGCTTCCACCAAGATTAAATTAAAAATGAGGGATTTTGTTTAGTACTTCCCCTCTTCCCTGAATTTTTGAGATAATGCTTCAGTGTTTAGGCACAGCAATAAAAGCATAGAATTCTAATGGTTGAAAACACCATGAGGGGAAGCAGTCTTTCCCACAGTGTGTTAAAGTTTCTCAGGACAGAAAAAAAGATAAGTAGCTACTGCTTTGTTTTCTTCTACTTCCTCTGTGTATGAAATCACTTTGATAGATCTGCAGGAAGAGATTTAGTTGCAGATGGCAGAGGTCAGTGTATTGTGTATTCAATGTAGTCAATAATAAAGTCAGGACTTATGCTAACTGAATGTTAATAAGGAATCACAAGGACCTTGGAAAGTCATTATGTCTGGTCATTTGCTTCACAATATTGCTCCAAACAGGCTCTGGAGGCCAATGCAAGGGGATTAAAAAAATAATCTGGAGGAATAAGGGAAAGCGGAAAGGCTAAAAATAGAAGGTTTGCGTAATGTGTAGCAGACCATTGTAAAGACAGAGAAGAAAACAGTCTTACTTCATTAAATTACTTCAACATTGAACCTCATCCTGCTTGTCCTTTCTCCCCGTGAGTTTGCTGTCCTGTTGGCTTTGGAGATCATGATGAAGCTGCTTGTTTTTCCTGTAAGAGCAGAAATCTTCAGCTATGGCTGTGAAACTGAAGTGGCATTCGATTGCCAAGATTACAGAGGAAATAGTCATAGAGACATAAGTGGGTTAATTCCTGTAGCTCTAGATAATTGGGCAAAATTTTTACTTGCTGAGGTTTTCATGTCTGCACAATTCAAGGTTTGTCCTAGGAGCTCTATTTTTGGGTTGGGCTCAAAAGGAGAAAACTTTAGCCTATAGCCTGGTCAATATTGACCCAGGTCAATAGCCTCTCCTTCCTGCAAACCAACTGTTTATTCTCCCTTATGTTGAGTTGTTACTGCTTTGTGTCCTAACCTTGGGATGATCAAAACTTCAAATCCTAAACTGAATTATTTAACCTTGCCCAGACAAAGTGATCTTTGGAGGTGTAGTGTCACTCGACTTGATGTAGGATTTCAGTGCTGCTCCTCATCCTTGTTTCCAGAGGCCGGTAAGGAAGGAAACCTTTCTCATGGCATTATAAATGTGATCAATAAGCACCCAGATGTTGATGTCCTGTGATACATGGTTATCCCTCTCCTGGCTGGTTGAAACTCCGGCCTTCAACATTTCAGTGAGCCATGGCTAGTCCTGCAGTATACCCAGTTCTACTACTTGGCTATGCATGATACTCTCTCTGTGCCACTGAGCTGGCCTCACTAGCTAATTTATTTCAAATGCCTATAAAATGCATGTAGAAGGCAGATAGGTCTGTCATAAATCTCAAAGTGTTAGCTTAATGCTCCTATTGTTTGCAGGCTGGTATGTGGGCATAATGCCTGTGTTCATTATAGTTTGATTCAAGGGTAAGAGTTCAGTAGACAAAATTGCTGGTTATACAGCAATCCTCCAGTATATTTACAGTGGAAAGGACCAGTGAGATTGTTAATATTCTGTTGAATTCTGTTACTGGACAAGGTTCAAACCCTTTGCATAGGGCACCAGTAATTTTACTGTAGTGAAGAAGCTCAGCCTTTGCACAGAAGGTCAGTGTGGGCCATAAGGCTTCAGATGATCTGGGGTTAGGAAAATTGATAGTCTCATTTATAGATATGCTCTAGTCGATGAAGCCACATCCACAATATAGATGAAGCAGCTTGAATTCTGGAAAAATGCAGCCTGGTGAGTGACAGGCTTTCCATTGGGATTAATTTTTTTTTCTTGTCATGCAGTCTCAAGATTTGAGCACAAATCTTTTCTGCTGCCAAGTCCTCCTGAACCAGGAGTGCCTTCTGCACTTTAAAAATTGTTGCTTGTGTTCAAATATCAGGCTCTGCAAAGCATTGTATTTTTAGGCATATCACTTCCTTACTCAGCTTCTACACAAAGTTGAGCTAAATATGACTCAGACAGAGTTTGCCTAACCCACCCTCTTGCAGATGTGAGACCAAGTAGTGATTTAGCTCATCCTGAATGCAGAGTGAATGTTGAGACTTTTCTCTTAACACACTGGATGTTCCTAGGGGGACTCCACCATGCTGGATAAATTTGAATAAGAGAATGTGTAAAACATCTTCCAAGGACTCATCAGTACTCATAGAGCAGATGGTAAATATAAATAAACTGTGGAGCAGTTTTTCCTTAACCTATGCCCTCCACTTGTATCTTCGCAGAAGCAAAGCTGGTCCATCATGATTTGCTCCTCAAATATCACGTTCTTGTTATATTGAAAAAGCCTTTGGGAAATGTCTTTCATGCTGCTGTACAGGTGGAGCAAATTAATAAAAAATGACTGAGTTTTCCCTCCAAAACTTGGTATTAACTGTCCTGCCACTATGTTAGAACTCAGAGGAACATGTTCAGGGTATTCCAGCATCACAGAAGCTTAGTATTTCGGTATATACTAGAGCCTTGATCCAGCAAAATGCTTAGTGCCCTTAGCTTCCATACCATTTCCTCAGAGGAGAGTGCATGGGATGCAGAGTTTGTGTTTCCAGTGACACTGTTAAAATCTTACACATAACTCCCTGATGGTATTTCATGTGAAGGGCTGTGAGGAATGGAAGCTTTAATGAGCACACACAACCTTTTCTTGCTTTTTTGTTCAGTGATCCTTTATTTGTTAAGGAATTGTAGTGTTTCAAAGTTCCAATATGTAAAACTATGTGCATTTTTAATGAACTTGGAAGCATGGAGGTTAACTGCCTCTTTCTGCTCAGCTCCAGCTAAATGATATGTGTGTGGTGGCAAAATGAGGGTGAAGTACCTGTTTCTATAGTGCAATCAAGGTATAGAAAGGGTATTTATCTTTCCTTACTTTCTTATACTTCTAAAGCAAATGTGACTGCTGTGTATTGGATAACTTCTATCTCAGAATAATAATATGTTGGAAGCTCTGATAGTCTTATCTTCCTAAAATATTGAAATTATGTCGTGGATTAGTTATGTGCCAGTGACACACTTTCACACCACCCTGGTTAAAACAAATGTCACTGTTTCAAGTATTAATACTCTTCCTCTACCAGTTATTAGGGTTAGTGGGGCTTACCTAGGCACTTCTCGTGGCATGCAGGAGACAAAAGGTGACATAAATTGGGGTAGACTTCTTAAGGAAGCAAGCACAGACCCTAAAAAGCTGCACAAGTGCCCAAATGGAGCACAGCATTCATGAGCAGCAATTTGGGTATTCCTTGTGCAATTCCTGCACAAGACTGAAGATCAAGTCTCCATTATAGATCTTTTGGAAACATTTGGAAAATGCTGCTACCTCATGTCTATTGATCTCCTTATTGAAATCAGTATTCGTATCATGAGCTCTGACATGTAAATGCAGTGAATTCTTGGAATGGGGAGTAGTGAGAGAAAACCCTGGTGATGGAAATTTAAGGATCTATCTTAAACCTGTGAGAGACAAGCTCTTCCAAGATGTTTCTCCTAAGGCAGAGGATGCTGTGGTGTACTTAATTTTGATCTTGACTGCTTAGGCAGTTTTAGGTATGAGAGAGTCTTTGCTTATGCAATCACCTAGCAATAACGAAATTAAAATATATGAAAATAAAAGATATTGAGATCATATGCACTTTGCAAATCCTTAGTGGTACAAAACTGAATAAACCCTTGGGCAATACAGTTGGCCAGCATCTCTGCTGCTGGGAAAGTCAAGAGGAAGACAGTGAATATAAGAGCTTGTATCACAGAATCACACAGGATATCCTGAGTTGGAGCAGACCCACAAAGATCATTGAGTCCAGCTCCTGACCCTGCATAGGACATCCCCAAGAGTCACACCCTGTGCCTGACAGCAAGGTCCAAGCACATCTTGAGCTCTGTCAGGCTGGTGCTGTGACCACTTCCCTGGGGAGCCTGTTCCATTGCTCCAATACCCTCTGGGAAAATAACTTTTTTTTAATACCCAGCCTAAACCTCCCCTGGCACAACTTCAGGCAAGTCCACGTTGCCCTAGTGGTATGAAGAGAACTGGAATGTAGACTGCAAAGCTGTTCAAGGTAAACTTACTCTGTTTTAATTTCAGAATACAGCAGGAGATTGTCATGTATACACATATCAGGCTACGGCTGTTTTTTCTTCTGCTATGGTCGTGTAAATAAAGCACTTGAGAGATCTGGCATATATGTTTGGCTCTATTACTGCTGTTCTGATAGAAAATAGTTGATTAGGTAACTTGGTTATTTTTCTGTGCTAGTACCAAATGTTTGCACAGCAGTGGATGTAGTGGCTGTCTTTTCAGCTTTGTAGGAAGCAGCTTAAATTACAATGTTCTTAGTTACAACAGTCTGAGCTGTTGATCTGGAAGTAATTGAAGATGGCATGAAAATGCTGAATGGGATCAAAGCTGATGATTTATTTATTAAAGACAAATTGTGACAGCCTAACCTGGCACCTGGTTTTAACATAAGAGGCTTGCTCTTTAGCAGGTGTAGGATGTCCAGCAGGTTTCCCACATGGGAAATGATTCCTGAAGGCAGGCAACAATCAGGGTTGATAGAAGTGCAAAGGGGACAAAGTTATATGCTGATGAGAGGCAGTGTGGCCACAAATCTTGAAGCAAGGTTGCTAAGGGGCTTTCCCATCTAGGTATTGTCTTTGATGGTTCTTGCTCAAATTTTCATCAGTGACATTGTCAGAACATTCACTTTTTGTGCTAAAGCTAGAAAAATGTGGGATTTAACACAAGAAATGGGATATCACAAAGCAGAAGAGGAAGGTACTGAAGACTGGAATAAAAAAAAACACAGGTGGCTTTCCAACAGCAGAAAATGTGTCTAATGCCTTGTATATCAAATAAATCCATAATAAGGTAAGAAAATGATTTGTGGATGGCTAATGATAAAGAAGGGAATGAATTATAGGATAGCTCTGGGCTAACCAAGGTGAGATGGCTGTAGGAAAAATCAATATTGCTCTAGCCAAGGTAGATGTCAATCTGTGGAGGGGTGAGGTGCTGCTATTGTGACAGGCGTTGAGGAAACATCACACAGACACACAGGTCTGTTCAGACATAGTGCAGAAATGATTCAAATGCAAAAGAGGCACCTGGAAATAATTAAAGGACTGGTCTGACTGTCGTTCCAGAACTGAAAGAGCATGGCTTGCTTAGCCTAGCAGTATTCAGAGGTGATATCATTGTTTCCTATAAATCTATCAGGAGAGTAAATTTCTGCAATAGAGGCTACTGTCAGCACAAAGCCATGGATATAAACTGTGAACTGATTTCAGCTGGAAATCAGGAGACTTTTTCTTTGTGCTGTTGCTCACTGGGACAATGAGGGAATTTCTCCTTTCAGCTCCTCTTAGGCTCTTGCCTAAGGGTAGCATGAAACTTGACTGGTGTGTAAAGGAATGGCAGGGGTACCTGAACTCACTGGGTCTAAACTCCACAGCCAAGTGGAAAACTTGAAAGGTGTGAGAAGAAAATACCTTATACTATTAAACAGCTTAATGGCCCTTTACTGAATAATCACCTCTCTCCTCCCCAGAAATCTGGGTGAGGAAGAGCACTGTCCTATTTGAGAAAGTATTCTGGCTCGGAAAAGGACCTTGAAAGTAGTTAGAAAAAACATGGACACCACATGGAAGAAAGTGGAAAGCTGATAGAAATTACTACAAATCAGAAGATAAGGATAATAGAAATTTGGCATGGAAGCAAAAAGGTACAAGGAGAAACATGTGGCTGGCACTCTTGAGGTTAGTAAACACATAATTTTTATAACTGCATTAAGGAATGAAAGATATCTCAGGAAGAGTATTGGTCTGTTCCTGGAGAGAAAATAAAATTGGAGATAAGTAAGCAGGCCTTATCAAGTAAAGTCTCTATTCTGTATTTGCAGTAAAGGTCAGATGGTCATCATGTGATGCCGATCTGTCTTTCCATTCCAGCAGTGTAAACATTGTCAAACAACAACATGAAGGTGGATGCTTCTGAAGTGGTGGGGTATGGGGTCTCGAAGCTCTGCTCATTAGTTTTTCAAGAGCTGCCCAAGAATTGCCTGAGAACTTACTTGATAAAAATCTTGAAACATGTGTTAAATTATGTTGAGACTATGGGGAAGCCAGGATGATGCAAAGTTAGGGCAGCACGTGGCATTGCTTGAAATACTGGTAAGATTAAGTCTCAGTAGCTGTTTCTGAGCAGCTGCTCTTTCCTGAGTATGAGTTGTCAGCAGGATTTGTTGGGGTTGATTCTTGGCTCTGACACATTTACACTCTTAGTGACCTGGCAGAAGGAACAAACCATAGCAGGTAACATTTTCAGCAGGGAGCAGAAATCTGGATTGCAGGGGAGAAACTTGCTACGTGGAACTGAACAAATGGTACTGTGGGAGAAAATAGCTCCAGTAGCAATTTACCAAAATTGTGTTGGATTTTTTCACTCATGCTGTTTAAAATCTAAACGTTTTCCTCCATTAAGCATGCTTCAGACAGCAGTTGTGCCTGGTGCCTTTGTGGAACATATAAATAGTACCTCTGGAGTCATCTGATGTGGGTTCAGCTTCTCTGTCATGTGCATCTCCTCCAGATGCTTGGATATGTTGGTTGAGAAGCAAACTGTGAGGTTTGATGTTGAGCTGCTGTTAACACAGTAGCTATTTGGATTCTTAGAGCAGGGGGCAGGTGTCCAAGCTTTTGCCTTGCATGACTATTAATGCTGAAGATTTTAAGGGAAAATGGCTTTAAAATTCTTTCAGAATGGTTCAAGTCAGAAGGGAGAAACAGTTTACTGAAGTGACAAAGGCAAGACAACTTCTGATCTGGTTGTGTCACTTTATCAGCAGCAAATGCTGCAAATAATGAGTTCTTTCAGTGTCTGACCTGGCCCTATATGGTATTATCAAATAATTTCTTACTGTCATAGAAGACAACTGGTATAATCATCTCAGTCTGAAACCTGACTGAGCTCATTGGTTTTCAGCCAGTTTCTGCAGAGCTGTAGGAATCAGAACACAAGTCCAAAAGCTGAGTTTGGTAAGTTTAAATTCTTCAATTTAAGCAGGGGGAAAAATTTCTGAATTTGGCCAACTGAAAAGTCCAAAATCACCAGAGAGTAGTGGTATGGTAAAAATTGGTATCTTCTAAATAGAAGGCAGATAACTGAGACCCTTGGTATGGCCTTTCTCCTAGAATTCTAGTTCCTATAATAGAATGACTTTTTTGCATAAAGTTGACTTAAACTGCTGTTTTTGAGCAAGGTCACTCATACAGGAAAGGTCACTTGAACACTTGACATTGAGGACTGTTGTGAAGACAATCAGGATTAATGGTACACAGGGCTAGAGATTGAATTTGCACCCCATGGGTTCCCATTTCTCTCTTTCTTTATCAGTATTTTGGCTCACATTTGTAGCTAATATGCTCGTGCCTGATATCTAAGGTTCAGAGTTGTGGGTTTGATTTTTACCTTTTTGTTCTCCTTGCATCAAGGTTGGGTGCAGCTTGCAGGGTCCTATCCCCTGCAGCTGTCCAGGAAACAAAGCCATACAGCCACAGGAAAGCTCTGCATGGGCAGCAGTTAACAAGCAAGCAAAATGCAGCTTGTTTTTTAAAAGTTGCAAATGCTAAACACGGGGTCAATCTTCTAATTTCAGAAATTAAGGTACAAAACTTACCACAATGCCCTTAGGTATTTTTGAACAGCTCGTGAATGTAGGTATAGGTGTTTAATCCCAGAATCCATTTAAAAGGGCTTAAATCCATACATATGTACAAATGATGAATTAAGTGGATCAATTTTGCCTTATGTGTATTCATCACCATACTGTTCATTAGCTGAACAAAGAAAATAGCTTCAAGATTTCAGATCAAGAGTCTATCAAGGTTTGGCAAGCTGAACAACTTATGCAGAAGCTTGGCCTCGTGGGACATGAATGCTCTGGAGTGACCTTGAAAGTGTGATTTTGCAGGACAGAATGGGCAGCAGTGTCATGGCTGTAGTGCTGTGTGGGTGGGTGTAGGAGCTTGGGTTTGTTAGCTGAGCTGTGAAATCAGAAAATTCCCTGGGGCTGACCTCAGAGTACAAATACCCTTAGTGAAACAGAACGAAAGCACAGTGGACTGTAGGAAATGTTCAGTATTGCCTGTGACCCTGAAATATTTAATTTTTGTTAACTTCTTTAAATATTAATGACTTTTGAAGCAAAACATTGTTTCAGCACAGAAATTATTCAAAAGCCTTTTCTTTAATTGTTTTCAAGGAGAGAAAACACATGAAAACTCTGTGCACTTTTTGAACCACTTAGCAAGTCATGATGCCCACTGGGTGTTAGAATTCAGGTTTTCTAGTAGCACTATAATTCCTGCTTTCATGGTTGAGTTGTGGAAGCTTTCTAGAGGAGGAAAAGGAGGGAAAAAATGGGGTTGAAAGGGAGGATTACTGTTGCTCTTGTTGATGGGAGTGGTATCAGGAGAGTGCCATAGCCTAGCAAGAGCTTCTGGGCTGACCAAACTTACTTCTTGCCCTGCTTTCAACCATGGTCTCTTCCAATCTGTATTGTTTTATCCAGATCTGAAATGTGGGAAGGTTTGGAGGGAGGAAGAGCCAATTCTTAATGATCTATAGCTAAAAAGGGCTGCTTGTCTGGAAAGCCTTGTTATTACTGGAGCTCATTGAAAGCTTCCTACTGAAGCTTCCTCAGCTAGGCTGAGAGACAGAGTAGAAACCCCTTAATGTTTGAGAAATTTAACTTTAGTGTGCCTTGACATGAAGTTTGGAAAACTTTTTCCTGGTGTTTTCAGAACTAAATAGGAGGAGGAGGTGAAGTGAACATGATCTATTGAGGCAGTGGAAGACTTTTCTGTGAAAGCAGTGAATAAACTCAGGAAAAAACAAAACTGCTTTTAATTGTTCTAATGAAATGCTGCTACATGGCAGCATTCAGACTGACCAACATCTACACCCTGTAGCTGCACTGCAACTCAACCAATGCCTCTTCATCTCATGGTGTAATTCATCCCACCATCATCGCCAGTCTGAACTACACTCGTAACCTCAGCTTCCAATATGCTGAATTGGCGATAAAATCAAAGTGGGGGGAGAAATATTTTTTACAAAGAACAGACATTACTTCCTTTTGACAAGAGACAAATGTTTCATTCAAATGCTGCATTTCGCATATTGGAAACAGTAATGAATTCTTGTGCACCTTTCTCCCTAGTTCACAATGTCAGCCCCAGGCTTAGAGGCACTTCAGGCTTTTCTTACAAAATTAAATTTAATGTTACACCCTCCAGTGGAATGATGCATAAATCAAGTGTTTGATTTGCATGGACTCTAGTGAACAGCCCTATTCCGTGCAAATATAAACCCAGACTTGAATATTATGTCAGGGACAGGAACAAAGCAATCTAGGGTTTCCAATGAGAGTCTGGTACCAAGTGTAATTCAGGCTTGTATTATGTTGCTCTCATGTCAGAGCTGTTATTAAAATTCTTAGGGTTTGCCTCCTTTTTTTCATCTCAAAAGAAAATGTTTTTTCTGACCTTCTCGTACTTGGGCAAACCAGTGTACACCAGTGCTATTTATACAGTGTCTGTGAGGAGCTGAGATGGAATTGTGGAGGGCTTTAGCTTTCTCCTAGACAAGCAGCGAGGCTAGCAGGGTAGAGGAGTAATGAAACAAGGCAAAGCAAAGATGATCATAGAATAAAAATGCAAACAGAAAAAGACTGGGTATGTTTGCAACCTTTTTGAAAATAGGTTGCCTTCCATGTGAGTATTCAGAGCCTGGACCAGGTCAACAAAGTTAAGGGACTAGAAGGCAATGAATACATTCTGCCTGTACATACAAATGCATTTATGTTCTACACTACACAAATCCCCCTGCAGGGCTTTCTCCTGGAGCTGTTGGGCACTGCACTGCCATGTATTTATTACAGATGGCTGTTCTTAAGTTCTTCATTGGTGGTTGTGGTGGTTGTTGGTTTAGTGCAGTGAATTGTAAACATTGTTCATCAAAAACTGCTGAAATTTTGATGGACAAAAACATGCCACTGCATTAAAACTTAGCACTGAATTACTAGTATAATTTGTATTTTAACAATAAGCATTTAATTCTTAGAAATTTAATCTTTAGTTTAATCTTGGTTTCCAAACAGTTTTCTGGGATCAGTCACAAACTGTCCAGAAGACGAACTTGAATATTCTCTAATTCCTCTTCTCTAAAGGAGGGCATCTGCTGAATCTGCTTTCTAACAATGACCAAGACCTGCCTGGGGCTGTGGTACTCAATGACTGTGCTATTTGAAGTGACATGAATTGGTAGAGTTTCAGATCCAAAGGGGAGTGGAGCAAGCTATAACAGCTGGATAAAACTCTGATTGCTAGGGAGTAAGCTTTGATTTTCCAAGGATCTCCTTGGCAAGATCCCATGGGAATCTGCTCTGTAGGACAGATGAGTTTTGGGAAATCTATTTGACCTTCAAGGACAGCCGTTTCAAGGATCAATCAACTTTGATCCTGGGATGCAAGAAAAGCAGGCAGGTGACCAACCAGATGGATGAAATAGGGAAATTCAGTTGCATTTTAAACTGGTGTGGGATGCAAAAGGAAAAAGTAAAGTAAGAGAAGCACGTGCTCTCAGCTGAAGTGATGAAGGGGAAGAAGGGACTGAGGTGTCTGATGCTGGTTTTGCTGGCAGGGTTGAGTTGCAGGACTGGTTTTCACAGAAAGTGATTACCTGCTGTAGAGGATTGGATAATTAGCTGCTACCTGGATGCAGACAAGTTTCCAGGAAGGGATGGGATAGGATGTTCCTGTGGGTGCTGAGAGAGCTGGTTAGTGTCACTGCAGTTACTGTCTAAAATGGTGGACAGATTATGGTAACTGAGGGAGCCTCTGACGGTAGAAAAGGCAAATGCCCATTTCAAAGATGGATTAATAAAGCAAGGACTAGACTCTAGCTAACTGCAGGCTTGTCAACTAACATAAGGTCTGGATGCTAAACTCTAAAAGGGTCAGATTTAGCTCTGAAAACCTTGGATGCTTAAACTCTACCCAGCCTTATATATCTCATGATACCTCTCATGTATTTAGAATTATCTTTTCTTGTCTCATTGTGGTGCTAAATTATAATCTTTACTTACAGCATTCCAGCTCTTATTCTGTGGCTGGTATCAGCTTGTTCATCATAGGCTCCTTCTACTTTCCTCACACAGCTCTTACATTCTGATCTGAAAGCTGAGAGCTGGACACAGCCCGTTGTATTGAGGCTCTGTCTGCTGGAAAGAAATGACAAAGCAGAGTATGAGTAATACTGTAAGTGCTGAGAAGGAGCATGAGGCCAGATTTCACTAGGAGACCTGAAATCTATTCCCAAATATCACTGCTGACAGAGACCCTCTCGGAAAGATGAAGAGCCCTCTTGGAGAGATGAACTGAAACACACAAGTGAAAAAGTATATTTATGGTCAGCTACATATCTGAGAAGGATCCTCATGGCTTTTGAAATGCTTTTGGGAACTGTACTTTCAAACTGTGCTTGAGCATTGGGAACATACCTGCTTCTGGTGCTCAAACAATAGTTTCCTTTATGGTAAAATGAACAGAACACTTACAAGGGTTGTACATACCCTATACAACACTAACTGACTTCAGTCTGTTTTCTTTTCTTAGCCACCTACATTTTCCTCCTGTTAGCATTTTCACTGTGAAATGAGCTGAAAACATCCTGAAAGGTCGGAAATTCAGCAGCATGACCTTGATACAGCAGCTCACTTAGATTTAATTATCCTTTACTGATGTTATGGAAGTCAATAGGACTTATTCATTTTCCTGTATTAAGTGCAAGTTAAGTGTTTTGATGGTAGACATCCTTTTAAAAGTGTATTTTAAGTTCTACACCTGCCTAAGTGCTTTGCTGAATTGGTGCCTTGGCAACTTATTGTTTTGTCATCATCTGTGTGATGGAACTTGCAAAGTTAACTAGATATTCTCAAACAGGTGAGAGATATCAGGTGTTTATTCTCTTAATCTTCAGGTTTTTTACAAGCCTTTAAACCTTTAGTTCTTAGCTTGCTGAAGTAGCTGCTGTAGTTGGCAGAGGTTGCATCTGCAAGAGGGATGTGACCTGAGCAATGAGGAATAAAATGAGGATTTAGGGTAATATCTGGACTAATAGATGATTCATTATATGAAAAGGTTTGAGCTCTTGAATGCCAGGACTTGTAGATGTAATTGCTATGTAAGGGTGCTCATACAGTGCCCAGTGTATGTGAAATATGCAGGTACCCTTGTCACATTTCACCTGTTACCTAGGTTTAAGCATCTTTGGATGATGCCTTCGTGTCATGCCACACTTAATTGGGACTCAGCATTTTTGTTTGGGGTCCCAAAGCACTTTTGGTGTAGATAAAAAGAAAAATAGACCATCATTCTGTATGAAGACCAGTATTTTAACTTTCATATTTTTTATCTGTCCACAAGTGCCTTCCAGGTAAAGCATGCTGGAAATGTCCTCTCAGAATTTAATTTAAAAGAATTCATTTCTGTACAACTAGGAAGGATGTGTCACTTATAAACTGTTTTTTACAAACTGTATTTGAAGTACCTGAGCAGCAATCAGCCCTTCTCAGCCAATTCCTTACTGTTTTTATACCGGGCATGATGGTCTCTGGGACAGCTTTTGGCCACTTCAGATCAGCTGCTCTGGCCATGGTCCCTCTTGGCTTCTTGTGCACTTCCTTGCTGGCAGAGCACAGGAAACAGAAAAGTCCTTGACTTGGGCCAAGCACTGCTCAGGGAAGCCAACACAATTGTGTATTATCAACATTGTTCTCCTGCTAAATCCAAAACACATCTATAGCTTCTATACCAGCTACTACAAAGAAAATTATCTCTATCTCAGCTGAAATCAATACAATCAGGTCTAATAGAATATATCCGTGTTTTAATTAAAAAAAATAAAATAATTAGTTCCTATTGAGATCAAGCAGTCACCTTGAAAGACTTTATTCCAAAAAGTGTGGTTCTCTGTTTCATAAAAACAGATCATTGAGCAACATCCACAGTTGCATGGCTTACAGGGCCACTTAAGAATAAATACAACTTTAGTTGCTTTAAGATGGTTTGAATGAGCTATCTAGTTAATAAATGTGGTACCTGAACACACATAGTAGTCTTGTGTGCAATAATGACCCCTGTACAAGTTTTGACTTGTACCTGGCTACATGGACTCTACTTGGACATGGCTAATGTGATTACTGGGAGTGTGTAGCCACAGGGATGGACATATTAGAAAATCAACCTTACCAAATGCTTTGAAATTCATCCAGACACCAGCCATGTGTGTATATTTCCAGGTTTCCATTCTTACCTCACATCCCTCCTCTCTCCTGGGGTTTTGCTACCATTTCAAAAGGCAAGAGTTTGGCATCTGCCACTTCTGTAGTACTCTTTCATCAGGGCCAACAAGAGAACTGTTCCTCAATAGAGATTAAAGACTTCATGTTGGTGGAAAGCAAAGTTTGATGGAGGGTTTGTGGTGTGTTTGGTAATCAGGACCGTGTCAGATTTCTGTTGTCGTCTTTGTGATGAAGAGAGAATGTGAATGGTGACCCTTGTATCTATTGAATACATAGTAAATAATATGGAACATGGGAATATATTTTAATCAAAGTGGGAAGAAATTTCAGCTTCAAAAGATAATGTAGCAAAAAATTCTGCTTTTATCCACTCTACCTAGTAATGTAATATGATAAAGTACCAAGGATCTCATTCGTAATACAAATAGGGAGAATTCAATTTACTTCAAAGAACAACCTTAATAATATTCTTGTAAGGCCTGACTTGCTTTCAAATTTCTCATATGAATGACAATGTAGTTTAGGGATGTCATTTCTAAAAAGTTTTTTCTAAGTTGAGAATCTTGAACAGAAAAAAGGAGAAAAAAAAATCAAAATCCCCCCACCAGCTTCACCATGTGGGACCTAATAGATAGATCTGTGCACATGGTGGTTCAGCTCACTGAGTTGCATTCCCTGTAACCAACTCTCTTCTTGCAGACAAAGTATTGTCCTTCCAACTTTTAAAAATAATCTTTTCCATGTTGAATCAGAGTCCTGTTTTTAAGAGTTTAGAAAGAACTTGGCTCAGGCTAAGTGTAAAGATTTTTGTCTCAGCAGTTTTCTTATTAAATTCTTATGGGAAACGACTGCAAGGTTATTCAGTGAAACAAGCACAAAATACACCTATCCAACTAGCTCTGTGCTTTTATATTCAGTCATATAGAAGACTGATGAATCAGAGCCAGTTGCTGTGCAAAATCTAAGTGTAGATATTTGCTGCCCTTGCTAATGGGAGGAAAATATACTATAACATTGGCCTAAAGGCTCCAGCTGTGATTCCTTTGTAACTTGGAGTACATTTTAAAAAAAAGCTTCAGTCAGCAAGATGAGTTGTTTATGACCTTTATTAACTGTTTTAGATTGGAACTTGGGAGTATCTCTTTAAATGTGTAAATCGTTTTGTTTCGGGATTGCTGAGTCTCTTGAGAACTCCTTTGTTTCCAAAGAAAACTCCAAATTCTCTAAAGAAATTCTGTTTGTGACAGTTGTGGTAAAAGGAATGATCAGCTAATGTGGAATTCCAAGGTTTTCAATGAGTTCCACCACTACAGAACTGGCCTAATAGAGGGGAGCTGTTTTCTCTGAATGTAGGGCTTCTCAGGTTGTGTGTCAGTTGCTGTTCCTACACTTAAAAGCACTCGGAGGAACAAATTGACTTGTCACCAGAGTCATTACTTTGTCCTGCCCCAACCACCGCCTTGGCCAAAGAAATTGAAGAGAAGGGCAAGCCTCTCTTCTGTGTAAGTGCACAAGTGTAAAATACTGGGCTGCTTTGAGAAATTGCAGTGGAACTGAAGTCATAGCACATCAAATGAAACAGGTGAAGAAAAAGTAGCTGAGACTTCAGGTGGGTTTCTTGGCTGTCACAGCTCAGGTCCATTCCAGTGCTTTGTGGTCAAAGCTGGCTCTGTGCGTATCTGCATTTCCAGAGTTGTGGCAGAGGATGGATCTGATAACAGCACCTCTGGAACAGCCTGCTGCATGTCTCCTGCATAAAAAGCTCTTCACTTCTAGGTGTGTTAGCTGATTAGTTTTTAAACTAAGTGATTTACATTTTGTTTTCCTAATTAATGCTCAGAATGAACATGGCAGTAGAAGAATATTGGCAAATTAGGTACCAAGTATATTATGTTGTCTTTGTAACTTGAAATAATATCTTTAATCAACAGATTTAAGTGGGAAACGTAACTGTGATAGGGAGAAGTAGCCTTTTCCATATCTGGCCAGAATCTGAGATACAGACAAGCATATTAAAATTTAATATAGTTTTCCCAACTACATCCATCTGATGTAAGATATTACCCCACCTACAAACATTGCCTTGCCTTGTTCTCTACACTAAGCACTGAAGTGGGCTGACTCAAATAGAAATGTTTCTTTTCTTGCCATGTCAAGCAAAATGGGATGGATTCACTTCTTTATGGTGGCTAGAATGATAAGCAGCTATCCTGGCTGATATTTTATGAGATTGCAGGCAAACTGCTCAGGATTTTTCCTTTAACTTAGCTGTATTAACTTGTTGGTGTCTTAGGTTGACATTTTGCTCTCATTTGGTGGAAGTCAAGAAATGTGTGTATTTAATCAAGTATTGGGAAGTGTGGTGGTTACAATACTGACTTCAAAGTAAATTTAATTTTTCTCTTTTGATACTCTGAGATTCCTTCTTTTTGTGTTGGAGTTTTAGGGGTTTTTGAAGGATGTAAATAGTAGCCCATGGTCGCTGTTTAATTAATTCATTTGTGATTTATAACTTGATAGACTCATTAGATCACACTCCAAATCAAAAATCCTATTTCAGACTGAATTCAGAAAAGGACACGAAGGTTTTTCACAGCACTAGCAACAAACAATGGTGCATTACTTTCAATTTTCCGTGTTACTTCTGGGTAGGGACGTTACTTCTGGAAGTTTCTTCTGCTTTTAATTTACATACAAGAAGTATCTCTAAATGTAATTGACCCAACCAGGCACGACTGCTGCTTGTAGTTCTTTAGAATGCTGAAGAGTGACTAGAAACCTACAGCCACATCATTTTGTGCAGGAATCTGTACCTTCTGCACGCTGCTGAACAATACAAAATGTTTTATTGATCATATACATGATTAGATGGAGGTTAGTGGAGGGGATACCCTCTGTAAATTTCCTTTGATCCTGCTAAATGTTGTTACCAGTGTGCTGCAGGAAATAAGTGAGTGTAATGATTTTAGAGTGGCATTATTGTTGGTTATATCCAAGATGAAACACTGCCTGTGTTCCCTTAGCAGACTTTACAGTAGTGCCACCATGAAAGATCTGAAGATCATTATTTACTGGAAATAAAAGAACAAGGCAGAAATCGATTACTACGACACTAGATTTATGTCTCCGTTGCACTCTATGTACATCTCCTATTTGTTCTAACTTCATGGAAGGATATTTAATACATAATGGAAAGAGGCTTTTGCTTTTGATTTATTTTTTGTTTATTATTTTTGGCATTCCTTGGAGAAATTCTGGAAATCAATACTTGGATGTGAGTGTGCCTGGATGTAGGTGGTGGGAGGCAGTGGCAATTGATGCATCTGTGTGTTTTTGAGCTGAGGTACATCTGGCACACTCAGGACTCTGTTGTCGCAGTACAATGTGCTCAGACTAAGTGGGGAGAAAGTCATATTTCTTCCATCATCTGTTTGCATAAAATGATCCAAGAGGCATAGATAAATTTGGGTAGTTAAGTTCAAGCTTGGAAATCTGTCCCACTGAAGCATTTAGTTGCAAGTGTTCGTATTTGTTGCATCAAGATGAGAGATGACGACAGATGATGGAAAGCATGAGCACAGACTGACTTAAAATGAGGCAGGGGATGGTGGGGGATGCCAAGTGCTCAGAAATTTCAAGCAAAGTTACAGATTGCTTGAAAATGGACATGGCTTTTCTTCCTGTCTTTTTATCTGATAGGTGGCACTTCCCTGACTTTTGCCCTTGCCCTAATTCCAGTTGATCATCTTAGATATTGCAATTTCTGCAGTCATGTGGTAAGGGAAAATGCAAAACACTGCTCTTCTTAAGATAAAATCATGGGATTTGTTTTAAAAATAATCCAGCAGGATTAGACTTTTGAGAGGTTTGAAATCAAAGTCAGTTTGTTGTCCCACAAATACCTTTTGGTAAGATCACATGTAAACAGTGGATGAAACAATAGTAGGATCAACTAGCTGGCTGTTTGGTGCATGGAAAGGAGCAGATCAAAGGCAGGGATGCAATATGTCACAGCACAGAGAGCCATAGAAAGTACCCAAGAAAGAGCACAACACTACCTCAGATCCCCTGCCACCACAGCTGTGCTCTCACAGGATATAAAGCACAAACTTTTCCACAAAAGCAGCCCCCTTTCCTAAGCAAGGATGTGCTTTGGAAGCTTGTTGCTACTCGTTTTTGACTTCTGATGCCTCATTCATAGGAGGGCTTATTAAAGCTTCACTTGGGTGTATAATCTGCACAAACCATGATCTTTGGTAGTGTCTAAGACCCTTGTGGGAGCAGTTGCTTCCTTCCTGCAGAGAAAGTTTCAGTGCTGTGTACCTGCAAAACCAGTGAGTGAACTAGGCACTGAGATGTGGCAAGATGAAATCTGAAAATTGTCTCATACCTGCTCCCTGTGTGGTGGGCAGGATGGAAGGAAGGGAAAGCTTTCTTGATGTCTTCCCCCTCCCCTAATTCAGATCAGTAATTTGAGTGTTGTTGGTTCATGTTACAGTGTTTAATCTATGGGCCACTTGTGACCATTCAAGTTATTGTGGATGGTTGGTCCTAGGAAATAGTACTAGGGGCTTCACCCAGGAAAAATACCTATTTTTTAAATTCAGGGGCAGCTTGGAAACCCTGTACTTGCATGGCTTTGTAAAACATTAAAATGCTTCTCCTTCTGCACAGATTAGTTTGTGACAAAGGGGAAAAAAAAGCTCATGCTGTTTCCCAGGCTGAAATGTTTATTCCCTTTGTTCCTTGTTGGTTTTAGTCATGATTACAAGCAGCAGATGGCCAACCACAGTGGTCTGGTGTTTTTCCTCTTCAGCACTGACCATTGCTAGGTCAGATTCTGGACATTATCTGTGGTTATGCAGTTTTGGAAACACCTCTACCTTGCTAAAGCATCTCTCAATAACAATTTCTAGCTGATGTATGTGGCTTTGTGAAAAAGAGTCAGCATCAGCTGCAGTCCAACACTGCATCTCCACCAGGGCTTCCTGGAGCAGAGCAATCAATATCCTCAGTTAAGTTCATGAGGATGCTGTGAAACCCTCTAAATGCAGTGGCATTCTCTTCAACCTTTCTTGTAGCCCATCAATTGCAGACTAAAAGGTCAGTCTTACTGTAGGAAAAGTCCATCTCCAGTAAAGATTTTTTTTTCTTACTTTTCCTGCTAGAGGGTGGGTGGAGATGTTTGTTTTGGCAGGATCTGTTCCTTTATTCCAAAGCCTGCCAAAAGAGCCAGAGGACAGCCCTTCTCTGTGCATGTCTTGCTATTTTTATTTCTGAATCCTTTCTTTTCTGGTAAATCTGAGGTATTTTTGAGGCTTGTGACTGTCTCCTCCAAGTAGTGACGCAGCCAGTGGTGATGCACAATCTGTACTGAGCTAGCAGGGAATAAATGGAACTCCAAAAGTAAGTGCCACATTACATTGTTAACAATTTCCTGCTTTGCTGTCATTCCTTCTAAAATAATTCTGGTTTTCCATGAAGAACTCCATGAGGTTAAAAAACAACTGCAAAGGGAATGCCTGTCTTGTACATGCCTTAATGTTCTCTTTCCTCTTTGAGTGTGCATGCAAAGTTTCTCACATATTTGGCTGTCTGAATCCAGGCAAAGAAATACTCCTGGTGTCCTGGGCTGGATGTTTTTTTACCCCCACTTTCTCCAGGCAAGAGGCTTCAGCAGCATTACATGTCTCAACCTCTGGGGCAGAGCTTTTGAAAACTTGTTTCATTAATCCTCAGTTATTTTAAAAATTGTCAGCATCATCATAGTTCCATTCACTCTGATGCTCTGGCAGCAAGTAGAAAGAATTTGTCTATTGCTGAGCAGGTCTGAATGCAGCTCTCTAATGTTTTATGGGAAAACTGTCACCAAATGCATACGCCTTCATGTATATTCATAAATTACATGAGAAGTTCAGCAAATAATAAAGGGGATGGAGAGGAGGAAATACAAAGTAAAAATCTTGAAAAATACAGTGGAAATGAGTAAACTTTTTTTTAAAAAAAGCACGAGTAATTCAAAACAAACAATTTTACAATCCTTTTTAAAATGGCAATTTCTAGCCCTGTGTTCTGAGTGAAAGTTTTTTTGCCAGAGTCAAACTTCACCCTGGGGGAAAACTGTACAAATCCTTCATGTTAGGCTGGATGTGAGTGCAGAAATGATGTTTCTTCTATTTTTTTCCCCCGTGAACTGATGGGTTTTGTCTTGTAAAGCCGTTTTTAGGACTATGACAATTTACTTTCCCATAGCTGGAGTGTTCTGAGCACTGTCCTCCACATCATGCTCAGGGTAGTTGTCAGGTAGCAGCATAACCAAAGAGAAGGTCAAATTTGATCAAGTGGGCATTTCCTTTTTTTCTTTTTTTTTTTTTTTTTTTTTTTTGAGGCTGTGCTCTTGGAGTCAGCAGCTGCCGTGGGTTGCTGATGTTGGACTGTAGGGAGGATTTTATCTGGGTAGCTTAAAAAGACATGGGAAATGCACTGAAGGAAGGGATTTATGTAAACAGCGAGTATGTTGATGGTAATTTGGTATGAGGTCTTGCTGTGTGTTAGGTTAAGTGGAAGCTGCTGTTTGTTAATGACTTGCCAGCCTCGTGATTCCACAAATGGATTTATTACGACGTACTACTCTGAGGACAACTGCCCCATTAGCTTTGCTTCACAGTTCCTCTACTTGGGGAAACCTGGCATCAAACACAGTGCCAAAAGCAATCGGAGATATTCCCAGGGCAGGCAAGTCTCTTGTGCACAGCTGTGCCTCCACAAAAACCTGCAGCAGCACAGCTGGACCTCTGCCCTTTGTGCAGGTGCTGTGACAGCAGCCTTCCCCTCTCACGTAGTTTTCAGAACTAAACCGCAGGCAATTGGATTCGAGACAATCCCAGACTTGTGGTGTCTTCTAGGACCAGAATTCAGCAATTCATTAGCACCTCGTTAGGGGAGGTTGGTATGGGATCAGGAGGTGTTGGAGAGGGGAATTGGCCAAAGCAGCAGGTGGGAACAGAAAGGCTGTGGAGAAGCTCTGGTTTTCTTTCAGAAGGATCTCTGTGCTCCTCCAGCTCTGTCATTGCACCCATCACTATGGCCAGCTCCCTACCCTCTCTGGGCTCTTGTGCTCCAGAAAATAAGCACATTTGTGATGCAACTGTTCAGCCTTGCCTGACAGTAATCATGGGTACTTTTGGGCTCTGGAGTTTTGGAATGAGAGCTGGAAACACATCAAAACAGGCAGGCTCTTGTTGTGCCCTATCAACTAGGTATGGGATTACCACACAGCTTCAAGAGGAAGAGGTGCAGCAGCCCCTCCGGAAGGGTGCTTGTTTTGGTTTCCTTTAGTTAAAGGCAGACTTCAGTTCTAGAGAATCCTCAAATTCTTTTCCTTTGATTTTACCAGTTTTAGAGCAAGCCATAAAATATTTAAGCTCTGTCAGTTTAGAGGTGACTGCAAACAAGTGAAAATGTAGAATTAAAATAAGAAAATTAATTGTAACCATCGAGTTCATCACAATTATGTACAGTGCATGGTGCTGCTACATCTCAAGTGGTCTTTGTGTGTATATACATATAAATATGTATATAAGCACATTTTCCACGTCTACACTTCCAGCTGTGCACCCAGAGCAGATCAACAAGTTGAATTCTATTCCAGAAGGGAATACACACTGTCTGTAGATCATCCTCTGTGTTAGAAGCCTGGCACAATTCCAGGCTGGATTACTTTTTTTTTTTTTTTTTTTTTTTTTCCTCCTGTGAGGAGGGGAAGGACACACCCTTCTCTGGAAGTACAGCCAGTCATGGAAGTGACACAGACCTTGTGCAGCACATGACAAGAGGTAGACTCTTACATGGTAAAAGATGGGAGGCTGTAAGGAGCCATCACACCAATTAATGAACTTTTGTATGGATGTGTTCAGAAAACCACTACATGGAACCCTGCTTGGCTGGGCATCCTTTGCTCTCAAGGGCAACTGAAGTACCATTTTACCCCAGGAGCTCTAGCAAGCAGAGGAAACCACCACAAGTGCAGCCCTTTAATCCTGTCACTTCATAAAGGCAGCAGGATTTGATCAAGAACAGTTTGTTGAGGAAGGATTTTGACCTGGAAGCAGAATGTAAGTGATGGTTACTCTTCCCTGGCTCCCTCTGCTTGTAGACTTCCCCTTCAGGACAGAGGGTCTGTGACACCATGGTCATAATTCAAAGCGTTTTCTAAATAAATTATAAATAAAGCCAGTGAAGAGTTAAATGCACCATATATTAGATTTCAGTGATGAAGCCTCTGATTAATATAATGAAAAGCCTGGTTTAATTGCATTACCTTCCATTAGCTCCCATCTTCCTTTCTTTTATAATTGTTTCTAAGGCTCTGTATACTTCATCCCTACTGGGACTTTCATCCCACATTTATTCAAGTGAGACTTCTGCTTTCAAAACTGCACCTTTCATCAATCTCCTATTAATTAGCCAAATGCCACATCATATTATACATTGATGCATTCAGTCAAGCATGTGCCATAATGAGAGGAGAGCCCACAGTCTGTCCCAGCTCCTCTCAGGAGCTGGTCATTGGTATTCCAGGATAAGTCAGCTTACTGTAATTTGAAATTGGTCTGCTGTCCCATTAGGAATCTGCCTGATCAATACCAAGTGAATTAGAGTTTCAGTGATCTGATTAACTCCCCATTATTTTCTACCCTGGCTGATTTAGAATGCATGATGAGACAATATTCCAGTTTCTTTGCTTTATCCCAGTTTAAATGAAATATAGACATCTGAGGAAGCAGTGGCTGTGCATTTGATTTGGCTGTGGTGTTATAAAGTCAAACACTGAGTGTCTGCCTTGCTTTGACAGGGGGCAAGGGCTGCCATGTCACACAGAGTGATGGCAGGAGGCTGGAGGGAGCAGGGGCATCTTTCCACTCTGCTGCTCTTTTCTGGCTCATCCATTCTGTGCTTGGTTGGGCAGTCTCGGGTAGACTTACCTGACTTAGAGTGGGTTCACACTGAGCAGGTGGCCACACCATTCCAGTCCTACACATCTGTAACCAAGGTTTAGACGTGGAAAACTCTCTGTACTGACTTCTCTGACTGGAGTCTGGGAAGGGCTCTAGAAGATGTGCAGTGGAAATGTGAGATTTCTCTAATTCATGGGATCTCTGCCATCACGAAAGAGGGAAGTTAGGAAATCTCATCAAGTTTTGTTAGGTCACAAGTGCTTCACCTTCAGGGCATGGATGATTATTTTGTGTTGGCAGCTTGTGGATGCAATCCATAAATGGAGCTTGCTATTTTATTGCAAGTATATAACAATATGAAACAGGACCAGAAAAAAGGCCTAATTTTGTGAGTCTGGAAGGTAGATTTTAAATAGAAAGTTCACTGGCTTTGGTTCATTTGCTCATCTTGAAATGATGTTAATAGATCCCACTTATCAATTCTTTCCTTTTTTTTTTATTATTTTTTCACTTCCAAGGTAAAAAGGTTTTTTTTACTGCAAGTTTTCTTGGCAATGCACGTTAATATTAGCCTGGGGAAACAGGGATGAAGAAAACAATCCTGGTGTGCTGAAAAGAACTAACTGTATAACCTGACAGCACTAAACTGTCTTAGTTTTCACTGCTCACTGGCTGGGGAAAAGAAGTAAGATAGTCAAAAAAGGTTACCTTTGTAATAGCTGGAGGTGTTCCAGCAAGGTATTCTTACCTAAAGAAGTTGCCCCTAAAAAGTCAGGCCTTTCCACCTACACACACAACAGACAAAAAGGAAAAGGTTTATCATCATGCTTAGTTACTCAAAGAGAGGATTTGGACCCAAAGCTGTATTTTAAAATGTACAGTCTTAATGTGCCAGTAGACAATAATTTAAAAATACTTTAAAAAAAAAAAGAGAAAATTATTTGGGGAACACTGCAGATATATTTATTTTGGGAGATAAAATGATGTTTGTAGTCTCCTTCAAGGTGTTCACAGTGTCCTAGCCCCTTTAATGCATTTCAGGGCATCAAGTAATGAGCAGGGCTGCACAATTTGTGTGCCAATAGGCAAAAAGCAGGTCAAAATCTGCTTAATATGTGCAATGTTTGTATTAATATTAATTTCTCTCTTTTACAAATTAATACAGATTTGCTGAGTAGTACATGTATAATGCATAAATACATATATAAAAGGTTAATGTGGCCCTACTCTTGTACCTTCTGCCAGTGTACATTGACATAATTTTAGTGTTTCTTCATTGCTGCTTCATGGACAGTTTGCAGGCTGTGGTTTTTGGGGGGTGTCCTTGTTGGGGGGGATTGTGTTTATTTGGGGGTTGGTTGGTTTATTTGGTTCCTTTTTTTTTTTTTTTTGGTTAGGATTTTTTGTGCCACGTGTATGGGTTTTTTTTTCTTTGAGGAAGAAAAAGAACAGAAGAGAGGAAATTTGCAAGTGCCAAGATCTTGAGTCATCTGTGGGCAGTGAAACTGAAAACTCTGACTCCCAAAGTTAAGGCTCTTCAGAGGTCCTGGGGCAGGATGTCACTGATGGGATGGTAAAGCTCTGTACATAGCCCACTAGAGGGTGACAAAGCCTAATGTTAGGGACATGGAGGTGACACCTGGGGTCCAGAGCCCTTGTCATCCTCCTTGTCTGCCTGGGGTGCACACCCTGGTCCAGCCACCAGGGCTAATGTCCACATTTAATGGCATGAACAATGAGGAAAATGAGCTAGCCTTCAGCTCATGGGTAACAGCCACCTCAGGAATCCCCTCAGAGCATCATTAAGTGGAGGAAACAACTCAGAAATTATGGGGAAAAAATAATAGAGCAGATGCAGGACAGCTGACCTGATCTCCAGTACCATATGGGAGGGTTGAAAACAATGCATTACACGGTCAGTTTTACCAGCAAATAAGACAAGGAGCTGCACAGAGATGGCCACAAACTAACTTTGTGAGCCAATGGCCAACTGGCTAATTCCAAACCCACTGGAGCTGCTGGGAAGGTGGTCTTTGACATGGCTGGATTTCAGTCATGACCACAGCAGAAAGGCACATTGGGGTGTGCTCTACCAAACACAGCTCAGCCTTGGGCTGGAAAGAAAGCAACATTTCTTGGGTTTGTGGGGTTTAGGTCCATGAAGATAAAAATATCTTCATCTCCAGGAGAAATATTGTGAGCTCTGGACTGTGTGTAGCTTGATGTTTGAGTGCTATGAACTGGCTCAGTTATCTGGCTCAGCAAGATAACAAGAAGGGGGAGAAGAAGGAATTTTGATGAGCATTCATGTAAAATGTTGGGCTGAACTAGCAATAAAACAATTTTATAATTTAAAAGTATTGCCGTAGCACTTAAAAAGGGCTAGTCATCTTTGGAATTGTGCAAATCATGGAATTCTAAATTTAAAAAAAATCTGTAGGATTTGAAAGAAGTTTGTGACAAATTTCAGATGTGATTTACTACTTCAGTGTTTTATTATTATTTCTGAGAAACCCATATAGGACTCTATTAATTAAAACTCAGACTGACACTTTGGCTCCATAAGATTTAGGAATTAGTGTGATTTTATCTCATTAGTGCATTTATTGCAGTGTTCGTCCTTTTAATTAAGCATTAAGTCCCTCCAAGGTGAGCTTTATCATCCCATAATGCATCTGGGCTTTTGCTACTTGTCTAAATACACATTAGGGGATGACAGCCACTTTGGAGAAACCTTAATTGTGTTATCACTGGGGTTTGAGTCTTTTATTTGTCTGGGTTTGGGTGGCAGGTTTAAGTTGCTTTAAGGGCTTGCTGCAAGGAAACACTGTGATGTCAGTTGTGTCTGTGTGGGTAGGAAGGCTGAATCCAAGGGTTCAAGAAGGACCTGAGCCAGTGCCCAGAGAGGTTCCCACTGGTCCTGGGGGCCTTTGGAATGGGATCCAGGATGTGCTGCTCAGCATACAGCAAGGTTTGTTGATGTACCTCACATCCCACTTGAGTTTCCCAGCTGGCTGGTCAGGCTAGTGGTGGGTGCCATCTCACGTGGCCAGCTGAGCTGGAAAGTGGCTACTGCTCCTGGATGTAAGGCTCAGATCTCCTGGGGGCCTCTGCTTCCCATGTAAAATACAGAGGGAATGAGCACAGGCTTCTGTGGTGCCAGTCAGTCACCACTAATGGAAAAAAGGAGGTGTCTTGTATGTGTACACATGTGCCATATATACACACCTGTGTGTATATAAATGTATGTATGTGTGTATATATAAAAAATTGGGCCATTTTTGCCCCAAAGAATTTGCAGTGCCAGCACTTGAAGAACACTGGGTGAGCACACAAAAGTGATGTGCAGTGACCAAAGGGAAGTTTTCTACAAAGAAGTTATCCCTGTAGACATGCTCAGCTGTGAATACAGCCCTGTTTAAATAGCTGTTGGTGCAGTATGGGTAGGTGTGTATCTCTCACAGGAGCAGAGGCTATTTCAATAAACCATTTTGCTGTCACCAGATGGCAATGTAATGATATTTTGCCATTATTTTACCTTGATATGTTGCTGCCAACTTGTGCTACTTGGTATTTCCCTATAAGCCCTCAATAAAACACCTTTTTAAATTTAAAAATACCCAACAAACCAACAGTTTCTGTTTCTATTTTATTTTGTTGCTAACTTCTTTATTTAAAAGAATAACTTTATTAATTTAGAAGAGTGCAAGAATTAAGATATTTTCTGCGAATGTCTGGCTCCCAGATCAAATAGAAAATCTCCTGATTTGTCATGGCTGTTACAGCTATTAACATGACTATGTGAAATTTTTTAGTTAAGTGTACCATGACTGTAAAATGTTGGGCATTTAAAGGAGTTGGGCAGCAATACAGACTCTTTTCAGTAAACAAAAAAGGCTGAAAAAGAGGATTGGTTGGTGATACAAGTCAGAGTAAACACTCAGAATTTCAGAAAAATTATTGCTATTTGCCTGAGCTGTGTTACTTCTGACTTAGTGGGAATTATGTGCAATTTAGTAAAATTAAAATTGAGGGGCTCAGGTAACATCTAAAAAATCTCAGCAAAAAGACTTCTAAGCTCCTTAACTATTATTATGAAGCTGGGATATTCTTGTGTTTTTCAATCTAAAAACCAAAAATATGATAATTTTTATTTTTCTTAATGCTAATACAAAATATACCATTAAAATAACCAACACATGTTTCCTGGACTGAACCTGGCACTTTGAGACAATCTAGTCAGAAAACCTGATGCTTTTCTATGCAGGTGTAAATCAAAAGATGTTCTCCTGAAGTAAGTTTGAACTGTGTTTGCATGGAAGTGCCATGACTCACATACAGTAGTACTTATTAGGCAATATTGGGCATTTGTGATGTAGTGCTGCCAAATTAATTTCCCTAAATTTCAGTTTTCTCCTCTGTAGGCAATCCTACTGCTATCCCCTAGGAGAGTGATAAGATTACTCTGTACAATTGCAATGAAGCTGTAGTTAGTGGTCCAGGTGTAGGGACTTGCCCCCTCCTATATAAAGAGATTATAAATTCTGAATATAATCTGAGGAAAAGTTAACTTGCCCTGCTTCAATAATAAAAAGTCACCTATTTTTCCAACAAATTACAAGAAAAGGTTTTTTATTGTATGAGAAATCCAGCCTAGCACTCTGCACAGGGTGCAGGAATCACCTTTTGATCCCAAATATGGATGCTCAAGTTTGTAAATTTAATAAAAAAGATAAAAACCCCTATGGCAGTGCTTATACTAGAAGCAATAAACTCTGATTAGATCTCACTATTTCTGTACCAGAGTCTCTTTGGCTTGCACAGAGGTGAGAGCTCTGGATGAGATAATGGCTTCAGACAAATGCTGGAGCATATGGAGTTTAAAGACCCATTCAGATCTCACAATGTTTAGAAAACGAAAATAATCAAATAAGTTTTCTGTCACTGTCCCCTGCCTGTTTTAACTGTCTGTGCCCTTTCATCATTCATTCCTGCATAACTGATGTTGGATCTATGCTCCTAGTGCATGGTCTGGGTGTCTGTGTGTGATGAAAATCTCCATCAGCTCATCTTTATTAACCTACAAAACAGTGAAGAGTCCTAACCAAGCAATCAGGTACCATCAAAACAGAGATGCTTCTGGTATTTGTGTCTTATTGTTGGCACTTACAACAGAGAAAAATGAATATGCAAGAAGTGCAACAACATGCTTGCCATGCATTTCTCTCAGAACAAGCAGTTAAAGAAGGGGAAAGGTTCGGGTGAAAGGCAGGGAAGACCTGTTGTGTTTCCCCAGGCAAACTTCATGGGCTTTAACTGATACTAAAATGTAAACTGTATCCGGGCAAAGACAACTGACAACAAAGTGAACCTCAAAACTGACATCTCAGTCAGCAGCTTTTACTAAGTCACCTTCAGGGTGAAAGAACACCTGTAGAGATTGCACATGTCTTCTCAGTAATAAAATCCTTGATATGAACTGGGTTGAGAGAAACAGAGGTTAGAAAATCTGTAGCTTTTCTTTAAAGGCAGGGAAATGTTCTGTATGCAGTTATAAATTTGGAAGAAGGCATATGATAACTTATAAATACTTTTGCAGTGAATATTCTCAGACTTCAGTTGTGGTTTGGACAAAAAATTGCTTATATTTGCCTTTTCTCACTGTGCCTATTATGTAAAGCTGATGAATTTACAGAAATAAAATAATCCACCAATATTCTGTGCTATTACAAAAAAAAAAAAATTAGAAAGTGTGTGGATTCCCTTGAGCACTGGACTTATGTATTGGAAAGTCATTTCCTCGGTGAAAGATTCCTTATGCTGAGCTGAAGTGCTTGAACTTTTGGGTGTTCCTGCACTGCATATTTCCAGGCCTTTATTCCCACTGCAGCTGGGCAGCTGCTTATCACAGAACAGAAAATTCTTTATTTTGCTTGAGCAGTATCAAAATATTACATCTGCTGCCCATGCTGCTTGATAAACCTCTTTGATAAAGAGGTTTGATAATCCTCTGGTTTCTGGGCTGCCAGTGCACATTGCTGGGTCATGCTAAACTTCTCATCCACCAACATCCCCAGTTCTTCTCAGGGCTGCTCTCAATCCCTCCACTGCCCAGCCTCTACTTGTGCTTGGGATTGCCCTGACCCAGGTGCACCACCTTGAACTTGGCCTTGTTGAGCTTCAAGTGGAAAATCTCCTCAACTACAGTGCTTGAAGAGGCAGAAGCCTCCAGTGTGTTACAGGAGGATGTATGTGTGAGGGAGGATTGTCCTCTCACAGCTTCTGGAGAGGTCTGTTTGCAGCAGCAAGGATGGTGCCTTACACTGGAGCAGCTGTGAATATACAGTCTTTTCTGTAGTCAGCATCAACTCAATAGAAAAAATAAGTGCAAATATAATCACAAACCAAGGAACACTTGCCTGAGATCATAACATAAAGTGGGTCTGAAAGTCACTCATAAAGGACAGGATATTAGAGACAGTGGTGGGGAAGGGGCAGGCTATTAATCCATGTGTCAGTGATGCCAAATGCATCTTCTGCACTTAAGCATCTTCCAGCAGAGACACTCACCAGTCCAAACATAGAGCTTGGCCTGTCTTCCACCCTATTCTCTGATTTCTGGGGAAGGAGCAGTAAATATTTTGCAGGAAAGTGTAACTGGTATAAACAGGATTGAACTGGAGCAGTTCAGGAAGCACTGAGTGTGACAAATCCTCCTGTTCATGAGACAAGCATGTTTTCTGTAAAGCTGCATAGAATTAGCTCATCCTGAACATCTTAGAGGCTGTTTGTATACAGCGTTTTTGGCAGAAGTTGGTTATTTTCTCATAAGTTTGAGAGAAATATTACCAGATTCTCAGGTCATATCAACAGAGTCAGGATACTTGGAGTCAATGGTGCAGCACTGGGGGTCAGATGGGGACTGTCAGGTTGGAACTTGATCCACGCTCGCCTCTGGTTTTGGTCAGACCATGAGGGAAAGCTTTCACTTCACCCCTGAAGAAACAGTTTCTTTGCCCTTCTAGAGAAAGTGGCTGCCAAACTTGCTTTTGCAATTTTTGAATGAAAAAGTACCAGGGAGCAGGAGGATGGGCTCCTAGACAAGCAGGATTTTCTCTGATTTTTTGTTTGCTCAGACTCCTGTTAGGTGGAGAGAGTGAAGCCCAGGTGAACCTGCTCCAGCTGGCTGATGGTGCCCAGAGACAGCCAGGATGTGCTGTCACACTGCCCATCCTGCTGTTTCTTGTCTCCCAGCTAACTGAGGGATCTGCTCCTGTGGCACACTGCAGAGTAGACACATGCACAGCTGGGCCTTGTGCTTCACTTCCCTCCCCTTCCTACCAGGGACCATATAAAAAGATCCTTTGTAAAGCAAGTTTATAAATAATTTAATGGCAAATGTAAAAAGCTTTTACTTTTTTTTTTTTTAAACTGGGCTTTTGTTTTTTTTTTTTTTT
>JAOTQP010001652.1:10931299-11012106 GCA_026413545.1 Cichladusa arquata
AAGTTTATAAATAATTTTATGGCAAATGTAAAAAGCTTTTAATTTTTTTTTTTTTAAACTGGCCTTTTCTTTTTTTTTTTTTTGTAAATCTGTCTACATGAAAAACATTCCTAGCAAAGTTCACACAGAGAAGGCTTAAAGTTATTATTAGGCACATAAATTGACTGCTTCCTCATTTATATGCAGGCAAATTTCTTTAATTTATTAATCTGATTTGCATAGAAAATTATGGCACTCATCACTGAGAAGTCTCGTTTAGGAAAGGTTTTATAAAGCTGTAACTAATTAGAAATAGAAGAAAATAGATAAATGTGTTTAATTTTTTACTTTTCAAAACTTTTTTTCTTTAGATAAAAAAATACTTTAAAAAAGTACCTACTGCAAGAATCTGGAACTTGTTTGAAAATTGCTCCACAAATACATATTTTGTCTTCTAATATTTAATTCAGGACAAGGAAAAAGATTATTGAACTTAAGTTTTAAAGTTCACAAAGGGGAAAAGATAGCTTAGAGGAACTGTTCTGTGGTAATGTAGGAAGACACTTAATTAACTTGGGCTTCATTTAAAGCCGTAGTGTAAATCTTTTCAAAATGAATCAAAGTCTCTGCTGAATTATATCTTAGCCAAGTTTTACAGTCAAAAGGCTCTTAAATCAGTAAGACCTGTCACTGTGAGAGCTGTGGTAGTGTTTTCACATTCTCTGCAAGCTCATCTGCTCTTGGACTTGAAAGTCTTTTCCCCAGGTCCATTTGCTCTAGCAACAGCTGGCTGTTTGAGGCAGCACATTAGCAGCTCACAATTAAACAATATCCCAGCTAATTTGAGCTCGGGCAGATGAAGAACATCAGTGACAGTGAGTTTCCTCCCTCCCACCCTCTGTTTGTTCAGTTTTAAAAAAAACTTTATTTTACTTTAATTGCTCCTTGGAGACAAGGTTGCTAGAATTCTCTCTTCATCGCCGTGTCCAGCTGAGAAATTGTTCTCCCATCTTGCTGAGGCAAAAGGAGAGAGCGTTCAGCCCACACATGCTGCAGATGTGCAAGGGGGCAAACTGGGGGAAGCAATGACAATTAAAGAGCATATGGTCAAAAATAAATCTGTACAGTAGTGCCAGCCCATATTAATCACAAGATTAGAATAACAGCGTATCTGTACAAGTAGCATGCTAAATCTCCTATTACATTTACTAGCCTTCATATATCTGGTTCTGCATGCTTATCAGGGTGTCTTATATGATATACTATATGAAGTGAGGGAGGATTTATAGTACATTTTGTGTAAATGGGCCTGATAAAAACTGGAGGAAAAAAAAGGGCTGGTGAAACATGAACATCTGGTAAGATGTATGTCACTGGAAGAGCACACACCAAATAGGTGTGTGAATGTGTGAAAGAACAATGGAATTAAAGCTTCATCTCAGCAGAACTGTTGATTGCCAAGCTCTTCACACATCTGGGTAAAAATGTAGGAAGGTTTTCCTCTCAAATTTGTTACTGTGAGAAGGCTTCTTGCCATAGCATTGTCATCAAGTTGCTTTGAGATCTTGGGGATTTGTTAGTGGGATTTATTGTCAGAATAGCTTCAAACTTTTTTTTTTAATGGGTCTGTTTTGCTCTGGAATGTGGGGACTGAGGGAACAGGCAGAACTAAATCAGGGAGATTTTCAGTGTGAATGAGTTTTATCAACCAAAACAACATTTTTAACAAATCTCCTTTTAGTACTTGTGTTCTGTAAGGTGTGACTAGGAAGGGAACTAGGTGACTAGGATGGCACTAAACATAGCATGACCTTTGTAGCCTGGTCTGTGTTAGAAGTGCATGGTCTGGACTAGGAGCTGGTGCTCCGCGTGCAAGTGTGAAATGTAAATTTTGGGATGTATTAATACTGTCTTAGAACTTAGGTTTTGAAACACCCTTTCCAAAATGGCTGCTCTTCCCTCACCCAGGATGGTGCAGATCTCTAAAAAGTGAATTCTCTCTTAAAAGATAATAATAAAAACAGTGTGGTACTCTACTGTAAAAACTAAGTGCTTAAATATCCATGATAAAACATATGGGATTTCTCCTATCAGCACTTCCATGAAGCTGTAAACTTTCTGTAACCTGGTTTTCCCAGAGATAACATGAAAAGGGATAATTCCCCTTGTGGAAGGATGGTGTCCTGTGGGAGGGAGGTGGGTAACAGGGATACTGGGTTGGGAATAGCAGCCACACCGGGCAGAGTTCTGTGTGTTGCAGCTGTCACAGACTGCTGGGTGTTACTCAGCCTCAAGCTTGAACCAAAGGAGAACTCTGCTCTAGAGGGGAAGCTTTTTTTAGGCTACCAGAATTTCCCTGTGATTGTAGGGATATTTTTTTAAGGTTAAAGAGGTTTCCATTAGCCCATTGGTAGTGACTGCAAAGGAAGGATCATCACAAGTCTCAGGCTAAGCTATAAAAGCAGATGCTCTGCATTAACTCTGAGACCTACTCTTATATTCCTTGATCAGATGCCTGCCCTTAATACCTTGCTTCTCTTCACCTGGGCTGTACATTTTATTTTCACCACCTGCCCTTCAGAGTTCTGAGCAAACCTCTGCATTTCTCATTTGCAGAAATAGCATTATCTGGAAGGAAATATTATGAATACACAAAATATTATCAGAAGTACAGGGTGTCCTTGTCAGTGGCAATAGTCACACCCCATTTATAAGCTTGTCTTGGTGTGGCTGCACATGCCAGGGCTGGTTTGTGCAGGATAGGAACAGGGCTGCTTCAGAATCACTCAGGATGCTAGTGAGGTGTCTGATGGAGACACACTTCATCCGACAGGAAAGATAATAGAATTGCTTTTTTAAAATCAGCTCCCAAAATAGAGAACTTTTTGACTTGATATTTCAATAGATATGGAATTATTTATCAGCTTTGCAATTCACACAATCTCATGAATCCCTCAGACAAGAAATACCACAATGGTGCCTCTGCCTGTTTACTCCTGCTCTGCCACTGATCTCCATGTTTTGTCTCTACCCTTATTAAATAGCTACAGTAAGAGAAGAAATTAAAATTTCTCCTGCTCTGTTGAGCACCTCAGGTGGTCTATGGTCTTATGTCAGATTTTTGAGTAAAAAGGGGATGCAAATTTCCTTAAATGAAAGCTTTTTTCTGCAGGTGCTTTTACCAGCAAAACTTTAAAACTTTTCAGATATTCTGACAGCCACTTCTCTTCAGTTGCATCAAAATGTTTCTGTAAAAATGATAACTGAAAATGAACATGCTGCATGCTTGGGGCTGTGCTGTGATTGACAGATTTGAGTACAAGCAGAACAACTTAAGAGGGCTGAGCTGCTCCAACACTACTAAATTCCTGAAAATGGAAAGCAGCTATTGCACTGCTGAAGCTTTCTTAGGTGGACAGGAACTTTCTGCTGGTCAGCATCTCGTTTTTCATGCCAAGTCTTCTGTTCTTTCCTGTTTCCTCCCCAGCACATGATATGTGTGCAGCAGCATTCCTAGATTTACTGCTTTGCATCTGAATGAGGAAGCAGCTGCTGATGCTGTGATGATGCATGCAATCTAAGGCTGCCAGCTTTTCATTCCAGTCTATGGGGGGTTTTCTGTGGCTTCTACTGGGAAGCTTATTGGGCATGGTCAGAGTTTTAGGATGGGCTGGGGACACAGTTATAATACAGTTAATGGGATGTCTACATACTCAAGGACTTGCAAATGCTCAAATTGATCTAAACGCGGTCCCGATGTGGGTAGGAGGGATTTTCTTTCTTCTGCATGACTGACTTCAGAGAAATGTTTCTGATGAGTTTCTTTTTATGTATGATAGTTTCTGAACTGCTGTTTGTTTAAGGTTGTAGTGTTGGTAACAGAGGCTACAACCAAAGAGACAGCTTTGGTTTATGACTCAATTTCTGTGGCAGAATGCTCAGAAATTGGTCCTGGTTAACAAAATATGATTTTGTTAATTAACAGACTGTGAACAAAAACCTCATATTTCTCGCTTATTTTGTCCTTTTCGTACTTTTTATGAGCTGAACATTGCTACTGAGTAAGTGCAATTGAGCTTAGTTATGGTCCCTGTGCCCATGTTGGGCACTCTGCCTTGTAGTTTCTCTCTCCAGGCTGAACTCTGCCTCAGTAGGGATGAAACTCCCACAAAAGTGGGAGTATTTGTGAGATGTGGGAGATTTCTGCAGTGGAAAACATTAATCAGAGCTATGAAAAGGAGTTTGGGACTTCATCTCCATTAGTCTGCCACATGGAGTTTATTTGGGGTGAAGCTGAAAAGGACTCTACATAGTGCAGGGAGTAACAGGATAAGAGACATGCAAAAGTTCCGTGATTATTTTCAATAAATTACAAATATTTTTCTTTTATAAAAACAATTTGCACACAAATGTGAACAGAAGTTCATATTTAAATAGCTAAAAAGGTCACTTGTAGCCAGAACATTGATCTGTCTGCTCATTTCTCTAGACATAAGCGGAATAAGTTGCTATATTTAGCTGGAATTCTGCATTCCTGTCTAAGCCTTAAGCAATATCCAGAGCTCTTCTGGTCTTCCCTTCAGTACCAGTTTATTCACCTCAGCTGATAGTCTGCATTTCTTGTCAGTCTGTCTCATGTTGAGTATAGCTCTTAAACTGTTGACATGGCAAGTGGGCTTCCTCTCCTCTCCCCAGCTTTCTCTGCAGGAGAGTCATTTGCTTTGTGTGATAATTGAGTGGTTTTACTTAATATTTCCCTACACAAGAATAGAGGGTTCTTTAAGCGTGATGTGACAGTACTCATGTTACAGAAAAAGAATTTTCCTTTGCCTCTTAAGTTGTCTGAATTGATGAATGGATAAGTACTTAAAATTTTGTTACTGCTGGTCAAAGATGTCAGGTTAATGATTTTTGTTATCTACACAGAAAATACAAAAACATGGGTCATATCAGACATCATAAGAGTTTTCTTCCTTCTCTGACAGTCCAGATCCCACTAAAATTAATGTGAGGGCACATCCTGTCTCAGTCTTAACCTGAAGAAATTGTTCTGTGGGTGAACAGCTTGTTAACCTGCATGAACCCTGTGTTTCTCCCTCCAGTGGCTCAAAATGCCTGCATTGCTGGTGCAGAGCCACATCCAAAGAACAAGATACATATTCATAGGACATCTGCCTTAGGAGTGGGGTGGAAATCTGTATTACTTTATATTGGCACCTTAAAAAAAAGATGATTATAAGGAATGGCACGAACAGCTGAAGCAGGAAGACTGAACAGTATCTTGACTTACAAGCTGCTGTTTCATGAGCATATTTGCTCATGGGGTCAGATCCAGCAGCAGTGCTCTGGCTACTCATACCTTCATCTGCTTGTTGTCAATAAAGGATAGAAACAAGAGAGATCCCTGCAATTGCAATGGGCATTAGTGCAGAAGACTTCTGAGATGTTTGAAAAGCAATTGCTTTTTTGCTTATTCTGAAGCAATTGCCCTTCATGTTAAATGCTCCCACACCCTGTGCAGCAAAGAAACTGTCAGCCTCACATGGGAAGGACTCATGTCCTTTTGCATAAATCCATGCTTGATGCCAATCTTGTATTGAAATGCATTGCTAAAGTTGGTGGTGTTTGGATAAGACCAACAAGGAATTGTCAGTACAGAAGAAAAATGGATTGATGGTTCTTGTAGTGTTAGAAGTACTGTGTTGGTTCCAGTGATAACCATGAAAAATCAATAAATTCTCTATAATGGGCCATATTAAAAAGAAAAAACCAAAACCCATTAAACATATAAAAAATCCCCATAAAGTCAAAACAGACCAAAACCAATAACAATAAAAGCCCCCAGCAAAGCATAAGCCAACTTGTGGCAGGTTTCATCAGTACCCATTTTCCAGAAGGATGAATTGAAACACAGAAAAGATCAGCACTCTTCCATCACCTTGTGAATCAACTCAACATGCAGCCTAGAAGCCTGTCTTTGGGTTCTTTTACTTGAGGACTAAGACAGCTTGCTCTGAAGGAAGGTGTCTGGCTTCCTGCTTGGAAGGAAATCAAATTAGCATGGGGGTATATGCCTTGTACATCTGCTGTGTAATATGCTTTGTGAAATGCAGACATCCAGAGCAAGGATGCAGATGCTCCACTGCTTGCAGGAGTTAATGACAATTATCCCAGTGTCTGATGGCAAAGAAGTGGTGAGGCTCTCGTTTCCACAATCCATCATGCCACCGGAGCTTACTGCGGGATACTTCATGACGGGCTGCTGAGAAAAATACACAAACTCATATGCTGCTGTTGCAAATCAATTCTGCAGCAAAGTGGAAATAACTCTTGTACCAATAAGCAGTGAGGCCTATGAAAAAATAGCCTCTTTCTGAATTTCCAACTTGCAGATAACAGGAGAAGCCATCAATCATGTTAGAGAGCTCCCATTCCAGCGGCGTTGTTCTTAAAGACACACCAGATGAAATTGGACAAGACCAGAATGCAAAACTCCCCCTCCTTTTTTTTCATCTTGCCTCTTTCTAAGGATCTGAGCATGAGGAAGGACCTTTTTCTGTTTTCTTTTCCTGCTTTTTAAAAAACTAACCTGTGTCCTGGCAAAAGCATGTATATTGGTTAAGTTTGGTGTCAAGATGATTAATTAATTGTTTCACAAATGGCTACTAAACATACATTAATGAGATACTCCCTTTCTTTTGGCTAATAGAGATTCTGTGGCATGTCTCTTTCCTTGGCACCCTGAGCTGGCTGAAAGCAGGCACAACTCAATCTCACCACATCATGGGGTGTCCAAAACTCTGCTCCAGCTGAAGAGAAGCAAATAGCTGGGGACATTTTAACTGTCCATATTTCATGGAATAAATTCAGAGGCACTTCATCATTCCTTCAAACCTTCTTTTGTTCCTTTTCTTTCTGCCTTTTTAGGTGTGTTTGAAGCATATCCTGGGCCATAAGAAAAAGCCTCCAATGCATCCCATACTTAACACACTCAGATAAACGTGTTCCCTGTTGTCTTGCAAAAAAAATAGTCATCTCATGGATAGCAGATAAAACCTGGAACCTACTAGTCATGCTATCAGCATCCCTTGAAATCCACCTGCATTGCCAAAGTGAATAAAAGGAAAAGGACATCATGCATCGGGATACTGCTTCATTTTGTCATTGGCAGAGATGCAAAATACTCTGAAATAGAAAGAGAGTGTCAGCCAGATGAAGTAACACTTTCATCTTTAATACAAATTAAATTAAGTCAAATTGCAGCACTAGAAAGGCGAAGGCATTTTTCAGCCATTAATTTGTTGGTTTTGCAAATAAAAAAGAGCAGCAGTGTCTTGATCAAGATAACATACGGCTCAAGCTTGGAGTTATTCTCAAACAGGCCACAGAGAACCTGGCCTGTTGCTGTCTATCCATAGACTCTTTAAAAAGTCAGGGTAGGTACACAGTTCATTCTACCCTGGTGATGTGCTGTGCTGGTGGGAACTACTTGAGAAATACATTCTCTATATTCAAAGGGGTTACTGGGACATATTAAAAACCAATTGACCAAACCTGTTCTTAATTAGCCATTAGGTAGTCAGATTTTTGGAAGTGCAGCAAAATCCACATGTTGAGGAGTGTGAGTCAGTCTCTGCATTGGAATTGTAGTAGGAAATCCTAGGATATTATTTCTTAGCTTGGTCTGACATGGCTCAAAGAGGCTGCTTATGTAAAGTGCCAAAGCTTGTCAATTTTTGATCTCATTGGATATAGCAGTTTGTGTGTTGCCATGTGTAAGGTGTAAGGATGTACCTTGGTAATTTCTCAGCACTGCTTCTCTGTCATCTTCTTCATTCCATCACTGCCAGTGGTCTTTTCTGTTTCCAGTGGTTGTCACTTTGTTCCAGGAGTCTAAAAAGGGATGCTTTGATTGGATGGCACTGTTACAAACAGTGTCTGCTAGTAAACTCAGGTTTAGCTGCAGCAGGAACTGATGGAACAAAGGTTTGGCCAGCTGAAACACACACCCTCACGTGCCTGCTCTTCTGGGCTTTCAACATGTTCCAAAAGTGTCTGCAAATTGGCCAAGTAATCAATAGCTATGGAGGTGGTTTTTTAGAAGCTGCAATCAGTTGATGAACAATATGAAAGCCAAAGAACAGCTCTGTATTTCCAGTGGGTTTTACTGCTGGCACTTCATATGACCTTCTCTGGTTAGTTCAAAAGGCAAGTTCAAACACATCAGGAAATGGAGTAATACCAAATACAGCTGTCAGATGAAACTCTCTGTCCAATTGATGAAATTTTAATTTACTTTGCTCTTGTCCTTTCCAAATGGTTACCTTTCAGTTTTCCCTACACTGGGATTCTGTAGATGTTCATTTTCTGAGAAAAATGTATTTGTTCTCTAAAGGGTACCACAGTGTGTTTTCTTCTGGCAACAGGCTGATGAAAACAATAAATTATTCAATCCAAGAATATCTAAAATGATGACTCACTGCCGGTTCCCATTTTTTAGGCCTTGTTTTCATTAACTTCTACATTAATAGTCCAAATGTGCAGTTAGATTGAAATGTCCTGTGAAATTGCCCTGCTTTCCTCAAATTGGGAAGCCCTCAGCCTTTAGAAACTGTTGTGAGATGTTTTTCCTCATTCTGTGGAATAAAATATGGTCTGCATTTGACAAGAAAAGATAAATCTGTAGCCACTGGTTGCCACCCCTCCCTCCAAAGCAAAAAACCCTGCAGTTACAGCCACAGCAAGGGTAGGAATTGTTATTAAAGAAAGCATCAAAATGACCTTCTCTGAACTGTTTCACTTTCTCCACTTCACCTCTTTCATAATGAAAGCCAAGAAATAAGTTCAGGGAACCCATGCACCAAGTACACTCCTGAGTAATTTTAGCTTTCTCATTCATAAGGGAAGACTAACACTGTAGGTTACCACCAGCACAATAAATTTGTTTTCACCTTGCATAAATGAGACAGTGTAAAATATTGCTTCTTTGTGTGTTGAAATCAAATACTGTGGTAGATGAAAACACATATCCATTGTACTGATGAAACTCTTCTGAGCTGTGCAGGTGAGTCAAAGCCTCCGAGCTCTGTTCAAAGGAGAAACCTTCAATCCTATAAGTAAATCCATTTATTTCAAAATTATCTCTGGAGAGGAGATGGTAAATGGGTATTTGAGATGCAAATTCTGGGTTTGTAACTGCATAGTATGTGGCCAAAAAGTAAACTAATAACATGTGACCAGCATATTTAAGATACTTTGCAGAGACTTTAAGCCATTTTGGTTTGCTTAAAATAGGGCAGCCCTAGGGACCTTTGGCAGGGCCAGTGGCAGAGGGCTCCCATCTGCTCTTAAGTCTTTGTGCACATTTTATATTGTGGATATAAAACTCACCATAAAGCACAAGACAAGGGGTAGCAGTTGTGGCTGCTGCAAAGGGCTTCCAGCTTCCCAGTGTGACCTGTGAACAACTGATCTACATGGTTGTGCTTTTCCTAGCTAATGAAGGACTTTGAGGCTTTGTTGACTTTTGGTTTGTGCTGGTGTTTTCTTGTTTAAAACCTTTCTAATAGTGAGGTTTCCAAGAGGCATTTTCTGTGTTCTCAGGAGGATCAGTGAGCCGTGGCAGGTGCTCACCGCAGAGTGTGCCAGGTCCTGAACAAAGGTTTCTGCTGATCACAGTTAATTAGTCTGTGATCAGGTCTCCAGGGACCAGGATTTCTGCCATCTCACCTGGCATCCTCTTGCCTTGCACACTGACCTTGTGGGCTTGTATCCTTAGCACCAGTGATATTTCAAATTTAGTGCATTTCAAGAATCAAAGATCACATTTACTTGTGACAGCTGCCATCAGCCATAACTGATGGTTTCAAATATTACTAAGATTTTATCTTGGTTTCTTTCACTTGTGGCTTTTTGTTTTAGCGTTTTGACTATGTTTATTCTATTTTGGGGTTTTTATTGTTTCAGCTTGGTAAAATCATAGAAACAAATAGGGCTGCAAGGGAGATGATGTAGCCAAATTGTCAGGCCAAGGCAGATCCTTACAGGTGCCTGCCCAATCCATAGTACAGGACTGCCTGTGATGGCAGCCTGTTCTTGTTTCCTATTGGAAACTTTTTGCTCATATCTGAGATGAGTCTTCCTTGCTGCAGCCTAATCCTGTTGGGTTTGATCCCATTAACAATGGAGCAGGTGATTCCTTTCACCTTTACAAAAGCATTTCTCTGCTGTTAGACTTCTTTTTCCCTCATTCCCTTTAGGCTAAAACAACCCAATCACTTCACTCTTAATAGATGGATTTGGTAAATTTACACCATCCTGGCTGTTTTCAGGGTGGTTTTCAGTTTTTTCACATCCAACTTTTGATGTGTGCATGTACCAAGAGTAGCACTCCCAGATGATGTAGAATTTAAGGAACTTCCTCATGGGTTCATGTAAGCTAAATTAAGATATTCCTGCATGACAATTTACTGTTTTGCAGCAGGAACCAACTAGACAGCATCGAACAGTACTAGACATTTGTCAACATATTTTGGGTTCATCTGTTGGTTTTGCATTGGAGAGATTTGGGCAATTTTGAACCCAGCCCCCCCACAGAAGGTGTGCTGTGCATAAAGGCACACTGAGGGCTGATACACACATTTCATGCTAAGGCCAGGAGGGTGCTTGGAGCTGCTCCTTCATGGATAAGAGCAAAGAGGCCTAAACATCTGCAAGCTTTCAGGTTTGGGCTTTCCCCATGCTTGTTAACCAAATACATGTGGGTGACCCCAAATTCATCCTTAGCATCTCATTTGGTTGTGCAGTTCACACGAAGACAACAGATTCTTCCCTGTGTTTGATCTTGTTTGTGCAGCAAATGCTTCCTGGGAGACTTGCTGTACCCTATTTTTTTCTGGGCTGTTTTTTATTTCTCCTCAGCAATGATTGTGTTCTTTTCCAACACAGCTAAACATGGAAACATTTCCGTATATTTAGGGGGTCCTGGGAATTTTCCTTTCAGATTTGCGAAAACAACAATCTGACAAGCTGCTTCTTGGCATGACACAGCGTGTGTTAATCTATGTCGTTTCCAGGCTACTTTGTTCATAGTTAATTTGTTAAATTCTTTGTGAGAACAGACATGTTCCCCACTGAGCCATCGGCACAGCTGCAGCGAGAGCCAGTGGCCAAACAGAGCCCACTGTGAGCTCTGTGTTCAGAGCTGGGATGTGGAGTCAGGCTCAGGGCAGCGCCCTCAGCAGAAGACACAACAGATTTGGGCTCATCTCAGCACCCAGGAATGGTGGTGATGCCAGTTATCCTGTAAAAGGGAGGAAAGAACTGTGCTTTTAGTCTAGATTTGCAGTGTGGACCCCAAAAGAATGAGTAAAACATGGCTGGTGAAAAGAGCTCACGCAGTCACTTAGCCAAAAAAAAAGGGAGAAATTGAGTCATAGGTCAAACTTAACCCTGGCATTCACAAGCATAGCCCTATAGAGTATCACTTAGGGTGGTAGTATCATAAGACCCCTCAAAATATTAAGAAACAACCCCTCTCCCCTAGAAGTCTCAGTTGATCTTACTCAGTTTTATTAGCCTCCAAATTTTAACTCTTTCTCTGAAAATCGTGTCCCTTCAAAATACCCCAGGCTGCATATCAACCACTTGTGTAAATGTTGGGGGAAGCAAGAGGGATTAAGCCCTTTGTGCTTATCCCTGGGTTTGTGGCAGGCTTTTCAAAGGCTATTGATATGAAAATGCCACTTGACAAAGAGCCTGTGGACACTTCACAATTTGTGCATCCCCTCACATTTCTGTGAAAGATTAGGAGGAACACACCACTGCAAATTCCTTTACAAGCTGGGCATGTTTTCCAACTTACTCCTGTGACTCTCGATTAATCTACTCTTGTACTCAGATGCCTATTTATGTGTAAGAATTTTTTTTTCTTTTTTTCCCTGTCTCAGAAGCCTCATCCTCTTCCTAGAATCTATTCTTTTTGTCCAGCTATTAGGGCTCTGGGTCTACAAGATAAAGACAGCCCTTTTTACTGAAGTGCTAGATGATCACTATCCAATGCAGTGATGGATTTTGGGAAAGTAACTTTCCCTATGCTTCTGTAGGCTGCAGTGGTGGCAATTTCTGTGATTTGGAGCTACACATGGGCAGTGCTCTTTCAGTGTCTCTATCAGTAAGATCCATAGCTAACAGAGTGCTAGAGAAACAGGCTATCTGAACAAATATTAGCATTTAAAGGGATATTTAGACATCCCACATCAGATGGTTTAATTTTGGCTTGTCAGCTGTTTTTCTACACCTTTTTTATGTTCAGTAAGACTGGTTGACCGGGAGGTGACCTGCAGGACACCTTTTTTCCTTTAAACTCTGTGACAACATTGCATGAGCATATTACCTGCAGTTTTATAATGCTAGTTCTTCCAACAGGAAAATATTAAGACAAGGTGTAAGGTGTGTGGAGCACAGAAGTAAATAACTGATTGAATGAATAAGTAAGGACAAGCAGAACACTTATTAATTTCAACAGCAACCATTTTAAGCCACTCTGTATCAGGCCAGGTCCTCCATCTGGAAAAAACAGCCAAGCTGTGCTATATCGTGTTCCACTTGGTCTTGACTGGCCTCCAACTCTTTCTTTTGAGTGGGACTGGCTCTCTGGGAGGTGGCATTCAAAGATCAGAATGACAAAGCTCATTTGTAATTTATTTCCCAGTGTGGCCACAGGGAGCTTCATAGAGCTGAGAGACAGACAGGTTTTTACACCTCTCTAAGGGTGACATGGCGTCCTTCACAAGCTCCACTGAGAACCCACTGTATTTTTCTGTAGGATTTGGGGAGATTCTGTCACCCAGAGAAGCTCCTGACTGTGGGGGAAGAGATACAGCTTGCCTGACAGACAGGTCCTGCAGCACGAAATCACTCAACCTCATTGCAGAATTTTGGTATCTAAAGCCTGCCCAGTGATGTAGTGACTCACAGACACATTGTTCGGTCCAAACATTTCTGGCAAGCTATCTGCATCTTCTGTGAGCTAAAATCTGAGAGCTGGTCTCCCTTAGTGGAGACAACATTGAGTAAACAGCTGTCAGCCTGTGCCCTAGTCAAAATTGCATCCCAAGAAAGCCAGCTACAAACAAGTGCATACTCATTTGATAATAAGCACAAGAATGCACTGAGATTACCTGGCCTTTCTTTTCTTTTGTTCTTTTTTCCCCGTCTGTGGCTGGGGGGAGAATGGGGAGTTTGTTATAAAAAGGTCAAACACATAACTTTGCAGCTTTCAGCCATCTCTATTCTTTTCTTTTGCAATTCTTCTCTCTGATTAAACTTCCAGATAAGTCTAGGCACTGTTGCCCGGCCCTTCACATTTAATGATTTTATGCATCACTTGCTCTTGGCACTGCTCACAGCCCTGCCATCTCCACTGCAGCCTGTGATCTTCTCCTCTAAATGTTTGACATCCACCAGCATTTCTCTTTTGCTCTAAGATGCCTTTTTTCTTGTGAGGTCTGGAGAGGGAAAATGATGGTGGACAACCTTGAGATGAATTACCTAATACCCAAGGATTTTCTTTCTCAGCTCTCCTAATAGAAGGAAAGTCTTGTCTTGCTATTTACCTCTGTCTTATAAAAAAACCAAACAAAAAACCCCAAATCTACACCTTGTCCTAGATCCAGATCTCTGTCCCATAACTCAATCTGTTCAAATAATTCTATGAAAAATGAATATGCAGCCTTCCTTCAGAGGATATTATATAGGGAACAACCTGGTTAGGCAAAGAAGAATTTTTTCCTGGATTTTTTGATATTGTTGTTGTTGTTTTTAAATTTATTTTTCCTATTTGTAAATCAGAGTGTCTAGGTTTTGTCCCATTATTTAGAGGGGTTTATCAGAGAGATGTGTAGAGAGCAGGCTGGGGTGAAGAAGGCAAAGAGAGAAGACCTGTTTACCATGTCACCTGAGGAAGGTGAACTGATTAGTAAAATTTTGGTGGATGTGATTTTCCTTTTTTTAATTAAGAAAAAGTTATGCATTCTTACCTCTTTTAACTCATCTCTACTTATTTCAGTGGATGTAAAACAATGAATATATCAAAGTGTTTAGACAAACAAAGAGGATGATGTCAAATGATGGGTTCTGATGGTGGAAACAGCTTTCACCTGGGTGACTGAAAAGCCTGAGGTGTTTAATTGGAAGCTCAGTTGCTCATAGGACATCTTCGTTGTCTCTCACTCACACAGGTTGGATTTTAGGGTTCCAGTTAATTTTTTCCATGTGCTTTTGAGTCAGCAATGGGGTGGGCACATCTGACTTTTGCACAAAGAGATTAACACTGCTAATGCCACAAAAATTCCTGGTGGACAGGGAGGAATCCACAATGTGTATAAATGCTTTCAAACTCATCCAGATTCTGGGAATGCTTATATAGAGATGTTGGGGAGCTGAGTTACCACTGGGGAAGGCTGTTAATGAGTAAAAACAGTTTATTGCCTGGGTAGTGAAGCGTTGGTTTCTCCATTTAAAGAGATTATATTTGAAAACCACTATCCCCTTCATTACCTGCATACCAGGACTTGTCTTTGGGGTCCCACTTGCTCTTAAGACCCAGTGATACCATGAATGTGCAACTTTCAATATTTTGGGTAGGTGGTGTCTATTAATGTAACAAGAGCAAAACCTAAAATTTAGATCATGGGACATAAAAAAAAAGAGCAAATGGACCCTGAATTTTTCAAGAGTGTCTAAAATATATGGAAATGTGTTTTATGGTAGAAAGGCCAGAAACTATACATTTGAGGTCTGAAATAGCTGCTACGATTTTATGATTTGCACTGAAAAAGATTTCAACCACTTGGATATAGTTAACATTTAGTAAATAATATTGGAATTAAGGGTGTGACTTTCAGAGGGCACCAGTTCATCAGCATTATGCACTCTGTGTTGAGTATGTAAGAGCAATTATTACAGTAGTCCATTGCCCTTTGTAATATAATCTCTGTCTGTCTCTGTGGGGATTGCAGCAGTAGAGTGTAGAAGTATTCCATTCATAGATGCTGTGAACTCCACTTGCTTTCTGGAGTTTACAATTGCAGAGAGCACAGAAATAGCTTCTTCAGGACCACCACCAGTTCATTCTGTACTTCTTTTTGTTTTCCTGCTTGTTCTGATCTCTGAAATGTGACTTTATAAGGGCTGTAAACTCTGAGAGGGTTCTTTCCACCACCTGCCATTCAAGGGAGTTAAACTTCAGAACTAAATTTGACTCAATGTTTCATTCAACAAAATTTGCACAGATTGAGTTGTTTTTGTTTTGTTCTGGAATGTGGATTTTAGTTTAAGAACTTGTGTATTACAGTATTTTAATGATAAAAAAAAACCCAGAAAACCCAAACAAAAAACAAGACAACAAAAAAACCTCCCAGTTTTATTTACTGAGCAAGAAATACTGAGAACCATCTGCTTTGGAGAGGCCAACTTCTAGGCCACAGATGGTATTAAAAAAGGTTTCAAAGAGTTTCCAAATCTTGCTGTGGCACCTTTCAGAAATACATGTGTAAGTCCTGCCAAAGCCTGGAGATCCATTTTTCTTTTTCCTCCCAGAGAGAGGGTCACTTTTTCTTGGAATAGAGCCCATCTCCCAGACATGTATTGAAGGGATATTTAAACATTTAGCTTTGGGCTGAGGATCAGCCTTTTGTAGTTCCCCGTTGTGCTAGGATAATAGTCCATGTAGCTAGAATTGTGGAAAGTCCACATGCAGATTTTGCCCTTGTGATTATAGATCAGATTATCAAGTTCTAAAGGATTAAAGTTATTTTCTTTGGCCCTTGGCCAAGTAAGTTAATTAGGTGATTTTCTTGAGATCATGACCTGTCACAGAACTACACTGCCCAGTTGTTAAATTTCCAGTCTGGTAAATTATTCCCTCCATTTTCCTTTTCCCATTGCATTTTCATCAATGATATGTAAACCTCTTTTTTCCCCCCATCATATTAAATCCCCTTGTTTTATATTTCCTAGGCACTGGGATCTATACAGCTATAAGGTTTGAAATTTAGTGTAAGCAGAATGTGTACTTTGAGCAAGTTAGACTTTCTGACAGAAAGAAATATTTTATGACTTTTTGCAAAACTTACCTATCCACCATATAATGCCTCACTGTTTAAGAGAGAACTGTAAGCCTTGCCTTGGCTCAAGTTTTATGTCTGTTACTCCTGGAAGAACTTTATTCTAATAAATTGTAGTTCTAGTGCAGTGAAGATTCATTGAAAATTGGGCAAAATATGGATTTGACATATATGAGAAGGCAAAAATGGAATTCTTTAATGATGGAACCCTGAGCCTGACTCTAATCATTGCAGGTAACACTGGCAAAATTTGCTGATGAATAGTCACTAAAATTGGTGTAGTGTTTTCTACAACGGACTTTGCAGTGTTTGCAGGTAAGAATTACAGTTTTTCAAGGTGTGAGAGCAGTCTCTGCTTTGAAGACATTTCCATGCCCTGATAACTATATCACAATCAGTGATAGCAGATGGCATTTTTCTTCTTTATGTTCAGTCAGCTGAGCTCCCATGTACTACTGTGAAGCATAGTAGAAGCTTAGTAGAAGTGGGATTAAACAATAACCAGTTCCTAGCTAAAAACAGCACTCTTTAAAAGTAAACACATTTCTTCATTCACTGGGCTTTTATTTATTTTTGTTGACACAGAAAATAAATCAGTATCATGTTATACTTCTAAATGTACACTCTTAACCCCCACTTAAGTGTGTTGCTGCATAAATAAAGTAAAATCTGGTTGATTATGGGGCTCTGCATTGTGCTTGCCTTGACTGGTCTTGATGGTAGTTACATCAGATGCCTTGTAAAAAGCAATTTGTAGTGCTTTCTACTGGGGTGGCAAACAACCAGGCCAAGAAAAGGCACCTCTTTTTTACAGTCCAGGCAGCAGGAAATTACTCTCTGTTGATTTTTTTTTTCTTTGAAGGTTATGGATACTTTAGGCAAGGTGTGAAATGCTTACACTACTGAGGTGAAAAATTTTACTAAAGTTGGGACTAAATTACTGTCTGGCTTTAGCAGAGGTGCAGTGCAACATGATCTCTCATGCTAAAAGCCTTATGCAATCTGACCTTCTTTTTATTGGTTTTGTACTGTTCATCTTTGGTAAATGCAGAAACTTAAGTCCTAAAATTCAGTTTCTCATTCAATTCTCAGTGAAAATAAATTTTAAGTTAATCTTTCAGTTACGAGAAAAAAGTACAAAACCTGATTTTGGGGTATTTTTGGTGAAACAAACCAAAAAAGAATGTCTGCAATGTGGTTTTCTTTTTGCTTTGAACTCGTGAATAATCGTGGAAAGCATTTTGAATTATTTACCTGTGTGTAGCTCAAAGATGTATTTCTGGATTTGTGCATACAAAATAAGAGAAGATTAGGTACTCTTTCTACTTGAGTAATTCTTGTTTCAGCAGATACATTACTGTGTGGCTGAAAACTTTAATTGTTCTTGTATTAAATTGCTCTGTACCACTTTTGAATAAATGCCAAAGTAGTTTTAGTGAAGAAAGACAAACCTGTCCTCGGAACCTGAATGAATCCTTAGGCACTGTCAGTTTTCTTCAGAGAATCAAATTTGGTTTTTACACTGTAGTTATCTGGGTGGTCTTTCTTTAACAGAGCAAAGTCCATGTGAAACTTAATTTAGATTAAATTCCCTGCCAGCAGTGTCCATCAGCTGACTCTTGCTGAAGCAAGGCTGGTGCTGTCAGGCCCAGAACCCTCAACAAGTGGTGAGTTAAAAGAATGGATTATCCCACACAGGTGTGAGGTCTTGCTGAGCAGGGCTGTAACATGAGGTTAGAGACCACTGAAGTTTCCTCCTAAGGAGAAGCTGTGACTGGAGAAGTGAAGAACAAATTAGACTGAACTGTTTGGGTTTTGGTTTGGCTGTCTGAACAGGTTTCCCTTCCCAGGATAAATGTTCTTACAGATACTATATTGCATATTTGCTTAAGTTACTTGGTTTTATTCCCAAGTTTACTTTTATGGGTGAGATGTTTCAAATGAGCATTTCATGTTACATTTTTAACTTTTCATAATCAACAGAGAGTTGTTCCTAATACTTGAGTAATAGCATTTCATAAGAAACCAGAAAAGCTGATATTTCTTCCACTAAAAATAAGTCTCTCCAAACAATATCAGAGCTGATCATTTCACTTGCTGTGGTGCATAGCTGTGTGACATTTACTATTTGAGTTACTTTACATCCTGACTCGTGCAAAGATGGCACAGAATGACATGAACAGAAAAGCTCCTCTCTTTTTCTTGCTTATTGTTCCCTGCTGAAAGAAGCTCTAGCAAGAAATAAGGCTTTTTCCCAGAGGTAGTAAGAATGGTGATTTTTCAATGTGCTCTGCAATGTAGAAGAAATTATACAGGGAAACAGAGGCTTTTGTCTTTAGTAGATCATGTGAAAATATTTACTGCAGATGATAATGTTACCCAGGGGAAGCTGACAACAACTTGAACATGAAATGCAGCAACTGGGAGATTCCAGACTGTCACATTATGCTAACAACATGAAAACTTCAGTCCCACTCTTCGAGAGAACCAAATTTTGAATTGAACTCAATCAGAATGCTCCCTCTGACCTTGGCTGTTGTTTAAAACACTGAATTGCTGGCTGACCCTGGTAATTTAATTGCCTCTTCAAATAGCCCCATGAGTGTATTTTAATATCAAAGCAAGTTTTGCAACAGGGTTTATCAGTTATTAATTGGAGTAATAGTTAATTCTGTGGAGTGGGGTCCTTGTTGCCACAGTCAGCAGGTAAAAGATGCTCCTTGTCTCAGCAGCTCTTTCTCTCTGGTTTGGTCAATCCCTCCAGTGTTCCTGTCCTACCTGCTTGGCTACTCAGAGTTCCCAGCCCTGGATAACACTCACAAGCTGAGTCAGTCCTTGACAGTTTATATTCCCTCTTTACACTTAGCTGAGGGACACCTCGTTTCTCCTTTTTTTTTTGTTTTGTTTCTGTTTTGTTTTTTATTTGGTTTTTTTTTTGGTTGGTTTGGGGGGATTTTTTTTGTTTTTTGGGGATTTTTTGGACAGCTAATGCCTAATGGATTTTCAATTCAATTAGGAAACTTTTGCCCATATGTCTTGGTGGTTAGATGCTAGATTACTATACTAAGCCAGTGATAACCTGACAAGTAGCACTAAAACTTTGATTTGAACAGATAGTTTTGAGTAACCAAATAAATAGTTTTCTTCTGTAGAAAAAAAATCTTTATTTTCTTCTAACGCTAGTGAATGTAAAAAGTGGTCTGAGGCTTAAATTTCAGAATTAGTGTTATTTATTTCTATAGATTTAACGAATATGACAGACTCTGTAATGGTTTAGAATAAAAGAAAAAAACAAAACAGAAACAATCCACCTGAATTTGATTCCCTGTGTCCTAAAAACACTTTTTGCTTTCAAGATCTTTAAATCTTGCAGCATGTAAATTAGATCATATATATGAGTCGAGTAACACTTAAAATTTTGTAATGGTTTTGGGTCTTGAGCCTCCCAAGGGTTGGAATTAACTACACCCATGGGCTGGATTACACCCTCTCTTCTTTTTTACACACTGCATTGTAAAGACATTTACATTGTAAGTTTAACCAAAGGGAATGGAACCCAGCACTTGAGGAAGAAGACTGCACCACTCAATATTTGTTAAGAACACATTTGGATAGATAACACTTTGCCTTTAGCAACTTCCATCCAACAACTGTTACCCCTCCCTCACTACTGCTACAGCAGCCTGGAGATAAACTCTGCTGTCTCTGCTGCCTTTCACAGTGCCCACACAGCAAACAGCAATTGGAAATCAGCATCATAAAAACACATTCCTGGTGATTCAGAATTTGCTTAGTGTTACTTATTTCTACAGATTTAAGAGCTCAATGAGATAAAATCGCATGAACAGTATTGCATGGTGTTTTTAATTTGAGTATGGCAAAAAATTAGAAGTGAGGTGATTTTTTTTGTGGTCATTTTGTCACTGAAAAGGGAAAATAATTACCGGAAAAATAATATTTTCACTGACAGTACCCGGTAATTAGTTTCCCAGGGAGAAGACGTTGGTAGCAAGGGGCTTTACACAGGGATCCTTTGTCATTTTATGGATGCTCATCTATCAACTGTCAGGTTGTTTCAAAAGAGCTCGGGTCATGATGTTTTCCCTCTGCACCTTTCCCATCATGGTGGCCCAAATTTGCCTGAATAGCCGTGAGCTGTCTTGTTTGCCTAGTCTGGGCACTGACAATGAGGCAGGAGGTGGCCGTGTTGCTGTGGCTGCACAGCCTGGGGGATTTGTCAGGGAGACCATCCCTGTGTGTTATCAGGGGTTTTGTGCACAGGACACACTGGCAGGACACACACTTCCCTCCTCCAGGCAAGGTGTGCTTAGCAAATTGAGTGGGAATTCCCTAGGTGGAGAAAGTAGGGGGAGGCCTCAGTTTGGTTTGAGCACTAAAGATACACATATAAATATGTACATAAAAATGCCCCGGTTTTATTAGACTTTTTCACATCTTATTTTGGGTCATCAGTCCTAAGATGCAATTATTATCAAGCTATGACATCAGAATTAGTGCAGAGAAATATTAAATTTTTTGACCTGGATCTCTCAAAGGATGCAGGTGCTTTGACATTGACATGTAAAAATGATCAGTTCTCAAAGAGATGGCCTCACCTATAAAGTGATAACAAAAGAGAATTTGGCTGGAATCTGAGGAGTTTTGATGTTGAGAAGCAGCAGCTGAAGGTTTGCTGTACCTCCCCTGCTTTGCCTTCCACTGGAAGCTGCTGCCTGGCAGAGTGTGGCTCACCTGCACCCCTGGTCCTGTGGCAGTATCTAAGTCCTTGGAAGGCTCATATCCTCTTCCTTATCTATCCTGGGAAATCTTTCTTCTCAGTGCATTTCTTTAGAGAGATTTCAACTGGTCCTAAATGCCCCAACTTCCCGTTTGCTTTTTTTTTTCTTTTTTTTCCTCCTGATTTCTGGTGCATCAAAAAACTTAATTCAGCAGAGGGTAGGCTGCTGTTCTCGGGACTGTAGAGAGTGTCTTGCAACAGGACTAGCTTGATTTTAGATATGTTTATAAAACACTCATTGAAACCTTAATGAGCATTTAATATTAAAGGCAAAATACTTGTCCTTAATGTTAAGGGAAATAGTGTAAGTTGTCAAGGCAAGGCTTAATCTGCAATCTGGATTTTAAGAATCTCTATGAGAATTCACTGACAATTGCAAAAAAAAAGGGTGAAAATATGACTTGAAAAATCTGTGTGGAGGAGGGAGAAAACCTAAATCAAAATTATTTGTCTTAAAGAGTGGTAATATTACTGCTTTTCTTCAGCAACACAAGTAGTTTTATAGTTTGGATTGCTTACGTATGCAGCCCCTAATATATTTTTCAGTTCATTAAATGAATTGGCTGTACAGAGATCTCAATATGACAAATGTTAATTTCTAGGACTTTTACTGGGTGTGACTAAATAAATGTTAAAAATGAAGGCTGGAGGCCTCTGGCTCGTCTCAATTTCTACTTGTGTTGCTCAGTGACGCTTAAGAGTAGCTGAAAATGCTCCCTTGATGGAGTCAGATTGCTTCTTTATTAATTCCATTCATAAATACACACTGGGTGTCCAGTGGAGCACTTAAAACCCTGATAATCAAAAGCTTATTGTGTGTTTGAGAAGCTTGAAAGGGAAACTGAAGTAAATACCAGGGGAGAGTAGAATAAAGTTAGAGTTTTTCTTTCTAAGTCAGCAGGAGGTCGTCTAAAGTATAATGTTATGCACAAGTTTTACCGTGGAGGCTGTGATGGGGGTGTGAATATGTGTGCAATTACAGTAGTAAAGTCAGCGTGCCATGCATAACTAATGCAGCACTCTGCAGATGGCAGCACCCCAGGGCAGCATGAACAGCTATCTGATGGCCTCTGTGTGCCTGAGACACCGAGGGCTTGTACCTTCATTTCAGCTCTGCGTTTAGCTCTGCCCCACTCAAACAGCACAAGGAAAAATTCCTGGGAAAGCTGTTAAAAAATAGAGGCTGTTGGGTTTTTTCCTCAGCTGTGTTTTTCTCTAAGGCAAAAATTCTTAAGTTTGAGTGTTGAGGTTTTCAGGGGGGCATTCAGTTTGTTGCATTAGTAAGGTTCTCTTCTCAGTTAGTGAGCGTGTATGACGAATGGAAAAGTGGTGTTTGCACTGGGTTGCTTGAATGATTCTGGTTACTCAAACTTCTCTCCTTCCTTTAGCTCTAGGACAGAGTTACAGGGAAATAAAAAGCAGAGGCTCTTTCTTCCAGAGCTGCCAATTGCCAATTCTCCATACCTACTGTAAAGCTTCTTCTGTTCTCATCAGCTGAGGACTTGCACAAGCTCTCAGCCTGCAGCTTTGAAAAAGCAATTTTGATTTTAGATTCATATCACTTCTGCTTTTAACTGTAAATATACTTCTACCTGGGTGAGGGCTGTGCCCTGTGCAGGGCTTGATTCTCTTTTGGGGTCTTTTCTTAAATCTCAGACCTGGCAAGCAATAAGGAACATTCTGAGCTGGTAGGCATTGTGGTGCACTGAGTCTGTGGCATAGATGTGTCTTCATCCTGTGAAGAAAATGATCTGGTTCTTCAGCACCTCCCGTTATTTTATGGAACCATTTCCATGACGGCATGGCAGCAGAGGATCTCACATGAGGAGCCATGAGAAGTACTGAGAACTGGAAATAAATACTTCTCTGAGATAAACAATAACATTGATCTTGGCTGAGCATGACACAGAATTTCTCCCAAGACCCCCCTGTCAGGTCCTTTGAAACCTCCAGGCCAAAGCAGGTCCATTTTTGGGCAGAATTGCTTAGTCGTTTTTCTTTGCAGAAATACAAAACTATACTTTCTTTTTTTATTATTTTTTTTTTATCCTCTGCTAATAGCCATGAATGATGGCAATGTGAGTGCCTTCTATTCTACTCTCCTCATCAAAACCACAAATAAATAGAAAGATCTGAAGCTTTCAGGCTACTGCAGTAATAATAATGAGGTTGATTTTTCAGGATTATGTGCTGGAGAATAAAGCAAGGAGGATGCTACTCCAGACATCCATAGCAGACAGACTGAGAAGTTGTCTTTGCAATCCTTAGTGATTTGGTAAGACAAAAAATGGAACATCACTACAGAGAAGTAAACAAGTTATAGAGGAGTGAGGAGACAGTAGGGTAGCAAAATCACCGTTTTAGCCACCAAATCTTATTGCAGATAGATTTTCCTTAGTCTGTTCTGCAGTTTGTATTTGTAACAGCAAAGGACATTTTCACATGTGTTGTTCATGAAAGTATGTGATCTCACTCTGCCTACTGCATGCAGAGAAAGAGCTCTCAAAAACTGCTCCTGATCACAAGGAGGAAAAGTGGCAACAACTATCTTAATTTGGGAAAAGCCATACCTCCATCTGCTCTCACTATAGTGCAGTGTTGGAATAACCTTCATGTTTCTGAGAATGGTGTGGTGTGTCTTCTACCAGACTAACATCAAACAGAAGAGTAGGGCTTTTGCACTGTTGGTGTCTGGCAGAAAGGATCAAGAGACAACTAGGTTGGGGAAAAAAGCTTGCCTTTTGATGCTGATCTAAAAGGGGTCAACAAAACAGAAGGTAAATGAAACCAGTGGGATTCCAGTGTGGATGAGCAGACCTAGCAGAAGAGGGAGTTAAAGATTTGGGTTCTGCCTGGTGCTCCCTCCAGCAAGGAGAGTGCACACTGCTGGAGCCCTGCGCTGGTGTGGGGGTCTGGTGCAACCACTGCTCTTGGCAAAGCTGGCCTGGGCTATGGAGGGCTTGGTGCACCTGGAGCCACTGTTCATTCCAGCACCAAGGGGAGGTGACAGTGGCCCCTGGCTGGTGCACCAGAGCAGGAAGATGTGCATGGGGATGTGTCCTGACAAACAGGTGGTTTCAACTGCACGCACCCCTTCTGCTGGTAATCTTCATTTGTGTGTGTCAAGGGTTGTTTTTTCACGTCTGTCAGTTTTAGAGCAATCCTCCATATTCTCCAGCATCTGCAGACAAGTGCCTAGGAGCTGAGCTGTTTGTTGTGTCAGGCTGGGCTTTCTGTTTGCATGACAGAACTTTTTCATGACATATGAGTTTTTAAATAAAAAGCAGGGAGAGGCAGCAAATCACTTGGGTTCAGACAACGGAAGAGGAAAAAAAAAATCCCACCTAAACAATAGATGTTTAAGTAGAAAGTGTTCCAGCTCCTTCTGACAAAGAGCCTCCAGAGGATTACAATGCAGTCAATGTTGCTTTAATTAAATTTAATGCTGTGTGAAATGCACTCTGGAAACTTTGATGAATGACTGGGGCAATTCATGTGGCTCACTAAAGGGCATCCAGCTCTTGCAGGGGTGTCAAACCACGATGAATTGGTTAGTACAGGCATGTTTATAGACTGCCTAAGGAACCTTGTATCTGTGTGGTAATGTCAGAGATAATGTTATGATTCTCTGGACCTTGGGGGGCTTTGGTGACATGGTTAATGAGATATCCCAGGGAGTGTCCCAGTAGGTTACTTGCAGACCTCCCACATCAAAAGGAGCAGCTTTGCCCCTTCAGAGCCTGCCGTCCTCTAGATCTCTCAGCTGGCCCTTCCTTTCCATAGGGCCACTTTTTTTTTTCTACCTCCTCCCCCTTCTTTTTTGGTTCTTAGTCAACATTAACTTTGGCTGCTGAAATTCAAAAGTTGTTAGTTTTTAATTTGGGTTCTCTTTGACCCACCTACACAATGGCTTTCAAAGTTTTTTATAGGAACAACAACCTCCAGTTACCCTCCTCCCAAAGCCTCAAAATGATGACAACAACAAAGCTTAAGCCAAAGAGGAAAACAAGGGAGGAAAAAACCTTAACTTTCCCTCTTTCTGTTCCTTCTTTCCCCATCACAAAAAAAGAGGAATGTTTCCCCCATGCAGAGTTTGGTTACAAAGCAATGGGCTATGATAGTACAACTGGGTCTTTTATCTGCTGCACCCATATAAGTGAAGGGAAAAAAGCCCACCAAAAAACAGTGAATCAATTGATAAATGAAAGTCTGTTATTCATGTTTGATTTAAAGGGTTGATTATAGGCCTGTGGAAAAGGTTGTTTAACAATTTCTCTTTGTAAGGGGAAAAACCTCACTGTATGTTTGGTTTAAAGTGAGGTTAGATGGCAAGTAAACATTCTTGTAATAATACAGTGATCTTTGCAAAATTCTTGGTCCAGGAAGTAGATGTTCAGTATATTACATCATTGAAGGAGGCAAACATCAAAGTTAATGCAAGACTACCTCAAATGATCCTTATAAAATATGAAAAAAAACCCTGAAGTTTTTATTGCACCTTTGAATTTTTAGAGGAAAGAAAAGGGGCAGGGCTCATGATTTAATAAATTTCATATCTCACAGGGGTCTAATGACAGATGCAAATATTCTGCTTTGGATGACTATGTTTAAGACTTGTGATCCTGGGCAGAGAAAAAAGTACTTATGAGAAACCAAGATGGGATCTTCTGCAATGCCATAGGCAGCATACTAATTGATCTGGCCTGTGGATGTTCACAAGTTCTGGTAGTTTAAGATGTGTGTCATGAACTTTGAGCATTCATCTCATACTGTGTTTGAATGTAAGCATTTGCTCACGTCAAACAGTACTGAAGAAATGGTAAACATAAATGTGCATATGTCAGTTTTTGAGTATACTTATACATACACACTTAGGTTGAGTTAAATATTCACTATGATTTGCTTTCAAATCCCTTTGTAAAGCTTCTCTACCCCTCAAAGTTTGAAAAGAACTCAACAAAACATTTCACTCAAACAAACAAATCCCATCTAGCTGAGTCATCTCTGGCCATCTCATTGTGAAATAGCCAGAAGCAGTCACCTGCTTTCTGCAAACTTTTTTTGTGTTGGACAGTTCTGCTGGTGGTTGCTTCCCACAGTAAGAGTGGGGGAAAGGTGCTGGTGGTGATTTGTGTGGTTAATGATGATGCTGACAGGTATTAGGTCTCTTGGTGTTTTGTGAAGGTCCTAATAATTATTTTGTAAGTTCATTAAACGTTTAGCTATTCTTTAAATGCTGTTGGAACCACTTCAAGAGGTGAGATTGAGAGGCTGCTGTGCCCAGAAGCCTGTAGTGTAGTGGTTATGGCAGAACTTGTCTGTTTTAAGCACCTGAAGGGGGACATCTTTTAGAAGGTTGGGATTTTTTTTCTATTTTTTCTCAAAGCATCTATGCTGTTCACCACCAAGCCAGCACTACCCTTCTGGTGACACACTGTGCCAAACTGTCTGTCCTGAGCCTTTTGCTCTCTTCCTTCTGCAATCAGGGCTCTTGTCTCTTGGTAGGGGTTGCCAATGGCTTCCTGGGTGACATTGTCAACTTTGCAGGGCGTAAAAATATAGCAAAATCATTTTTATTGAAAAATGATTTGTGGAGATTGAAAGCTGATTTTTGTTGAGAAAGTAGATAAATACATACATACAAATAAATACATTTCCTACAAACCTACATTTCCTGCATTTGGAGTTCCCAGAACAAATGCTGGATGATTGGAGTGAAGGTTTTTTAAAATAGTGTTGTAAAGGCCAATGTTGCCTTGAAAGGGCTGCATCATTTCTCCTCTGGTTGCAGCACTGGGAGATGATGCTCATCCATGCCTGAAGAGCTGGGATAGCCTCCTGGCCCTGCTACTACAAGGGAAGGTGGAAAATGGGCAGAGCCAAGCCAGGCCCTTCCTTCCCTCTATCTCTCTGCTATCTGAATCAACTATCCAGGTAGAAGCACTTAAAGGGCATTTATTTAATAAGTTACTTGCTGCTGGCCAATATTGCTATAATGAAGTTGTAACTAGATCAGAGAGGAAGCAAATGCCAGGATTGGTTTGGTAACTTGTCTTGCAGAGAAGAGGGGAAAAAAGGCAGAATAAGCTGAGTGGTTTCCAAGACCCTAATCTATTTTTAAATAGGTCTCTCTGAAACTGTAGCAGCAACAACAATCTTTGCTGTAGTTAATGGGCTGTCAGTGTATCCTTTATTTGAATGACTGTTTTCTGAATCAGAAGTTAAAGACATCGTGTTGTTGTCACCGAGTCAATGGCAGTAAGTCTAACAAAGGACCTTGAAGCCACTCTGAGCAGCAGCCTCTGATGGCTTCACAATAGCAGCAAGGTTAAGGAAAAGGCAAACACACCTAACAGTGTCCTAATCTCACCAGTGCTGCTGCACAGAGTGTTTTGGTCAGCCAAGATGGGAGCATTTATTACCTTTAAAGGCTGGAATGGTGCAACAATTAATAAATCTGGCTCTAGGAGAGAGTTGAGCTGGAGGAGCCAGGGCTATAGGTGATGCTGATGGTGGGCTGGTGGGAAATGCTGGGCACTGCACCAGTACAAGATGTGGTCACTGGGGCACTCAGAGGGAAGTCCTGGGGCAGTCAGGGCCTAAAACTTTCATGATGTCCTGTGGATATTCTGTGCCTTGGTGTCTGAAGGAGTGCAGGATGTCTTTTGTCTCTTTGACAGCTGTGAAAGTGGATTGAAATAGGGAGGTGATGTGACATTCCAGGAAAGCTGCTGTGCTGGGCTACCAAGCTGCTTGAGAACTTAGAATCAACTCACCTTCTTGATATATTTTGTCCTTTTCTAGTGATCCTTACAAAGAGCTGGAAGTCTCCCTTTTTAGGCTGTTGAGGTCTGGGAGGAGGTAACTGGGTGAGATGAGGTTGGACTGGGTGATGCTCAGCTGGTAAGTTCTGTGTGGCAGTGGAGACAGGCAGTCAGTGAGAAATTAAAGAATGCAGAGGGGCAAACAGGGAGTAGATGTAACACACCACTTAAGCAGTGCCTGAGGAACACAGTATCTATTTTGCTAGAGGCAACAGTACCTCAAATGGGATTCCTACCCCGTTCCTGCTGGGCCTGTGGGTCAGCTCCTACCAAGAGACAGTTTAACTTCACCACTGTGGGTTGCAGTGGCTGGGTCTGACAAGGTGGGCTGGAGCTAAAGTTCCTTCTTTCAGCTGAGCCCTCCTTGCCTTGACGTATTATAACTGGACATTTAACATGATTTTAACATAGGGTTTTTTTGTATTCGGCCTCTTTGCATGGTTTAAAATTCATTTCCAGGCTGTGATCTAATGGCAGTAATTACCTCAGAAGTGCATACAGTACAGGGTATGTTTATTTTTGTTTCAGCCAAGGCAAATGATTACAGGTCTTGGCTTCACTTCAGGGCTCAGCTCTGTTGGGAGAGCCAAAAAAAACATCTACCTTTGCAATCTGTCAAGCAGGTCCTAAATACCTTAGGTGAATGTTTGATTTAATGATATGAAGGGTAGCAAGAGCAGGACAGCACAGCCCTTTGAGTCCTGGTGTTGCAGTGGGCTGCAAATTACTTTCTAACTCTGTTGTGGAGGGACCCAGCTTTGTCATACAGTGACTGTGATCCCAAGTATCAAATGTGAAGTGCCCACCAATTATCCTGAGTTTCTGCAGTGTCATCTGAGCAACATTGGCAACAGCATGAAAGGCACGAGTAACAAAATACCTGTGAGATTTGCCTGTGTGTAGGTTTCAGTAGCTATAGGAATAACACAGTCTGTTACATGCAAAAATTAGCTTGTAATTGCTTGCTTAGAGCTCATGACAAGCATAGCTGTTCCTTCTTTCAGTATTTCCTGGCATCTGATGAGAGAGGGTGGATAAACAGGGAGAACAATCTGCTTTATTCCTGTTGAACAGTGTGTGGTGACAAAGCCCACCCTGCTTACTCTGTCCATACAGGGTTAACTGAGAACTTTGTGTTTGGTGTTTCTGTCAAGGTACAAAGGATTGAGTTTAATTCTTCTGCCTGAAGAATTGCAACATAAAAATCAAATCCTTAATTATGTCTCTAAAGAGCAGAGGAGAGTTTTCATCTTTTCCCCTCAGTTTAGCTTCTTTGTGATGCATACCAAAATATGGTTGGATATTTGGGGAAACACATGGGAAACACATGAAAGAATTTTGTGGATCCTAGGTTTAATCTGTAGAAAGGAAATGTGCCCTATGAATATCTGACAGCATTGGGGGACATCTTTGTAAGCACAACTAATGTGACGTGCAGATTCCATGTGTCCTTTTATGCTTTGTAACTCTTGGGAAAAACAAGAAGTTGTAGAATAAACTGTAGAGTACTCCTCTGAATAGGTACCTGAGTAAAGAAGTGAGATGGTGATAGTTACCTTGGAGCTGCCATGAATTTCTGCAGGAACCAGGAACACTAAGCACATCTCAAGTTTATGAAAGGAGGATTTAGCCTACTTTAAACATATTTTTTTAAAGTAATCATGACTATTAACCTTTGGCAGTCTGGATTCAAGAGACCTACAAATTCTCAAAACCACTGAAAAGAGAAACTTATGCTTTAAAAGGTTGACTCTTAGTTTCTAGAAAGGAGAGACGTTGTTCTGGCTGCTTTGTTTTTTAACTCCTTAAGCTTCATCAGCTGAAGTACAGTTGCTCTGAGTTAATACTGGAAAAGAGAAGATCAAACTCTGCCCTCCTTGAACAGATTATGTGATTTTAATGGTTTTGTATTTTCTGGCTTTCTCACTTGACTTCACAATCTAATTTCTCAGTAGTAGAGATCCTCTCAGTCACATCTGTGTTAAGAATTTAAAAGCAATATATATTTAAATGCAAAACAATATAGGTGAGAGTGTGCTCCTATGTAAAACTACATTTGGGGGCATGTACACATATATGTGTAGTTTTACTGAGTAAGAGGAGATGATACAGTGGTGATGAGGGAGATCATGTATTATATTTTCAAGAATTTTGAATGGTTTCATGAATGATGAAAATCTGAGAAGCAATTTTGGAACATACAGAATTACTGGGGGTCACAGCCTTTGCAGATCATGTTGCTGGAGCCGTAGATATAATGAATTTCAAATAGTGCTAGCTATAGTTATATAGTAATGATAGATGTTTGTGGAAAATGCCCAAAACTACCTACAGGCACATAACTGAAATCTCTGCTTGATTTGAGCCACAGTGGGAAGGTTAAAAAATTGGTCCTTTAAATGCTTTCATGAGATCAGAAGCAATACCTTTGAAATGGTGGTGTAGAAACTCTGTTACACCTTTTGCAGTGCTCATAAACCCAGGAACTATTTTGTAGGCTTTCCAGGAAGGAGCAGTGAAGATCTGAGAGCTTCAGAAAGAGGGAGCTGGAGCTTCATACCTTCCATTTCACTTCAGTGGCAATGCTCCATGAGGTTCCCAAACCTTGCACAGTTTCTCCCAAGTATTTTGAATGTGAGAAGGAACATGAGAAGCTGTTTCCTCTGGAAAGAAATTGCTATATTTGCTTCGCTGCTGTTAACAGCAGCTGGTATAAAACCAAAACTAAAACCAAGTGTTAGTGGATCTGTAAAGGTGTCTCAAGATTACTCCAACCCTGATTTAAAAAAAAAAAAAAATCTAAAAGCTTGCACAAACATACATGAAGCTACACCATGCTTTTTTTTGGGAAAAAGTAGAACACAGCCTGAGGGTGGTTAGCACTGATGGGAGAGCATAACTTTTCTTGGATGTGAGGCTTTGTTGCTTTAACTTGAATGAGGATGAAAAGGCAAGCCTTTGAGCCCTCAAGTGCTCCTCCAGCATGAAATCAGAGCAGCAAACTTTGCTTGAGAAGAATAATTGCTCACAACTTAATTACGTTGATCAATGAGATGATTTAGAGTTAGGAGGGATGTGTGCAGCAAAGGTCAGAATCTGGGAAGAGCTCAAGGCTGCTTTAATGTGCTCATTTCCCCAACTCTTGCTTCCCAATAGCTTCCAGAGAGATCATTAAAGTCAGCAAATGCTGAGATCTTCAAAACATTACAGACATCTGTAAACTTCTTTATCTAGAAAAAAAATTACGTGTTTTTTCTTTACATCCACCAGTAGCTGAGCCAAGCTTGTTTCAAGCGAGGAAGACTTGTAATATCAAAGATTTACTTAATTTTTATTGCTGCGCATAAAACATCTGACAGTATTTGCCGAGAAAACCAAAATGCCTCTCTTTGTTTGCACAAGCCAAAGGAAAAGTACAGTGTATCCATCTGCAGAAGAACATCAAAGGCCTTTTGCAAAACCAGGGTTGGTGACATGTATTTGGAGAAGCAGTATGAGAGCCGCCTGTTAGAGAGTCATGCGGGTCTCTGCACTTACCCAGCATAATCCTGATTGGAGCCACTTCTTTTCTTTCTTCTCTTTATTATCACTTCGTGGTTAACATTTGTTGATGAGTGGGATTAACAGCACATTTTCAGTGACATTTAGCTCTTTTAACAAACTCTCTTCAGTCAAAGGTTGCTGGCCTGAAAAAAAAGAAAGAGAAAAGTCATTAAGCAAACAAATCTTTGCTAAGAGTTGATGCTAAACATGCCATCATTCTGTGTGAGTTATTCACTGTATATGAAATTTATTCCACAAGACACTGACCTTGATGTTGATTAACCAGAAATCCCTTCTTGTCTTGTCACTATTAACAGCTTTAGGTGCCTCAAGTGGCCCCTCTCTCTTTCCTTTCTCTTTTTTTTTTTTTTTAAGCATCCATTAAGGAAGGCTTTTCCCAATTTGTCATTTCCTTCATAGTGCTGCTCATTGGCACAACCTCTTGAAACACGAGGAACAGGGGTGTTCCTTTAGCCTGGTGATGTATCTCAGGGGAGACTTTGACTGTTTCAGGCAATTCAGTCCATTATCCAAAAAGCCTGAAAAGGGAAATGGGATTTCTCCCTGTCTGTATTCCTGTTTTCAAGGCCTGTCAGTGGCAGCAAGGCCACTTTGTGACTTTCTGGGCAGGACAGAGTTTCTGCACTTAATCTTGTGAGGCAGAGAGGGAGAATATTATGGGTGTTCTTTACTTGTTCAAGGCTCAAAAGGGCCCCTCTGTAGACGTCGGAGATGGAGCATCAGTAGATTGCCCTTAGGTCACTCAGCTTTGAGTAGACCCCAAATATGGAAGATGGTTTAAAACCACCTCCAGCTCAGTATAAACACAGGATCAGAGCAAGAACTGAACCTTTTTGGTGCCTGCTGCTAAGCATGAAACCATTTACGGAACAGAAACACTGCAAGTATTCACTTTTGCTGGCAATTTCTGGAAGGGGTGAGGGGGAGAGATCAAGGGAGGAGGAGCACACCAAAATAAATGCTGGTTGTGTTTTTTGTGTTCTCTTTGGGTGACATCACATAGTGATAAGTTGAATAGACTGGTAGGATTGAAAACTGGACTTGTTCTAAAGCTGGCTAGGCGTGGATTGCATTACAGAGTGTAGCTGGCACCTCTTTCTGTGAAGAAAGCCTGGCTGTCATAGACTTTGTGGTCACTGGTGTGGGTTCATTTGGTGCTTTGTGATTTTGCTGCATGACAGTCACCTCTGGCAGTCTCTTGGCACACTCTTTTGAGCTGGAATATGATGTTTATCTCCACAGCTGTGTGAGACTGTGCCCAATCTGAAAGGCTTTCAGGATCATTGACAGTCCATATCTCTCTCTCTCCTGCTGATTATACCATTTGGGTGCATCACTCATGGTTGGCTGTTCCTTCCACAGCTTACAAGGAATCCTGCAAAACCAAGCATTCAAAAAAGGCATGGTATCATTAAGATAACTTACATAATTTCAGTTCTACTTCTTGCAAATATGAAATATGTATTACTCTGGTATGAGTGCTGCCACACTCCCAAGCCCAGGTTAGCACTCTGTCACATCCAGTGGAATGGATGGTGCAAAGCAACCTCTCCTTCTTTGTTTTTCAGTTGCTATATATCCTGGAAAGTTCAACATAGAGCCATTAATTTCTTAAGGGCATTGCTAGGATGCTACAGAAAGTGTTATCCCTGTGTTATATATAACATTGTTAGTGATGGGAGATGTATTAGCCCTGGCAAATTCTTGTCTTTCTGGACAGCATTAATGCTGGAGTGGAGGTAGGGGAACATGGGGGCGGAAAAAGTGAGTGGATACAGCTGAAAACCATTGTCCAGTTCTTATTTACAGCACAAATGTACAGGCTTACATTTTGGGCAAGTGTAGGTAAAACAACATCCTTAGCAGGGAAAGTGAACAGCTGTTTCAGCTACATCCACAGGACAACTCAGCAAGCCAAATACAAAATTATGAGATCATGAGAGAAATGCATAAACAAAAATGCTGAAATACCTTTGTGACTTAAAAACTGATTATCCTTCATGGTTTGGGGTTTGTCACAATCTATGTTTGTCAAACGCTTTGCTTTTAACAGAAGTACAATTTTTTCCTGGAATTGCCTAAGTGACAAACTTCTGATCAGCTTTGATCTAGATGATATAATTAGTTGATTTTAAAATAAATTATTGTGTATGCTAATTTGCTAAAAGTTTTCAGGTTAGTCTCCTAGCAGTATTTTTTCAGTTTGGGCATTCCTTTATTTCAGGCTTTGTTTTTATTGCCTTGTGACACAGGACCTAGTCTGTACAGTCTGTTATTACTTCTTTCTTTAGCTTTGAGAAGCTCCATTTATCCAATTTTCTATGATTTCCTGTGTTACATGTGATGTCATTTTGTTATTTGTAGTAGCATAATACCAATAATCATACTAATTTGACAGGCACTATTTAAAGGGGGAGAGAAATTGCTTCACTGCAGTGGCTGCAGCTGATCCCAGCTGATCATCTCTGCTATCTCCTGCTTTCTGTGGTTAAACAGGAGTGCAGCATTTCTGCTGATGTTCTTTCCTTCATGTCCACAGGTCAAATGTAAAAGCAACTGTTGTTTTCTTTGCAGAGCTCTGGGCATTGCAGAGCATGACCTGCTACTCCATTAAGAAATCTGCAAAAACTGAGCTGATTATCTCTTGCATTGAGTTTCTTGGTTGGTTTTTAAGAAAACAGTCAGTTGTTTCTCTCTTTTTTTCATCTATGTGCTCTACCTCTTGAGAGATCCCAGGTTGCTCTTGTTTTCCTTTGTCGTATTACATGTGTAAATCTTTAAACTGAAACAGAAATCCTGAGTTCAGCACATCTTGCCTGGAGATTGATGCTGTGGGGTTTGGGCTCTGATGGTCCAGGCTGCAATGCCATGGGAGCACAAATTCAGTAACAGGTTATTTGGTATCTTCCCCTACGTCATCTTTCATGTGTTTTTTCCTACATACTATTTGATTTCCCTATATTAACTATAGAGGAAGAACGGGCTGATAGAACACAAGCCTTTTCTGCAAGTTATTTATATTTCTCAAAGCTTTCACCAAACACCTGGAAAAACCAGATGTCAATAACATGATATCACAGGCTGGCAATGTCTGAACACCTCTTACCATCACCATCACCAAGATTCCTGTTTGGGCATTGCCAAAAGGCAGTTTTGGTCATGGACAGCTCCTTCTGATGACATTGGCATTGAGATTTTAACAACATTTGAGGCTCTGGTAGCAATAGGATGTCACAGTTCTCTGTTAAATGGCTGAGTAAGATACCATCTGTTCATTTTGTTAAATATATGCTTATAGAAAAATGATGCAACCAAACTGAATTTTTACAGTTTAGGGTTTATTTAGCATGTTATTGAACAGTCTTCCAGTTTCTGCTTTGTGAATGAAGACAATATAAGAAAAATATTGACCAAATTATTTTAACATAATACAAAGCTGAGGAACACCAACAAGCTGCAGGAATTGTAGAAATCCTTGTAGCTTTCTAATAAGACGGTTTTCTAGAGAGCTGAGATGAACTCTGCAGCACGTGGATATTTGCTAGCATGGGTTGTTAAAGTATTAGAGAAAGGCTCTAATGTACACAAGGTACAGATCTATGATACAACTATAAAAACACAGCCAGGAAACATCAGAGATTAGTATTCTGCTATCAATTTCTGACATAATCACCATTATTCAGATGTTTTCCTTGTTCTTGATGGAAGGGGGATGGAGGTTTGAAGTTCAGTCATGAATTCCTGCTGGCAGCAACAGGATGGTGCAGAAGTTGCAAGCGAAGATGTAGTGATTTCTCAGGCTTTCTTTCCATTTGCTACGAGAGAATAAGCTGTGCTATATTTAATTCAGAATTAGCAGCACTGCTGATATGCTTGATGTTTCTGGCACCCTGCTGGGACCTGGTGTAGCTGGCTTTTTTTGGTGTGTGCAGGTGAAGAGGCTCACAGGCTGCACAGAACACAGCCTGTGTGGCATCGGCTCCCCTGTTGATTTAGTTTCATTTTCTGTTTTTCTGACTTGCTCAACTGCCTGTAACGGCATTAAAGTATTCTTCTGATCTTTGTTTCCATGTGTTCACTGCACACAGTTCTAGAAAGCCTTTATGCCAAAGGAGCATTCAGAGTGAGAGGCAGCTCTCGGATTTGTTTCAAAAATCATTGGATAATTGCATACTTGACTGAGCCTTGTTTATAATAACCTCTACTGAGAGAGCCTTTGCTGGGAGCTTAATGCAGAAACTCTGATCAGACAAATCCATTCAGGAGAAGTACATGAGTCCTACCTTGGACAGCAAGTACAGACAAGCACCTATTGTTACATCCATACTGTGCTGTCAGAGCCAGAATATTTCCTGCCCAGAATTGGGTTCAGAGGTACAGACAGCAACAGCTTGGGACATAACGCAAAAGGGTTGTGAGGGAAGCACAGACACTGGCAGCTAGAGGAGTACATGGCTGGGGGCTTCCCTCGGGAATTGAAGAGCTAAACTGCTGGAAAATGCTTTATCTGGAACATTGATGTCTCTGCAGGAACAGTCTCAAAAATTTCAGATTGACACATCCTCTGAATTCCTGTTTATTGCCTGTTAAACTCTGTGTCCATGCCAAGGTCTTGCCTACCAGACCAAAATAATCTCTACCTCCACACCTTGTCAAATTGTCCCCTTCCATCTGCCAAAGCATGCTTGTTAAAATAGACTTCCATTTCCACAGGTCAGGATAATTCACCTTCCCACTCCTCTGTCCCTTTTCTGACTTTCTGAGCCCTACCAAAACTTTATCATCATTGTCCAAAACAGAAACAATCTCACTGCTTCAAGTGCTTTCACTTAATTTCTGCACTCGTTACCTCCTATTCTTGCTGCTTGCTGTTTCCAATCTGCATGTATGTTTTTGTGGCTCTAGCTGAATATGGATGAGTATTAGTTACTTTATAAATAGGAAGGAGGAAAAAAGGGTGAAAGATGATCTGGAATAAGATCTTAAAGAATTTGATTTTTCTACGGTATTGTTACTGAAGAAGAATTAGAGCTCACCCAAGTTAGAGGACAATATTTTGTCATTGAGAAAAAAATCAGTACTAGTGACAAGCAACAAAAGTATATTTGCTCCCCAACAGAGTGCCAACAAATTGCATCAGTGAAGTCTTCTTAAAGCTGACTTCCAAAGAGAGTGATTTTGGGGGAGAAGTCAATCAAATTACATTTCATCAGGCTGGATTGGGTAGCAAGGATTGGCCACACATACTGACTCTGCTGTCCTATGAAGTGCTGACTGTTACTTAATTCAAGCTACAATTTTAAATGAACTGTGGATATTGCAAGCTTCCAGGTGTTTGGGACTGAGTGCTCTTATAAAATGATGTTGTTTTGGGCATCCAGTTCGTAGCTGGTGATCAGCTTTTTGCAGACTTTTTTGAGAGGATGATTCAGTCCCTTCCTGCACCTCCTCATTGTCCCGTTCTCCTGGCTAGAAAGGTTTGTGAGTTTTATGGATATAAATGGTTATCAAACCATTCATTTATCTCCAGGAGGGGCATTGTATATGCCAACCACCAATAACAAGCTAAGAATATTAAGTATTGACTTTTTCCAGAACAGGAAAAGCAAATTCTTCTCAAAGTTGTCAGAAGCACTTGAAGCAAGAAATGCACATGATGGTCTCATATACTGAACACAAAGTAAAGATGAATGGCTTATAGTGTAGGCAGAGGTTTTTAGGCACAGGATTGACAAAAATCATGTAGAAAGCAGTCAGAAAAATGGTGGGCTAAATGCTCAGGGAAGTGGCTTTCCCTGGTCTGCTGTCTTCTTCCACTGTGTAAGAAGGGAGAATGGTGCAGACCACTAGGTTATTTCCTTTCTCCTACAGAAATCATGAACATTTACTGTCTCTCATTTCAAAGCCAGACAACACTTTGGCCACTTGAGTTCTCTGTGTTTGGCTCAATGTTTGAAAGCAGTCATTTACTGAGCTGAGTGTGGCTGATTTTTATTGGAAAGGAATTGCAAGACAAGGCTGATAGAAGGTTTCTCCTTCCCATTTCAGTTGTTTTTGCCTTTTTTTTCCTTCTGTATTATATGTATTTGAAGAAAAATACAGAGTAGCCTACAATGAACAACACCTCTGGCAGATACTGCTACTTCCCAACAGCCTGAAATGCAGGAAGAACTTCAGATTGTATAGGCAGAAAGACAAGAATGAATTTATCTTATGCTTTGATCTGTGTCAGTGGCTAATGATTCTTCCAGCATCAAATGACCAAAAATCATAGCCTGAAGTTATTTTTGGCCCTCATTTCTAACCATTGGTGGGCCAGCTCAGAGATTGCAGCTGTTTGGTTCTAATCTTGTGAGATCCACCTGCCTTTGGTTCCCACCAATCCACAGTGCCTATGTGAAAAGAAAAATCTAGTTGATTCTAGAGAAGCTGTTATACACAAACTAGAGGGCTGCTTTTTTTTTTTTTTTTTTTTTTTTTTTTTTTTTTAAAACCTCATTGCAAATTGCCTCAGATTTCCTGAGGGAAGAGAATCAGGAACGGCGGTTCCACGTATCTGTCATCACTGTTTTACTCACATATCCTCTGGCTTGACAGCATCTCAGAAGAAAATTGCCTGCACTTGCCATGCAAGTTGCAAAATGTACATAAAATCATCTTGGTAAATGTTTGTAATACAGCTGGAAGAAAATTTTCTGCCTCCAGTGAGTATTCACCTTTGAAATGCTTTTGCTTTTATGTTCTGTTCAGGGAAACTCTCTAAGAAAGAATGTGTCTAATAGTCACTTAAAAACTCCTTTGGACCTGTAACTATACTGGAACTTTTATGCCACGCTAAATTTGAGGATTCTGTTTTTCTATCAACCCTGCAAATGCTGTAACTCTTCTCCATTATTTGTGCATTGTTGATACATAGCACTGCTCCTCCAAAAACACCTCAGCTGAAATTATGTCTTTTGGAGCCAGTAGTATATTCCTTGCCTATTTAGCAGTTCCTGCAGCACTTGAACCAAATTCTTTCAAATCAATAGTGTTGTGCTGTGGTGCAGAATTTCAGCCACTCTATTTAGCCAGCACACAGAGTTACTTGATCTCAGCTCTTTCAGTGGCAGCACGTCTCCCACTTTCTTAATAAATTGAATTAAATTATTACTTCTTTACCCTGTCTTCACGAGCAAATTTAGACATCTCACTTTTCATCTTGCATTTTAAGTAGAAAAAACAATAGTAGCAATCACTTTAGTATTTTCATGGTGTAAGAGATGGCCTAATGAATTAATAGAATTTGCAGCTGCAAAGGTCTTTTGGTTAAGTTTTTCTAGCATGCCTTTACAAACTACTCTTAAACCCCACGAGATCCTCTGAATTCAGCCTGGTATTATTTGTCTTAGACTGATGAATGAGGTACATAAAGGCTGTGAGACCTGTTGAAAGTTGGATAAGGCAGTGTTAGTGTAAGGAAGAGGGCATCCATGTACTTGGCTAAGCATTCCTCACGCTGCTACCAAAGCACATATCCCCTGCACTGGGTATTTCTGCTGACAGGAAATGGTTACACAAAATACCAGGTTCCATCAAGAAGAAATTCTTCAGCCTATGAAAAGGTGGTTAAGCTTTTGCTCTTGTTACTGTGACTATAACATAGATTTATTTCTTTCCATTGAGAAAATCTGAGCAGTCTGAGCCCATACATTATTCCACCTTGATGGCAGAGTAACTGTCCCATAGATTGCCCCAGCTTCCTTTTCACTGGCAGCATAAACTGCTGCGTTCACTTCATCAAGCCTAAGTGTTAACTGCTTCCCATTAACTCAAATGTTCCCAGGTTCAGGATCAAGAGAACCTGCTTAAGCAAAGCATCTGTCTGAGCTCCTCTCAAGTTAATGTTCCATACAGTGTGCTTCTGAAAGGCCGACAAGGGAAGAAGGGAAAGCCTTGGCACTTCTGTATCTTCCCCCACTTAGAGGGATGGGGAAAGGAAAAAAAAAGGAAAATAAACTTTTTGTGAGCCATCTCCTTACAGTTCTGTGAGTTTGTGTCTTTGTTATGATCTCTGATACTCAGGAGGGTGAGAGATTTGTAGTTACATCACAGAGTTATCTGTCAGGAGTTTGCAAGCCTGAGACCCTTGAACTTGGCATATGAATATACCAAATGCAGGGCAGACCTGGGAAGTGTGTGGTGGCTCTTGTCCAAAAGAACAATGATAATGCCATAAAGGCAATACAATATTTTGGGTGTCCATTTCACAATATATATAAGAGGGGAAAAATTATCCAGATGACCTCTTAGTCTGGGGAAGAGGGATAAATGGAGCTAAATGCAGAGATACATTGCAGTCACAAATGAATATTACATCTTCTCAAGGAGCTCACATTTTACTAACCATGGGATGTTGGAGTCAGAGGGATGCATCAGTTCATGCAAGCATAATGCCTTCATCCCATTAGAGCTGACTGTGTAGAAATAGGAATGGTCTGAACTTTTCCTCATGCAACTCTGCTATGGGGGGCAGCCTTGTTCCACTCCTGGTTTTGGGTGTACTTAAAGATATGTCATGTGCCGGGGGGGAATGTGACCTTGACACCTTAACCCTGTACCACAGGCACTCCAGAAGAGTTAAAATATTGAAAAGAAGCAAGCCCAGATGTCAGAGAATCCCTTAAGAGTCTCCCATCCTTTGCTCAGGAATGACCTTTCATGATCCCCCTCTTATTTGCTGGTTAACTGACTTCCAGCAAATATTCTTTAGCTGCCTATCTGGCATCTTTTCAGAATTCTTTCATCTATGTTGTCATTTGCCTAGGAGTTCCTAATGCTTCCAACTTTCTGTGTGAAGAGCCATTTCTTTCTGTCTGGTTTGAACTTGACTAGTACTTTCATTTTTCCTGCCTTCTAAGTATAAGAAGAAACTGTTGATTCCTGTATGCCTGCTCCAAACTACTTTATGTTTCTCAGCCTTGTCATATGCCTCAGTCATCTCTTTTTCCAGACTAAAGAGTTCCAAACTGTTCAGTCTTTCATTGTGTTTGCTTTCAAGGCTTCATGGACATCATGCCTTCAGTCAAAGTCTTAACCTTGCATATTGGCATGGAAACCATGACAGAAAACAAAAAGAAAAAAAACATCTCAATTGGAAGAGAAGATCTCCATCTGCTCTGGAGCCATGATATGGGGAGGACATGCAAATGCAGGTGATTATGGAAGAGTTTCCAAAGAGACAATCAGTGCCATTATCTAAAATGTAAGGACAACACACATAAAGACGTTTTTTTGTTGTTGGTGGTTTTTTTTGTTTTGTTTTGTTTTTTTTTTTTTACCCAGGGATTTCTGGGAGGCTCAATAATTTTATTCCTAAAACAATAAGGTTTTTTTAGAATGAGGATGGTGAAACACTGGAACAGGTAGCCCACAGAGGTGGGTGCCCAATCCCTGGAAACATTCTTGGTCAGGTTGAACACGGCTCTGAGCAACCTAATCTAATTGAAGCTCCTTGAGCTGTTCTATGGAAAAGCAGTACTAGAATAGAATAAGTTGTCATTAAACAGTCTCATGACACAATCATTCAACATAATTTTCAGCACAATTGTGTTTTTCACTTTTCACCAGTTCCTCTAGCAAATATACTCTCTCTGATAAGGGCACTGTACTTCAGTGTTTTCCAGAAATACACTCCCTCCTATGTAGCCAAAGGATATCTTCATAAAAAACCCAGCCCTCCAGTGTGATGGAGTTATTTCCTTGTCTCTGAGCTTTCCTATTGCTGCAATTCCCTTCTCATGTCACCTGGTGGCTGCTGAGCCCTTCTGCAGCTCAGAAAGTGCCACTTGCTCCTGGGAGCAGCAGAGACCTCCAAAGCAGTCCCAGCAGATTTAGGAATTTATAGCATTTTTTTTTCTTAATTCCTCGTGATGGAAGCTGACACTATAATATTTCTGTGAGCAAAATAGACAGTGCTTTTCCATGGAAAAGGAGAAAGAACAGACATAAATATTCTCATTTTGAGTTAACTTATGCCATTTACACATAATTCCTCTAGATAGTTTGAAGTGAGGATCAGACCTTTAGTGTGGGGAAATACTTGATTCTTCATTAACAGCCTCCTCTGCACAGCTGCATCAATAAGTAAATTGACTGGGTGCAGAAAGAGCAAGGCAATTATTTTCAACAGTGTTCATCCTGATTTTCACCCAAACTGGGGACAGTTCAATGCAGAATACTGAGAAAAATTACTCTGCTGCAAGCCTAGTGTCAGTAATTTCTTAGTTTCTTTTCAAAGGGTCAAGAGGGAACACTGTCCCGTATGCATAAATGTGGGAACCATTTTCATCCTGTGACAAAGAGAGATTTTGTTTGTATGGGTTGGATTGGTTGGAAAAGTGTGAGTGTTATTATTAATCTTGTGGAGTGGTGGTTTTGCTTTGTGTTTAGTTTTGAGTATGTTATTTCATTGGTTTTTTGTAATTCTACTAAATTCATCCATAGGGTCCTCATTTCTTTTTGGCCCAGCATGGTTGTTAGAGGCGGGTGTTGTAGTGATATATCTTGTTGAATAAGGACAGGTGGTTTTCACCCTTGTCTGTCATCAGCCTGGTTTACAATAAGAGGTGTGAAAAAGGGTGTTTTCCCACAGGGCAAACACACGTTTGGGTGAGGGCTTGTGTTTAAAGGACACGTAATTAATAGCTGTAAAGAGTCTGCTCCTCTAAACACAGCAAGGAGGTGATTTTCACTTGAACAAGTACTACCAGGGGAGAGGGTTTTACAAAAGAGAAAAAAGAGAATACTTGCTCAGGAGTATAAGGTCAGGAGTCCTGTTCAGAGACAATAAGGTGTGTCCTCTTACCTTTCTCAGGTATTTCTATCAATCTGTTTTGGAGGATCTTTGGAGGGATGACTGAGATGTCTTATCTGGGAGGATGCAGGGTGGGAGTGGGGTGTGCAAGCACACAGCTGCTCTTAATAAAAGTCCATCAGAATTGCAGCTGGCACAAGAAGAGCTCTTGTTCTGTTTTCCTGAGACAAAAGACCCTGCAGAAGTAGTAGCCAGGACATGACTTTGTGGGCCTGAGGATGGGGAAGGCCAGCTGGCCACTAGCTCCAGTGGAGGACATAACAGAGTGGACAGAGTCCTTCAGGCCCTTGAGAACCCCAGAAACAGAGCCCCTAAAACTGAGCAAATAGAACTTGTGTTCTACTCTATTGGCTCTTTCTGCAGGCTGCCTCTGACCTGCAAAGAGCACATAGGTCTGTGAGGGAAGAAGGGCTGCTGCTTCTGAAGCATGGCTCATTGATAAAAAGCTGCAAGCGAGTAGAAATAAAAGCTCAACCACTCTTTAATGACCCTCCCCTGAATATTTGTGGGAGGATCATACTCTCCCAGCACAGGATTTTTCTCCTGACAGTGTTGCATCACCCTTGTTCCTGTGTTCCTTGCTTCCTAGTTGTCTTTCAAGGCCCTGTCAGATCTGAGGACTTGCTGTCAGCCCAGTGCTTTCCAGCACTGCGAGCTGGGAGCAGCTCTCCTGTGCTCACAGGTACTTGTGCAGTGATCTGTAGTATGGAAGAGTACTTCTCTTTCTGCTCCACTACAGCAGAGCACCTCCCCACCATTCTGCTGGGGCTGAGAGATGCCCCAGCCAGTGCTCCTCCTCTCCAGTGGTGAGCCCAGCAAGGGTTTGGGTTTCTCTTCAGCCAGCTTTGTGCAGCCCTGGGGAGTCAAGGGGAAGAGGTGGGCTGCAGCAGGACAAGGAGAAGGCTGGCAGAGCCAGGGCTTTGGGGCCAGCTCAGCTGGGACAGGTCTGCAGGACAGGGTCATGATTCCTCTGGGTTTGGGTGCTCTCCCTGCTTCTACCCAAACCTCCTGTGACCTGCCTTTTAACTTCTTCACTGCTCATTTCACTTATGACTTGGTTTTCACACAGCTCTCAGAGCAGCTAAGGCTTGTTCTGTGAGGATGAGGAAGGTGTTCCTCTTCCTCCAGTCTTTATTTTGTATCTGTGCAGTTTTCTAAGGAGTGTATATACTACCTTCCAGCCCAGCCCCTTTGTTCCTTCCTAAAATTACACTTCATTTTCTGCTCTGCAGACATAGACACAGCCAACTTTCTGCCTGAGGTTGTGAAATGGTTGGAATGGAGAAAAAGAGAGGCAAGACCTCAGCTGAGATGTGCATGTGGGAGGGAGGAGGTGTAGGGGGACAGGGAGTATTCATGGAGCCCTGTGTGGAGGGACCAGCAACCTGTGTGGCACAAAAACATTTAAAACTCACAACACGGGAACACTCTGTGGATTGAAGGCTTCAAAGAGAGAGCCTGCCAGCTACAAAAAACCAAATCTTTAAATAACAGGGAGAACGATGAGAAAAAGGAAGAGAAACAGCTTCACTGAGCCTGAGTGGAAAACTGTGTAATCCCATTGGTTTCAGGGATGTTGCAAGGGTTTACACCATGGAAGAATTTAACCTGCTGGGTGCAAAGGTCTTATTCAGGCTGAATAATTCTTTTGTCCCTTCTCTGCATCCTGGTTGCAGCAATAGGCACCAAAATGTGTGTTGGTTTTGGTTCCAGCGAGGCAGGTTTTGTGTGAGGGACCCTTGTTAAAACTGCACTGCTGAGCTGGAGGGAAAGTTTCTTCAACTTTCCAAAAAATTCTCTTTCTGGGCAGACTTCAAGCTTGGGAAATGTCAGCCTGAGAGGTGAAAACATAAGGAAAATTACAGGTAATGGAGTACAAGGAGATATAATAAATCCTTTACCACTAATAGTAGCTGGCCAGCTATATTGCACATTTTAAAGGGAGTTCTCTTTAACAAAACTAATTATAAAATATACTTTGCAATTAACTGAAAGAGCTTATTGCTCCAGAATATCAGTGAAAACCCTGCCTTGAGAAATGTCCTTTAGTTAAATACACACCAGCCCTAGTCTGTTATAACTACGAGCATTTTTTGGTTTTAAAAGAAATTCTTAACATTCATATTTTCACCACTGCTTACCTAGTAGATTCTTGACTGAGTGAGAGGGAGCTTGAAATTATTCTGGCCCCATCTTGCACCCTGTGCCATCATGACACAGAAGCAGATTTCATCTGGGCCCTCCTTGCAACTTCTCCAGTGGGTTCCACGTGTTTCTGTTTCTCCAGCCCACCCTTAAATTGTGTCCTCTGAGCCTCTGATATGAAACAGAGAGTGAGGAAAATACACAAGTGTTGGAAAGCCTAGTGTCTCTGTAGGGGCCAGGATTTGCCTGTTCTTTGGGGTTTTGTTCCAGTATAATTTCTTACACTTCTTTATGTCAGAGTATGATTTTCTTCTTCTAGAAGGCATAACTTGGTTTTGGGTTTTTTACCTTCAGTGCAGGCATATGATTTCAAATACTTTCCTCAGACTCCAACATGGAGTTCTTCAGAAATGTAATGGGCAGGTAGGCATGGGAAAGAATTTGATTATACTTGAAAAGAAAGACAAAATAGATCTGATGGTAAAGCTATCCAGCATGTTTGAGGTTTCTCTCTGTAGTTTAGGTAGAAAGGATTGTTCTTCTGCCAGTGTAAATATATAAATTTTAAAAGAGATGTCAAGGACTGCTTAACATACAGACAAAAAAAAGTTTCACACATCTGCCCTTATAATAGCCCTATGTGTTTGTATTCTACTTATTTATGCATTCGCATTTGGTTTATTTATGAGATCTTTGCCCAGAAATGTTCCCCTATTAACTCTATATGGCTCTATATGGTAATTAATATATCACTGTGATATTCCATCTGTTATTATTTCTCCAGCATTTGCACCTATGAGCCCCAACCCAAGATCAGAGTCTCATTTGGATCCCAGGATCAAAGCCTCTTTTGTACTAGGGACTCCACATATGCACAGAGGGTTTAGGAGGTTTTTAGTCTAAACACAGAAACCGGGCAAGTGTCAGTGAAGGGATGGGTGCTGGCCCTTAGCACTGACCAGCCCAAAGTGCAGCAGCTGTGGAAGGCAGGCCCAGATCCCCTGCAGTCCCTTCACCATTCTGCCTCTCCTCAGTGCTGTGGCACCTCCAAAATGAGAGACATGATATGACTGTGATTTCCTTGGTGTGTTTGGGCTGTGATAAATCACCCACCCAAGGCCACAGAAAGGGATGGAACAACTGCACCCAGGGCTGTCGTCTTTTTGCTCATAAAAATGGAATGACAAAGCAACTTGTTAAGCAGGCTTAACAACAAGGATACCCTCATGTGAGCCATGTTCCTGTGAGATTTTGTGCTCCAGCAAGTGCCTGCTGGAGCAGCAGGAGCTGAAGTCCATAGTCTCCTCTGTATCAGGCTGGCAAACATGGGAGGTGGCCACAGCACAAAAGATGCTCTAAAGCCCAGCTGTGGTCATGGTAGGAAGCTGGGAATCAAGGCTCATGCCCACAGAGGTGCAAGGAGGAGGTGAAAAAGGCAGGGGTAGTATCAGTGTGGTTGAGGTTTGAGTCCAAAACTAAAGTTAACATAAATAACCTGTAAAGTGTGTGGAAGTAGAAGGAGCATTTTAATTCAGCTTTGCAGATTGTGAGCAAGTGATTCTGGCAGGCCAGGGTAATGTTTTAACTGCTGTGGTGATGGTGTTATTGCTGTGTAGTGTGAAAGTAAAGAGAAAACTACCTTTTGTTGGAATACTAATGCATTAATAATTATTAAATATGCTTCTCCAAACTGCTACCCAATGGAAGCAGCCTCCAGAAGCAATGTGGTGTTCATGCTGTCAGGCACTCATTATTTCTGTGCAGTGGTGGCAGGAGGGCACCAGCTTAACTGTAAATATTGACAGAAAGCTGAAAAATCTTCTGCTGGAGGGGAAAAAAAGTAAGCACAGGCAGTTGAGAACCCAACCTTACAGTTTTCTGATGGTGAAAACAGAGATGATGACACTTATCCAGAAAATGCTAAAGGAAACATTAAATAGAACATCCAGTTTCAATAGCTGAGGTGGGAACAAAATCTTTCCACCTGAAGCTATATCAAAATATTTCCTTTCTGATCTTCTTCCTCAGAGAACGGAGACTTCTGTGTGTGTGTGTGGTTGGGGATAGTGGGAAATAATAATCTTCAGTATTTCAAGTATGAAAATTAAAATATGTTTATTACTCTGAAATGTCACAGTAGTGCCCCATGGCAATGGTACTCTATGGAGTTCCTCATGTTTCCACTCTGCTCCTTGGTCTGCATCTTTCCACCTAAACCTCAGAGTCATCTTTCTGCAGAAGTGGGATGATGGAAGGTGCAATTCTGTGCTCTGCAACATAATTTGTTTGGATGATTTGTTAATTGCAAAGAACCTTGGGTACCCAGGTGTGTTGATATTTGGGGAATGCTTTCAGGGGAACAATTTCCCAAAGCCAAGGTGAAGAACATCTTTCAAAAGCAGACCAGGAATGACAATTTCATAAAGTTTTCCTGTGAATCATATGAATAGCCTAAAACAAAAAAGAAAATGAAAACTCAGAGCTAGTTTTAAGCAGTTACCTCAGAGGCCATTCATCTGCCTTGTTTAGTCTCAAAGAACACCAAATACTTCTTATTTCCAAAAGAAACATCCAAAGGAGTAATCTTCCAGCATGTCTCCATGTATTTGTGTTGCTGGCAGTTTTTTTGGCCACAGGTACACCTCACACTGTGCAGGGCTCCAGCCCCAGGGTTTCACATTCCTGGTACTGTGGGTAGAGGCAAATTTCCTTCTCTTGCCTGGCTATTGGTAAGTCAACACCAGTGGCCTTCCAAGGTTGTCTTTAATCCTTATTTTCCTCCTTTTTGTTTTGGTGAATCTACATGTGACTCTAATCTGGTGCCCAGGCATCCTACTTGCAGAGCAATTTAAAGGCCTAATATGAGTGCAGTGCGCCAGGTCTGGGAACAGAATTTTTATTTCAAGTTACCTTAAAAGATATTTTTTGTTGGGTTCTTTTTTTAGAGGGTTTTCACATAAACTACAAGTGTGTTCAGAGAAAATTTTCTAATTTAATAAAGGTTTTTAAAATTCTCGTTGTAAAAACATGAAAAAAGGCATTTTTGTTGATAGATGTATCTTTGTTTTTCAGTTTACTGGTATCTATAAACATTTAGAGTAATTCTTCAGATTTCTAGCCTGGGATTTCTTATGCTCATGTGTAAATAAACCACAAAGCCACAAATAAGCACTTGCCACTTTGAATGGGTTTTTGAAAGCTAAATGCAGGGGCACAGTTGAACTTCAGAAAGAGTACTTACAAGCAAGGATTTGCAAGGATGTACTGACATTAAGGCTTGCTAAAGCATGGCTGTAACTTTAGCCAAAATAGTTGTAAAGGACTCTTGTGCTGATGCCTCAAACATATCAGCTTATTACTGCCTATATCCTGCAGTTTGAGAACTGCCATCCAAGGAAAATTGCAGGACTTAGAGCACATGACTGGTAATGAGAAACATTCCATTGAGCTTGAATATTCAATCAGTTTCGCCCTAATTTGTGGTGGCTCAGTCAAGGGCTGGATTGAAGAGCTCGTTTTAGAAAGTGATTTCTTCCTCAACCTCTCCAGCTCTGCCAGGGCAAAGGACAGATGCTCAGAGCAGCATTGTGGCAAAATTAGGAGGAGCACTGCAGCTTTGTGACTTTACATTGGTGGGATCAGGGAAGAGGCAGGGTCTTAGGAAATACAGTGGTTTTACAGACATGATGGTAGGATATGTTAGTAAAGGGCAGGGATTTACATTTTGATTGGCCAAGGCCTTATGGGCATCCCTCCAGAAAGGCCATACAGCTATGAGGGTGCTTGTGTTCTGCTCTGTGGGGAGGGGCAGAAGAGGGAGAAAGCAAAAATAGTTTTGCCAAAATGGTTCTTGTCTTGCAAGAAGAACTTGGACATAGTTTTTCTTAAATTCTATGCAAATACTCAGAATAAATATTGTGTTCAAACTTTCCTGGCTGTTTCAGCAGGCAAGATAAAACCATATTCATAACTACTAAGAATGGTCTTTCAGTCCAGATGCAACTTCATTTCTTTATCTCTGTGATTAAGCATGTTTTACAAAACTTTATTTTATTGCAGCTTCCCAGAAATGCATGTTTTAATATACCAGACAAGAATAAGCAATGAGCTCATATGCAGAAAAAAGTCTGGTTTACAGTAATTGAATATACATGCTCTGTGTTTGCTATGAGTTTAATATGTATGTCATGCATTCTACTAAACAATTCAAGCATAAATGGAAAAGTTGGGTAATAATGGAAAGAATCTAAAGCTTTTGAATGCAAAAGGGCTTGGCAGAAATGTAGGTAGGAAGTAAGAGCTTTGATTATTCTGTTTATACTTGTTTTTAATAGCAAGCTCCCCAACAACCCTCGTGATGAAAGAGAATTTTTGAAGATCAGTACAGGTATTTCAATTACCTGGTACACCAGACACAAGAAAAGATGCTTATTTTATTGAAAGCTGAAAACAAAAATACTACAGATTTTGTAACATATACAGAGAGAGCAGAATCCTGCATGTTTAGCAATGCAGACCTAGCTCCAAAAAGTAACTTTAAAAATAGCAGTGTGAATCATCCTGCAGTTTCGTATCAAAGGTGCTTATCTACAAGCAATCTGATGGTTTCCTTACTATCAGCAGCTGACAGTCTCCCTGGAAGCTGAAAGTCAAACTCTGTTGCTTTTGGCTCACACTTCAGCAACAGTAAGGACTGGCCCATTAGAAGCTACAGCATGATCTATTACCCTGTCCATGGACTTCAGAGGGTATTGCTTCAACCCCCTTATGTTTAAGAGCTTGGCCCTTTTTAGGAGTTGTTAAGTGTTGTTTGGTTTCTTTCATCTTTGGAGCTGTTGGTATCCTTTAGAGCTTGGACACCTCAAGCTCTCTTCTCTGGCTTGACTAAAGGTAGAAGATACAGCAGTCTCTGGCTTTACACCTGTCCAAGGAGTAAAATTTGGCCCCAGATGAAGCAGAGCAGATAAGCTGTTTGTCATCAGCACTGAAACCCAGCAGTGCCACGAGGTTCCCAGAAAGACATAATCCCCCTTTAAGGGCTATTGGAATACCTTGTTTCATCCAAATTGAAAGGTTCAAAATGAAACATTTTATTGGCAAATACTTAGAAAAGGGTTTGCAAGCAGGCCTTGTTTGGACATTTTTTTGTCCTTCATATAATGCATTGTGGATGCAATGGAGAGGCTTTTGGACACTTGGACTCAGGCATGGCTGTACTGTGGTGGCCCAAAGGCCTTGCCACTGTCACAGTAACCAGTGATGAGTGTTGGCTCATAGGAGAGCAGAGAGAAATCTGCACGGGGCAAATAGCTCCCCTCAGGCTGGATTATTCCTTACACATCAGATGTGCAGCTGCAGGAGAGCTCTGATGCCAGGTGAGGAACTGGCACCGTTCAATTGCCTGCACTCTCACTCGCCTGATTAAACACAGGCATTTGCCCATGTTCTCTAAATTACTTGGGATCATTTACAGTTGTAAAAATATGCTGTTACAAAAGCTTTGTTGTTCACCTTTAGGGATGAACATGTTCAGCCCTGACAATGTTATCTAGAGAGAACAGCAGCCCAAATAATCTCGAACATGCTTGCAATATAACACAGCTTCAGGCGAGGCTCACTGACACCAGTGCTGCAAAAGAAAGGCACAAAAATGAAGTGACCATTCCAATGAGCAATGTCAGGCAGATGACACAATTTTGCTTGAACAACCAGATTTAAATAACAGAAAATTGCACTGCCTGTCCTTTTTTTTCCTAGTTCTCTGGAGGTGTTCTTTCTGTGGCAATGAATTACTCCCAGGCTTTAGCATAGAACAGCGTGTATCCCTGAAAGCTGTAGCACTAGGCTTCTGAAACATTGCCGTCTCGTGGCAGTCTCCTGGCACCACTGCAGCTGCTGGAGTGCAAACAGCCTTGCCAGAGGTCACAGGCAGGTGCCACAGGCATTTAGTGGTAGGCAGGATACACAGCAGAAACTTCCTCAAATTTCACAGATGAAGACAGAGAGTTGGTTTCGTGCAAAAAAAAAAAATACAAAATTAATCAGATGAGACAGGTGCCCAGTCAGATGATGACAAAGTAAGTGAGCTGCTGCCAAGTAAAAGGCAGCCCTGGATTCCCTTGGTGGGTTTCTGTGCTTTCATGAGCCTCATAGCAGCCCTGAATTCAGTCACCTTGCTGAGGCAGTTCTGCGTCTATATTGACAGTCAGGAAGGTTTACAGCAGATGACCTGGGATGGCTTTCTCAGAATGGCAGCTCTCTTCTTTTCCAAGCCAAATTTACTGTACTGCCTCCAGCACACCCTGTTACATGCACTCAGTACAAAGTGTTACAGTCATTTTGCAGTAAATATCAGACAAAGATATCCTAAATAATGTGAATACATTTTTTGCTTTTTTTTTTTCCCCCCCACCGACATTGAGTCAGGGATGTTTTCTGCCATGGATTGCTTTAGCACTCATCACTTAAAAGTAATCATTATCTCTGTGTATAAATTACCATCATTCAGAATATTTAGCACATACTGTACAGTTTGCTTTTAAAAGCAAATAAGCATCTGTCTTAATTTTTGATATATGAATTATTTCCTAGGATTAAGTCTTTAACATCCAGTCCAGCAAGAGTCAGATTTCCCAGTCTGTGACTATTAAACACCAGTTTGGAAGACCTGCATGGATGCAAGTCTGACTTGTACATCTGGCAGTCTACACTGGGCCTTACACAGACCTATCAAAGTAACTTGGTGGATTTCCACTGACCTGTGATGAAGAATCTCTTTATCCTATGCCAGATGTGTTGACCTCCTGTTCTGTAGTATCCTGGATATCCCATATATTTACCCAGAGCTATTGTAAGGAAGAAATCCTTGCCAGACCACGAGCACCAGTTCTAGGAAGGGTATTTATTTAATAGCACAGTGCCTCAAATCATATCTGGCTTTTAATAAAGCTTAGAGAGGCTTTTCTGTGCCTTACACAAATGATCTGAGTGTGAACACAGGGGCTCCAAGTCAGTGTCTGCTTCTATAAATGGAGATCTCCATAGAAAAAGGCAGGTGGCTATGGAATCTCAATATATACAACACATATTTGCTACTAAAGCACTTCCACATAAATTTTACACATTTATTTTATCAAATGCAAACTTGAGTACAGCTTTGAGCAATTATTGATGTTATTTCAGTAAATTTTCTTACCTCACATGCACTTTTCCACCCTAAGGAAAATTCAGTGACTAAACCTGTTCCCAGTGCATTCCAACATTTTTAAATTGGAACAGGGGCAGATTTTGGACTTTCACTGGCCAGATTTCAGGGCATTTCAAGGATTAATGGATACCTTTCCTAAAGACCTAGCACATGTTTCACCACTGGGTGCCTGAAGGATAGGCCTCTCTGATTTTAATAAACTTCTGAGCATGCAAAAGCCATTGCTAGCAAAGTTAGTGGCAGCTCAGGGGTTCTGAAGCTCTGCTGTGTCATTTCTGCTGTAGAAGCTGTGTTCTCTATGACTGGCCTAGCCTGGTTCTAGAGAATGAATTTGATATGGTGCATCTTCTGTGCCTTGGGTAGCTGTGCAGGAAATATCAAAGCTGGGAGTTACACCAGTTATGCCCATTGCTCTTACAGGGATGGAGTGGAAACCAGCCCAGACAAAACCTGGATCACCTTACAAAGGTGGAAGCAGTGCAGAGAAAAGCCAGCCACAAGCAAAGCCTAGGCAATATTGGTGGCCAGGGAGTCTGAGATGCACACAGAGGCTCAAGCCCAGAGGTGACATGATAGTCTGACATATTGTTCATGTAAGAGGGGAAAATTCCTGTTCTTTGTTACCTCCTCTGTCACTAGAGCCCTGCTGGGGCCAGAATGTTTGCTGCTTTGTGAGACCCAGCCCTGTGATATGCAAAATATCACTCTGATGTATTTAACATCAGTGGCTTTAGTAAGTAGTACGTGGTAGTTGCACCAGCTCAATGAAAATCCTGAGGAGGCAAAAAGAACTGAGGGCAAACACAGCTGTGATAATACTGATTTTGTAAGGGACTGCTGTAGCTACTGGCCCCAGTATGGATTAGCAAGGCTGGGTAGTGCTGTAATTTGATGCCTTTCTTGCCTTATTCACTCAAACGTATATAGTTTTATTTTATGCACCCACACCTTATAACCCTTGGCTTCACATGTCTGTGGCTGTAAAATACAAGCCTGTCATTTTCTCAGATTTCCAACCTTTTCCTCTTCTGTCCATAATAGGACCTTCCCCCCCCCTTCATTTAAATGCAATCAGTTTTCCTTAATGATGTGGTGCACTTACAAAAAACATTTGTGTTGAGTAGTGGTGGCCTGTTGTCTTTCTGTTGCAGAAAAATACAAAAATATTTGCATCTCATGGCTCATGATTGCTGATTTTTCATAATCAAATTTTGGTTTTTTAGCTCCTCCCCCTGTTGTGTCTTCAGGTGAACCCAAGGACTATCTATAAAGTGTCTCTAATGATCTTGACATGACCTGCAGCTTGCTGAACTGCCCTTTATAATTGTTTTTGGTATTTAATCTGTTTGGACATCCCTAAAGCAGTGAAGTGCCTTTGAGGCAATAATAAGGTGCCAATGAGTTTATTAAGTCATCTTTGTATAGATGTGACAAACTTTATCTGCTCTTGCAGCCTGACTTAATACAGCCAAGAACAAATGTGGAGAAAGGTATTCACTTGCTTTTTATTTCTCCTAAATCTGGTTTGCACTGCCCAAAACCACTTGTCAATCTGCTTTTGCCTAGGCACATGGGGTGAGAAGGGAGATTTGCCCTTTGGGAGGTGGAGCATTGACATCTACGACTTGTGGTAGCTCCAGTACCCAAGCCCAGGCTCAGGTGTGGTTTTTACCTGCCTAAAAAATCTGCCAGAAATCAGGCAGGTGTCAGGGACAGAGGCTTCATAGACCCAGAGTGGCCAGATACACCTCTTTAGAGCTGTATGTTGGACTTACCTGCTGTGGATTGTAGGACAAATATTCCCAGCCACACTGGGTAAGGCTGAGGATCCATCAGAGGTGAAAAGTTTGGCAAGATTTTTGGTTGGAAAATATTCTTGTGGTATCTAAGTACTGCTATTTGTTACAGCAAATCAGTGTGTATTGAATTCTATGGGATTAGTTGTGGTTTTTTTCATTTGATTGAGGGCTTCCTTATCACCTCTCCCCATTTGCCTGGATATATGTATATATGCCTGTTATTTGTCTGTCTCCCTAACTGATTCCTTAATCTCAAGTGATTCAATTGACTTGATTTTACTTGATGTCAATTTAGTAAAGCACAGAGGTAGAAAACCAAGCTAAAGTAGCACTGACAGCTCTATTTTTAAGTTAAACTTTTTTCTCTTCCAATATTTTATATAAAAACATATAAAAATATAAAAGGCTTAAAAGAAAAAAAAGGAGAAATGTCTGTCTTTTGCTGCCAAGAGAATGAAAAAGAAGTGCAAATTATATAATAATGGATATTTATTACTGCAAATCAACTGTGTGGATTCCTTCTGGTAATAAAAATAACTATTTGATAGAGCAGACTGAATACTGCATGAGAATTAACAAATTAACAAACTTTCAGAGTCGTCTGATTCATCTACTTATAATGGCTTCCCTGTGAACAAAGGTGTAACCTTTTGTGCTCTGTTTCTAGCCTAAGGGTTTATAGGCAGGAATACTCATATGCAACTCACAGGGATACTTATAAAAAACATATTTTGTATTTGTTGCATGGTTTGCATGGGCAGCCCAGCTCTGGCTCTGCTTCAGAGAAGCACTTGTGGTTTTGCCTAGTTCTAAATCTACCTTTTCAAGTCACATCAATTTTTGTTCCATGTCAAGAAAACAAAAGCTTTGCTGCTCCTTTTGAAGGCAGTAGATATGAGCATATCATCCATGCCCTCCAGAGTCATTCCCATCTCTAATTTATCAACTCCTGAATGCAAATAAAATGCTGTGTGCCATGGAGACATCAACAAGGACGGGTGTGTTTAGCCCATCAGTGCTTGCCAGACAACAGTGCTGGGCAGGAGAAAAAGCATGTTTCTCAGGAGCAGGGGATGCCTTGTTCCTCCTCTGGCGCATCATTTGGAGGGTAGACTCTGGCAGGGAAATCTCATTGTCAGCTGTGATTGCATAGCCCAGCTTTACAAAGGTCAGGAAGGGTCACAGATAAGGACACAGGCTGGTCTCAGCCAATGTTCCTGAATGCAGGTATTCCACTATCCAGTGCACAGCCCACTCTCCTCTCCAGGCTTTTTCCACCACCATCTTCTGAACACTGATGGAATTATGCTCTTATGCTTTTTTTCCTTCCAGTGAGTTCACTTTGCTGTGACAGGCAGAAGATCCTTTTGCTAGAGGACTGACCCCAGGATTTTCTTCCTGGACTGGAGCAGCAGGCACTGGGGCAATGTTTGGGCTGCTGGGATGAGGGCAAATGCTGGTGAATTGGTGAGCCTGTAAAGAGATCTGGGGGGAAGTGCATTCTTAATGCTATTAAACATTACTTAGGCCTACAGCAAGCTGCACCTTCAACAGTTTAAGCTGTGATTGCTAGCTGATGCAGAAGTAAGACTGAATGTATGTAAATCCTGTTGAAAGTTAATTTCATTTTGGCTTCTCAGGCAGATTAGCAGCCTCTGCAATTAATAGTGGGGGCAGATGATGATGGTAGTGGAGAATCTATCATACAGTGCTGTAGGATGTGTTCAAATTTGAATACAGTAGATGTTCCCCGTTTCCCAACCTTAGAATAAGCAGATAACTCAGAGCCTATGCTGTGTCCCTTTGAAGGAGGAAGGTTAAGAGCCACAGGAATGTGTAACTGGCTTCCAGTAACCTTGACTCTTTCTCCCTTCGCTCATTACATTCATGGTTTATGGTTCCAGCCAAGAAACCAATGCCTCATCCATTTTTTGCCTGCCCTGCTCTTTTCCTGTGGTGTTCCAATCTTTGGAGACGGGAAGAGGGAGAAGTAGAAACCTTCCACCAGCAACTGCTCATGACCAGCTCATGACACCTAAAGTCCTTTCATAAGCACAGATTTTCTTGGACTTTTCTGTACTACTCTATTTACGTATCTATTTAGGGCAAGACTTAGAGACACACACACACAGCTGCCACATCCCTGGGAGTGTTCAAGGCCAGGTGGGATGGGACTTTAAGCTACATGATCTAGTGGAAGGTGTCCCTGAGCACGCCAAGGGGAGTAGGAATGAAATAATCTTTAAGGTCCCTTCCATACTGACCCATTCTATGAGTGTCTCACCTCCCTGTTACTTTGAAGTTATAAGATTTGGCTTTTTACTCTGTCCTTCATGAAAGGAGCAGTTATTTTGCACTTTTCTATGTCTCAGGATATAGTTTCTAGGAATCTCACACCTGACTGTGGCATATCCCATTGCAGTCCTCTTGTTTTTAAATTTTTCATGCAGAATTTTAAAAGATAAATGCTTTGATAAGAATTTTCCTCAGAAATTTGGAAACATCGAAAAAAACATTTCCAAGTGGTGCTCTAGGTAAGTAAGTTTCTTTGCTTCTACAAACCTGAGAACACCTCAGACTTTGTGTGTAGAAGCTACTACTTTGTGACGGCTTCTGGGCTTAAATTATTGTTAACTCTGTTCTGCTATGAGACATTTGGCAGTGAAGAATTTTCTGCTCTGCATTTGTACAGTAACTCTTACACTGGGTGCTGGGCATTAAGCAATGCAAAGAAAAAAATAATAGTGAAAATACTGGAATCCTCAGAAGCCTCTAAGAATTATTAGTTACAACACAGTTATTTTAGGTGGAGCCATCCCTGCAGGGGGATGAGTAGGGGTGTGGGGAGGCTAATAATTTATCACAGAATTCTGCAGGTATTCACACACCTTCACTCCACACATTCAGTACCATTCAACACTTTCCAGATAACTTTTGTGTGCAGTGAATACTCTTCACTTGCACCATGTCCAGATCAGCTCTTACCATATTTTTCTGTCATTTAAATGATTTTTTTCATAAGACAGGGTGAGCCTGTTAATAGCAATGCTATCTGTATGTTTCCTGAGGCTGTGCCATGTCACCTCAAACTTCCCTTCCTGCTGCTTCTCTTCTTTCCAGAACTTCAGGCAACACGTTTTCATTGACAGAGCTGGAGTGGTGTGGGGAGGGCTTCCAGGGTCCTTTGCCAGGAAAGTAGATAAATTCTCTTCTCAGTGAAGCCAGCAAGATCTTTGCCACTATTGTTAGCTGAGACTTCCCTCTGTTTCTAAATGGTGCTGAGGAAAATGACAAGGGAGTTGGATATGCTGAGGATATCCTGATTACTTGACAGAGAAGAAAACACCCTTTTTCTGCTATTTTTGCCAAAGTGAGATGAGTATTCCCCTCTAAAATCCACTACTGCTCTTTATCAAGCCTTGAACATAGAATATGTGCTTTGAAGGTAAAAGTCTCTGCCTATAGTGACATTTTTATTTGTGGGTGATTTTTTCCCCACTAGATGAGAAGGACAGTTTACAAAATATCTTGTGGAAATACACAGGTGAATGCTCACTGCTTTGAAAATCCCAAGGAAGTTTTAGATCCACACATAACATTGTGGACACAGAGTTTTGGAAAGTGCAAAGCTGTGGCAGCAGCTCTGTCCTAGATGACACAGCAGCTTGGATGTGTGTGGCCCCTACCCTGACTGGACAAACTGTGGGAAGAAGAATCAAGCTCTGGAGGTGCATCTGTGGAAAGGAGAGTTCCTATTCTTTCATGGCGTAAAGACAGTTCCAGACTCAGTGTGGGGGATATTGCTTCCCCATTGTTACACAGTTTTTTTAAAAGCCTTATCTCGTTCCACATACACACACTTCAGAAATGTTAATCTCACTTTTGTGCTTAACTGTTTCAGGAAAATGGGAGGTATTGTTCCCTAACATTTTTAAGTTACTAAGACATGTTTACCAAGAGATGTGATGCACTTCTTTCTCTGCAGCTGAGAGTGCTAGCTGAGAGTGAAGGAAAGTGAGAGGGCTTTATTGTAAAAACCCTTTAAGGTTCCTGTGCTTCTTGGCCATCCTCTTTAAAGCCTTTTTAATAGCAAGCCCACTCAAGCAGTCTGACAGCTCACATCACTTTGTGCGTGGCTACAAAACAAATGTGCAGGGGCGGCAGGGGAAGGACTTGGCTTGTTGGATCTGGCTGTGCCTGAGCTGGGAGCCCTCCAGGCAGACACCTCCTTGTCTCTAGGAAAGGGAATTACCTGGGCCAGCCTTCTATGAGTTGGCAGGGCTTCTCTGAGATTGAGATTGCTTCAGCACTCCCTTCTTCTCTGGGAGCTGCTCAGCAAAGCCACCATATAAACTTCTGTGGACTGAGTCACTTTATTGATGGTTTATGTTACAAAGCTTTTCTCCATGTTTGCCTAGCTCAAATGTGGTTGAGCCAAATGCAAAGTAACTTCTAGAGACGGGGGCAGCTGCTGCTATTTTTGTAATTTTGGTTTGTTTATGCTCAACTTCTAAAGCAGACCTTCTCTCCAAGAACAAAGAACCTCAGCAAACCCCAGCGGCTCAAGTCTCTCCAGCATGTCTCCAGAGGGGCCAGAGGTGTAATTTAGCTCAGCAGATTTTATCTGCCAGGACTCCACATGTGCAGAGACCAACCACCCTGGTGTGCTGCAGAGAGGAGGCACAGATTGCCATATGTGAGTCTGTCACATGTGCACTGTTGCCTCAGCAGTGGGAACATGACAACAGGCTATTTTAGAGCAAACAGCCCAGCAGAACAGACAGCTCTGGTTTGCACCAGCAGTCCTGAGCAGTGGCATGACTCTGTCTGCTTCCTCGTGGTCCTGCAAGGTTCTGTCACACACCTCCACTTGTGCTCAGAAGGAGGGATGTGACCTTTGTTCATGGGTTGCAGGAAAAAGCTGCTCTTCAAGCCCTCATCTGCCTCTCCTTCCTTCTCCCTTCTTGTTGCAACTCACCACTGTCAATAAGGCAATGCTACAGTCTCTGGCTCCCCTAGATGTTTCAAACCACTTGGTGCCCTGAATTAAGCTAGGAAGATAACCATATGTTTTTTTCCTGGATGCTTCTTCAAATTGCCTCTCCAGGATTGAATAACAACATTCTGATACTGATATGTAGCAGTGAAAGGACTTTTTGTCATTCCTTGCAAGGGAACAAGGTCTCATGTCTGAGAATGAAAAGAAAATGAGTGCTGTCTGAAAGGGTTCTGTGACTGCTCTGAAGAGAAGGATGAACCTAAGCTACATGCACATGCCAGCCTGGGAGTTTTTCATCATGCTTAGCTTGAAGAAATATTGGGAGACAGAATAGAACTATTTCAGCACTTCTCAAAAATGTGAATTAACTAGCAAAAGCTTGATGAGAGACAAAATTTACCAGGGAAGATGCAGTGGTGGAGCAGTACCTTTTTTAGCCAGCAGAACCACAACCAAGGCAGGATTTATGAATCACCTTCAGTTATGGTGGCATCCCCAAATCCAATCCAGAGAGGATTAGGGGAGAACTTTTAAAGTCAAAGGAATGGCTGGACTGTTCTTTTGTTGGTCTGTGCTGGAGGTCTTTTGCCAGGCCTGCTGGATAGTGCCCATGTAAGAGCAGGGCTTATGTGACCTGTTACTACAAGTAAAATTTGGGGTTTTGCAAAAGAGAGCACCATTCCTGATACCAAGTTATAAATCTTCCATCCACAGTGACACCTGGCAAAACACTGGGACAGTAAGGAATCAGTGGCATGAGCAACTCAGAGGTGTCACTCTGCTCATTAATTCATTTCTTTGTAGGTAACTCAGACCATAACATGTCCTGGTTGTTTTGTGGTGGTGTAGATGATGATGATCTTTTAATGAGCTAACACATTCATTGCTCACTACTCCAACATATAAGCCAATTACTTCTCTCTTCATTCAGAAACTACAAGAGGTTGGTTTTTTTCAGGACAGATTGGCAAACATCCCCTAGCCAAGGATCCAAGGGCATCATCCTCTTTCAGCTGCACAGCTTCTCATTAATATTTGAAAAGGTTTACTGCAAAATTTAGGGTTGAAGTGTAGTACTTTATGCAGTTATTTCAAAATTCATAGATTTCTAGATTTTTCAGGCCAGAAGGGACTATTATGCACACCTTCTCTGACCCTCTGTATAATGTAGGCTACATTTGTTTAAAGTTTCAATTTGTTTTCCTGAGCAAACTTGTATATATTATATATAGTTTGGTATAGAAGAGTAGCTAGTGAAAAGGTTGAAATCCATAAATATTATATCACACCACCTGGTGCTCTGAAGCTTGATTCTGAATGATGGCTGCTCAAAATGAAGAGCAGCTTGAAAGACAGGGAGATATAATGATGTGACTATTGCAAAGAGCAAAAGAATTGGCTCCATGTCAGGGGAAGTTGTTTCTGGGAGCCTGATTTCAGTTTAAGTATTGTTTTTTTCCTCTGACAAAAAAGTACTTTTTCAGTCAGCGTAGCCTTCTTTTTGTAAATAAGGAAGAGAGAGGAATGTTTCTGTAGGAGATCACACTATATCTGAATAACTCAGTAATGAAAAGCCATCTCAAATTGACAAAGGGAATGCCCCTTACCAAAGGACAAAATTTACACTTAAAGATGTGCATGAAGAAAATAGCCTGATGCACCCACAGCTGTAGTCACTATAATGCAATGGCTTCATCTGAATAGCAGCAACCAATATGTTGTATTTGCTGACATTCCAGCATGTGATTGAAGATGTGTTGAGTGGCTCGAGAGAGATGTTTCTGTCTTAGCATCTCTGTTTTAAACAAAGATGAAAAGCCAGGGCCATAGGAGTCCCAGGCTGAGCAGCAGTTTCTGTGACACTTAGCCTGGGCTTTGATGATCTTTGCTTTCACTCAGGCTCTCGCTCACGCTGGAAGCCTGCGGCAGAGCTTCGCAGCTCAGCACAGACCCACCGTGGAAAAACTGCGGGTTCTGTCCTGGTGATTAATGCTAGCTGTTTGAAATAACCCAAATGCTGCCCTCTCATCTGATAAAATGAATAAATACATTGGGTGTGAATGATGGGAGCTACGGGGAGGAACTGGGAGGGGATGAGGACAGGAGTTTTGGCCAGGCTCAGTTTTCTGACAATGAAACAACTTTCAAGGCCATGGGGGTTGGGGGGTTATTATTTTTATTTATTTCTTTTTCTTCTCCAGATGTTGCTATGCAGTAGGCTTGCCCCTGATTCAGAGACTAAGTTTTACTGCCTGAGATGGAAGAGGGAAGAGATTCTCACTCCAAATGGCAGAATAAATGCTTTGGGAGCATGAGAGGAATTTTCTCATGGTATAGTCACAAATGGGTTAACAAGGGGAGGTAGTTCAGGTACCCACAGGTACAGAATCCAGCACTAGAGCTCAACAAATCATAAGGTTCTAGCTGCCAGCTGTTCTCAAATTTTGCCCAGCTCATTTAGCCTTCTTTACATTTTGCTAAGCTACATTTGGTAGCACACCTTGTTTTATTCCAGTGAGGACAAACTAAATAAAGATAAGAGTATCAGTGGTATGAGCACATAACTGCTTGTGTGCACAGACACTGCTGCCTCTGTAGAAGCAGGTTAGATCCCAGAAAAAGAGTGAACCATTCTGCACCCAACCATGTCTGATAAATACAAGAAGTATAAAAAAGGTATGCATTAATAAGAGAAATGAAATTGATTGCATTGCTGCGATGTGCAAAGGTGTTCTCCTGGGCAAAGTTGGTGATTTTAATTTGATTCATCATTTCCCTGTTTTGATAATGCTGTAACTCACTTTTCAGTCAATACAGGTCTTTTGCTACTCCTGCTGTTGAAACACCCACTGTTAGGTTCTTTTTCCATTGATATTTTAGGAGATGTTATAAGGATGATGTAATCATGTTTTAATAATTATTTCTGATTAAATCAGCTGCTGTCACCTGGCTTTAAGATTCTACTCTTTTTCTTCATACCTTTTAATATACTTAATAATCATACCTTTTAATGTACTTAAAAATCTTTCTATTAAAATTTCTGTTTCCTACTCATGACAAAATTATCATATTTGACTTCTATATTGTTATTACCTTTGTTGGTTTTAACTTATATTGAAGAAAAGAGAAACTGCTGACTCTGTGGAAGAGATTTGGTGCCATAAGGACTTACTTAAGCAAAACACAATTAATATACAATAGCCAAACTGTAGGAAAAAATGGAAGAAAATTTAGGAGTCACTCATAACAACATTTTGCCATTTTCTGCAGATGGCTTGTTTGACAGGTGCTATGTGAGTGTGAAAGGGTGGTGAGTGCTGTAAGCTTTTTTTCTTCAATGAAGTCTTCTGAGCATCCATTCTGGATGCAATGAAAGATCTTTGTACATTGAGTCATGAGAAATTCAAGGATTTACTCCTTAGCATACTGACCAATCAGAATTTTGTTTGTTGGCTTTTTCTCTCCCCAAGAAAGGTTTTGTAGTGTGGTAACCTACTGACAAATTAGTTGATGGCAGATGGTTTTAAAAGTATGGTCCCAGGCATAGTGCTCAGCCTGGAAAACCAGAGCAGGGCAGTTGTGTGTGGGTTGGATTAAGCACAGTGCTCCTTTTCTCATTCTGAGGATGTGTATGGATAAAAGAAGAGTTCTTCAGAGAAGAACTGCATTGCATGACCATATGGCTGGATGATTTCTGACATCTGCCACAGAGCTATTTTACATCTGAGGTGGCCATTTGGGTCTTTCTTGTAGGCAGTGCACACAAAGAATTGGGCTTTTCCAAGGTAAACTTCATCTGGCCTATTATCAATATCTTTTAATAAACATGCTCCCTAGAAATCCCAGTACTGAATGGAAATGCAACCTTCTGTAGGAAGCTCTTCCTTGTACATCAAACCTTTAATCATCTTAAATCTGGATGAGATAATCCAACCTCAACTGTCGTGACAGAGCTCCAGTTTCTTAAGGAGCTGCTGGAAGATCTTCAGGTATATAAAATAATAATTCAAATCTCTAATTTTGTAGCAGAATAATCCATCTTTTTGTCTGTTTACAAATAGAGGTCTTGCTTTGTATCAGTGGTTGCTTAAGGCACACGGGGAGTTTGTGTTGCCATAACTCAGATTGATCAGTGAAGGAGACGGGCACATAACAACCGGCAGAAAAAAAAGATTGGATGCCCTCTGTTAGCAAGAAATTATATCTGTTCTTCTGCTCTGTCTTTTTCTTCTGAAACTGTTCTTTGCTCTCTGGGGAAGAGATTTTCACACCCGTATATGAAGAGAGCCTCTATTCAGGCACAGCCCTGATGTAATAGCCCTAGTCTGGGTGACATTCAGTCTCTGGATGTGCTCAGGCCTTTTATTTTTTTTTTTTTTGTTTGTTCTCCTGTCCACAGGGGGAAGTAGTAGAGGCTTAGGAACTGAGCAGAGCCCACCCATGGGTTACTCCCCAACAGTGGGAATAACTTGCCATCACTTCCAGGTGCAGACTTTCAGATCAGTGTGTGTGGGACTGAATGATAGGCTGGTGTCAGCCATCCAGGGGCTCACAGTCTCCATCTCCAACATTACAGGGACATACCTGTGCTCTCCTTATTCACTAAAGGGTAATTTTCAGACAGTAAAAATAACTCATGATCACCTTTAGGAACCTCACAAGGATATGGAGCCAGTATGACTCATTACTAAATTACTCAGAGCCTTGATGATCATTCTTAGTATCATTCTCATTATATTTTATGTCAAGTAGCTGGACACATGTAAAAGGAATAAGAGTTCTCTCTCTTTGGAATTACTTGCTTCCAGACCTGGAAACCACACAATGTGAAAGAAAAGCACTTAGCTAAATTACATTATTATGAGCCTTATCAGACACCCATCAATATATCCAGACCTAAATCTTCCACATTCAGTGACCTGTCTCTTGGTGCTTTGCCCTGGTCAGAGCTGTACAGTCTTTTCTGTAAAGTCCTTGCACAAAGACAATCTAGAGTGCATGTACAAAAAACAGTGAAGGAGCTCAAGGCTGTCTCCCAGACCTGTTCAATTTTACAGTATGGATGCCTTGAAAGAAGGTTTTGGGGAGAAGTTTGCCATGAATATGGATCAGATGCAGGAAGTTTTGATACACAGGGAGGTAGAATCAAAGAATAATTTAATCATATGGTTTGGGTTGGAAGGGACCTCAAAGATCCTCTAGCTCTACCCCACCATGTCAGGGGCAGGGACATCTCCCTCGACTCAAAGCCCCATCCAACCTGGCCTTGAACACTCCCAGGGACAGGGAATCCACAACTTCTCTGGGCAACCTGTGCCAGTGCCTCACCACCCTCACAGTAAAGAATTTCTGACATGCCATCTAAATTTATCCTCTGTCACATTAAGCCTCTGCCCCTTCTCCTGTCACTACAGGTTAAGGGTCCCTCTCCATCACTCTTGTAGCCCCTCCAGGTACTGGAAGGTGCTGTAAGGTCTCTACCACAGGTGTCCACCATTTGTAAAGCAGGGAGGAAGGACACAAAAAAAAGGGCAGTGTCTCCATGCTTTCCTGCTTCAAACTCTGAACTTCCCTTATCAGAAAAACATGGAATGTCCAATGAACTTGTCCCCTCCTCAGCCAGCAGCTGCCTGCAGTGGATTGGGTGCATTAGCAATACCCAGATAGCATTCTTCAGATATCTAGGATTCTTCTTTTCCTTCATTTTCAAATCACTTAAGATCAAAGGATTGTTTGTGTCATGTTTTATTTTTTTTTTCCTTCTGGTCTTTTCTTCTTCCAGACTTTAGCCACTGGTCGATCTATTAATTTGTAACTGTTTTTCTGATGAAGTAGCATGTAATGATAATTTGTTGCTGTGAAACCTATAATGAGTTTTAATTATGGCTCCTAATGCCACACACTGTCATTTAAATCTCCATGGCTGTCACTTCCTCTTTCTCTTCCAGAGAAAATACAGCTCTTTCCCCCTTCAAACATCTGCATTAGTGCACAGTTTATGCTTGCCTCGGTGGGGCTAAGTGAGTCACAAAATGCCAGCTCCTCAAATTATTATCTTCTCTGACTTTGGCCTGGTAGAGAAGAAAGCCAACATAATCTGTTACTTTCAGTGGACACACTGGACACAAGAGAAACATTGCAGACTCAGACACGTCCTTGCAGTTATGCTGATGTGGTTTTGTTTGTTTGGAGAAGCCTAGCCTTGTGGCTCTTGCTGTATTTTTTAGAAAGAAAAGCATAACCATCCAAGCAATTATTTCTGTGGGTACTTTCCTGAGCAGTGAGATGGTCTGCTGCACTGAAGCTGTCGGAGTTCTTCCTTCTCATTCCAACAACATTCAATTTCTAGCAGTTTTTACTATCTTGTGATCATGGAACTTTTGGGAGGAGGAGAAGCTTCTGGTCAAATCCCAGCAACAGGGCAGCAAATAATTGCAATAAAGTTCTCACTCAGGTCGTGTGCTATGCCTGAAATGGAATACATTTGAATGTGTTTTTAAAGAGCTGGGGGCACAGTGGCTGCAGTGCACAGGCCAGCCAGATCTGGAGGTAGACACATGGTTTCCCTCAATAGGAAACCTGATGGGAAGGTGTGAGGGCAGGCAGGAGGATGGAGCTAGATTTGTAAGCTCGTACATGACCCAGGCAGAAGGGAACAAACCCACAATGTCTGGCATAGCTGCATGTGGTCAGTCATCTCTGCTGCAAGAATGTCCCCAAAGGAGGAGCCAGAGGAAACTGCTAGCAGAAGATGCTCCAATGCTTGTTTAGTGTTGTGTGCTGAAATCAGATAATATCATTCTCCGTTTATTCTGTTCTTTTTTTTTTAAAGCTTAGGCTGAAACCTAAAACATTTTCTCCTTAGTAACTCTGGTTAAACAGAAAAGCTACCTGGCACATATCTAAATGGAAGCTGAGATTTTCAGAGGAGCCAGAGGGGACTGAGCACTCACTTCTGAGCAGGAGAGATTTGCAGTTAACTCCCACTGTTTTCCAGGTCTGATTCCCTATGAGTTTATTGATGTTGCTTAGTGGAGATAATCTCTGTACAAATATTAAAAATACATGGAAGTCTGTATTGTTCTTTGATTTTGTTTCCAGTTCTTTTTGTATCTTGACAGATTTCCTTCTTCTTAAGTTCCTCTACTATTAGTCACCATCATCAGTCAGAGAACAGTGTCAGGGCAGCAGTTTGTACAAGCAGCTGTCTGCTGTCGCATTTTTAGTTGTCCTTATTACAGAAGAATGAAACCTTTTTCTTCACTGAGGTATCAAAGACATGGTGTGTGTATATGTGTGTGTGTGTGTGTTTGTGTGTGTGTGTGTGTGCTATGGAACAAAGTGACAGAGTCATTCTCCTCATTTCAGAGCTTAAAAAGATTTTAAATATAGCAGGACCTCATCAGGTTGTATTCTCATTACCTTCCCAGTACAACCTCAATAGTGCTTTCTGAGGTTGAGTATTGCCTCTCACTTTCAATGGGCTATTTGTGCTTTGGATTGATTGCAAGTATTTCTGCTTTTATTAACAGGAATGAGGAAGGAGTGATGTACTGTGAGAAACTATTTTACCATACAGTGAGAAACTATTTAACTAAAAGCTGGGGTGTCTTCTGGCTTTGACAGTATGCAGTCTGCTTTTACAGGGAAGTGGATGCTACCTGTAGGAGCTGACAGGGATATGAGTTGACTCTTCTGTAGCCAGCATTTTCCATACTTTCCTTCTTCAGCTGCATTTTCCCTGGCAGTAGAAAGCTGAGGGAATCTTCTGACAGCAGTTCCTTCCTGCCAGCACAACAGAGTATTTCCCTTCTGAGCTGCCCTTGCCTTGCCCACTTAGTACTCAAGGCAGGGAGGGAGCTGATATGAAATGTCGTAAGACTTGTTCTGCCTCACCCAGCACAGAAAGCTGATGGCTCTTCCCTACCAGCAACGTAGCATGTGAAAGGGTTAGCTAATTCCTGAAATCCTGCTGATGTGGTGGGTAGAGAGGTGTGGGTATGGCAGCAGGAAGGTCTTACAGCTGTAACTCATTAATTTAGAAGGTTTTGACCCCTTGTGATTCCCCTAGGCTCTGTCTGTAGAATTAACTGGAAAACTCAGTGTGGTACAATAAGGTACCTGGTTTAGTAGCAGCAGACTCATTTGAGAGGCTCAGGGATAAAGGAATGTGCTTAGCTCTGGAGGTGGGAATGCTCAGGTGCTGAGATGTAGAGCTGCACTTCCAGAGCCCATTGCACAGACACCTGGAGAGCCACAGTGATGGGCCCTGTCAGCACAGCTCACTCCTTAGGCTCAAGCAGTTCAGTCTTGCAGCAGGGAGAGCTCTGTGTTTCCAAGAGGAGGAGGAGATAGTTAAATTGGCAGCTGGAAAAGATGCCATAGGTTAGCTTCTGTGATCTTAGATGCCCCAGCAGAGATTACTACAACATCTGCTTTGCTTGTCTTGTGCATACCTACATATTCATGCACAGCTTTCTGATCTCTCAGGAGATGACTAGTGAGCTGTAAACCTCCTGCTTTAGCTGATGGGAGATGAAACAGCTTTTCTCTGTTGTATTTTCACCTCCAAAGAGTTTTTCAGGCTTACAGGAAAAGACAGGTCTTTTAGAGGGTGCCCCTCTCCTCACCTGTTTCCAGATAAATGCAAAGAGGAATAGGAAATTTCCAAAAATAAGCCTGTACTAAGAACTGGTCCTTCTGGGGAATAATACATCTCTGTACAGTCCCCATGAGCTAATGCCACGTGAGGGAATGTGAGGGAGTGATGTACAGTCCTGGCAGGATGTGGGCAGCCCAGCAGTGAAAAAAGATTCCTGACACATCCAGCAAGGAGTGTGGAATGTGCTCCTCAGCAAACCCAGGCCCTTTTCTGTGATGCCAGCCAAATGAAAGGAAATATAATGATGGTATGTTAGAACAGCCAGAGAAGTGGATCCCATGTGACTGCCAGCTTCTCAGGGCAAGGATATAGCACAGCTCCTCAGACCTGCCAGGGAGGCTCCTGGAGTTTGACTTACAAGCTGCAGGTTGCAAAAAGCCTGAGTGTGATGTGTGCTGCACAACCTGCTACAGAGCTTGTCTGGCAGAGCAGAACAAAAATGAAGGAAGCTCTTTAAAGTGATCAATGTGCAACCCTTGTCTGGGGGAAGGATATTGCTTAAGTTTTCTTTGTATTCTCAGTGCACCAAAAGTAGAAACCTCTGGGCTATTATTCAGTTAAATCCATCTAAAAAAAAGTAGTTGGATTTTTGATGTTGAAGATTGCACCTTTTTATTCCAGTCCCCAAGAGAAATCACAATAGTACATGTCAAGTCTTTCCCGTTGGGTACATCCCAGATTTGCTCTGCACCTGTAAAAAGACAATTTTTTTTCCTCTTTTCCTCTTCTCCCTTCCTTATCTTCCAACAAGTGGCTTAAAATAATCATCTGCATTCAGGATCTCACCTGTTATTTGATCCCTGGTTTCCATCCTACTGGTTGTGTTACTGTGGTGAGCACGTGGTGTTCTTAGTTGGTCCTTGACTTTCTTAAATTACCCCATGAATGGATCTGTGCTAAGGCAGAGCATCCCAGAAAGATGCTTGTAAGTTGCTGCTGAAAGGATTTTTTTTTCCTTTCTGTGTTCCCTGCAACCCTGCTTCTCTAAAAAGAATCAACACATTTTCAAGCCAGTGTTCAGCTCACTGCTGCCTCAGCTCTGAAGCCTCTCAGGTACAGCAATCTGTCTGAGGTTTGGCATTTGTGTTCTGGCAAAAGAAAGCAGAGTGGTTTTTAAAAAGGTTCTGAGCGCTTGATAAAAAGGAAAGGGACAGTCTTCAGTTATAATGATCTGGCAGGATAGAAATTGGTGGTCTTCTCTTTTTCACTGCTCACTTCCACACAAACTGGTGCACATGCTGCTTTACAATAGCACTTAGACACTCCAGTGTGCAGCAGATGCAGAGGAGCAAACTTTTGCTTGAAAAGGCTGCATTTAAGGTGATCCAAAAGTTGTGAGCAGATATAAACAGGTTGTTTACTTAAATACGTGATTTTCAAATTCCTTTCAGAGGATTAAAAGGGTTGTTTTTTTTAATTTATGTTTAGAGTAACCAAAGAAGTAATTTCATTTTGTTCTCCCTTGTTTAACATTTTAATAAGTAGAAATATCAGCGGAGCATTTTTATAGAAGTTAGAGTGTTAAATGGAGATGTCAGTCAAACTTTTCACAGCATTGTCATCCCTTCTTGATCAGTTCACTCTCACTGATTGGGACTGGTTTGTGTTTCAGTGCAGTGTGTGATGCATTTAGTGCTTGAGCAGCTCTGCACAGAAAAATGACCTTTCTTCCATAGGAATCTCTTTAGAGAAAGGTAATTATAAGTGCTTAAATTGAAGGACTCACAGCACAATTTTATAGCTTCTGGCCATCATCACTCGGGGCAAAGCACATACCAGCCAGGCAGGCAGGGCCAACCTCTGTTGCAACAAACAGAGATGCTAAGCACCACACACAGGCAGCACAAGAGAGGAGCAAACCACTAGATCCAGGCCTGTCAGTGACATAGTGACAAGCCAGCAGTTTGTGTCATCCTGCTTGTACAGACACAAGAGCCTGTGTTGAAGCTTTTCTTTGTTTCCATCAATGGCCATATTTTGGGGTCGTCTCAGTCTCCACCTAATCTCTGCCTGGCTTCTGCCTCTTCTTCACTGCTGGAGGAGTGGGACTTTGAGATATCAAGAGATAGGTGGGTACTCAGAGGAGAACCATGAGAGAGGGAAAAAGGCATTTCTACCTTAGAGATGGGAACTGCTCAGTGCCATATGGGAATGCCACTGCATACAGGGAGAGCTGGTGTGGGATGGGACCTGCACTGCCACACTCATCCTCCCTGTGACCCTTTGCCCTGCAGGGAAATTCACTCTGGGGGAGAGATTTGCAAGAACTGAGCACTCATCTGATCACCAAATTCAGGTCTTGGTCTGCTTCCAGTTGAAATCACAGCCCTGACTCACACCAGTTTCCATAGTGCTGGAAGGAGGCCTGGAGAAGTCAGCATTGCTGGGGCTGCCCCACTTGGAAACTACCAGAGCAAATACAGAGGGAATGCAGAGGAGCGAGCACCCAGAGCTGTGTTTGCAAGGACTAATATTTAACACTGAGAACATAAATACTCCTTAAGTGTTTAACATAAGTGATTGTGGTCATAAAGCTGGAATGGCACAGGGGCTTCATGCATCTTCGAAATGTTTTGACATAACAGCCTAAACGAGGATTTAATAAAGTTCTTGTGCTCTAAAAAGTACTCATAATTTTTGCTTAATTTCTATGTGTTTTCTCCCCCTTTAATTGTAGTTCAACAAAGCAGAGGGACTAATCTCAGATAAAAGTAAAAACACCAAGATTAAAGTGCACTGCTGTTTATTTTTAAGGGCAGTGGGTTAATATGAGCACTCTATTGTTGATGTCAGCATCACAAGCCAAAGATAAACACCACTTTTCTGCACTTACATCACATTTTCAAGGCATTATTCTTCATTAACAAATATTTTCTTCTACGATGGAAAAGAATGACTTTGTCATAAGCTTATTGGCTACCAATCATAACCATTTTGTGCCTGTTCTGTAAAATATTTCTTTTTATCATGATCTTTGCTTTTAAGTGTAATTTTTGTTTTGGTTTCCTTAAGTTCTGTCTCTTTTTTACAATGAAACTATTCATTTATTTTTACAAAATAATTTTCTTTTTTTAAATGCATGTATTTTGTCTTATTGTCCCTTTCTCACCATTATCTCTAATAAGATATTGGAAACTAGCTGTTCTTGCTATTCTATGTCTTTCAAATGTCCTGTGGGTATGAGATGATAATATATATTTACAGAATTGTTCCCTGCTTCTGTTTTCCTTCTCTTGCTCAATTTATTGTTGGAGACTTCAGTTGTTTCATTAGTAAAGTCCTGTAGTAATTTACTTCAGAAAGATTGGTAGATTATATCTACCTAAGGAGTTACAAAGACACTAATAATTGTAATCTTTCCTCTTGTCAGTCTTTCAGAGTATTCCTTTAAGAAATTTATCACCTGTGTTCAGGTACTTGTGTCCTTCCATAAAAATTTCAACATGTAGTTAATGAATAGCACACTTGTCTAAAAGCAATGGAGAGGTTTCAAAGCCATGGAGGAGCATATTTGCTTTTTGTTTGGAAGGCCTTTCTGCAGACCACCAAGAAGCACATCCTACAGCTGACAGATGTTGCATGCTTCTGATGCTGTTGTGTAGAAAGCCAGGCAATAAAAAGCTGTGCTATGTGAAATAACATAGACAGCTTGTAATTTAAAATATTTTCTTGCTGTCAACTTATTTTGACCTGTACCTCTTGCAGGACAGTCTCTGAAATGTATCTGTCCCTTGCTTATCTATGTTAAAATCATATCACTTGCACTGGAGTGGCACATGCAGGTTATAGCTGATATTCTTCCTCTATTGCTCCCATTGTTCTTCAGATGAGGATGAGTTAGAAGAAAGTTTAATTTTTTCATGCTCAGGAAGTAAATTTAGTTAATATAACTTGCTGAGAAAAAAAATCCCATTGCACAGACCTAAACTTATTCTCAGTTACTCTTTTCCTAAGTGGAAACTTAGAAATATTTTGTCATTTTTTCCAGTTCAGAGCACAAAGAAAAATCTTGAAATCCTTCTTAAACATTTTCTTGTTTTCTTGTGGCTCTAATTCACAGAAGAGCCTACTCAAAAGTGCTACAGTGGTTTAAAAAAAGACAAGAAATTAGATTACACGATTTAAAGTGCTGTAACTGCATTTTACCAGCTCTTCCTGTATGCCACAGTATAGACACTGATGTTCAAGAAATAATTTCATCAACTAATTTTGAACAGTTAGAAAAACTCATCATGTAATCACAAGACAAGGGAAGCCAAGTTATTAGAAGAGATTATTTAATCTGTAATAACTGTCATCCTTTAAGCATCATCTAGTATATTCTTCTGGGTACAAATAAGGTCACAGCAAAAAAATCTGAGGACAGCTGACTACTGTATCCCACTGAAATAACCAAACCTGAATGGTTCCTGGTTAGTGGGATAAGAGGTATTGAGAAGACCAATATATAGTCCAAAAATAATTTCCTTTGGCTACTTCTGAAATATTTAATCATGCATGTTGTATTTTTGTGAAGGCCACATAGGAAATAAAAACAATAGAAGTCAACTTGCTGTAATTAAGTGTGCTAAAATATGTGCTGTTATACAATCTGGTTTGCATACTCCTGTAACCATCTTTCACCATGCAAATCCTGTATTTGCATGAATATGCACTGCTTGCAGATTAGTATACAAAAAGAGACTATTGTGATGCTCTAGTCAAGCCTCCAGCCAGAAATGTTTGTTTGCATCGAGTATTTGTGTTTGTCAGTCTATTTGTATGTCCCTATCTCCACCCATCCCTCAGTTGTTAAATTTTCTGAGCAAAAGTTCATGCTTCCTCGAATTTTTCTATCCACCCACTTAACTTTGAACATCTCCCTCTCCCTGGGAAAAACTGATCTGAATTCTTTGATCTTCCAAATTCTTCTTGTAGGACAGCAGACATCCAATTTGACCTTTACATGTCTACATTTGCATGAGAATAACTTCCTTCTTCCTACGTATGTTTGGGAAGAAAAGCAGGAGTGACTTAGCAATTGCACAGATGCCATGGTAGCAAAAGTACAAAATATATTTGATTGTAACTTCTATAAGCTGATACCTGAAACACCAGCCTTAGAAAGTTCACATTGTTGCTACGTACTGGTTTGTCTGTTTTTATTTGTGTTATCATGAAAGGTAAGAGAAAGATATTTCAGCCCAAAGCAGGCTGGGACAGTTGGCATCAAAACAAACTAAAGGGAATTCTTGCCTTGTTTAGGCTTACTGAGAAATCTGATATAGTAGGTGTATGTTCTAAACTAATCAGATTACAACATAATTAAGTTGAACAGCTCATCTTCAGCAGCAATCTTGCATTTATAATGAGAAAAGCTTAAACTTGAAGTCATACTGCTTTTCTCTGGCTTAATTTGCAGTTATCCAAATAGCAATACTACAGATAATGAATTCTGAGTTAATCAAATTGTTGTACCGATGAGTTTGGTAGTTCATCTTCAGTTTCAAGTTCATAAGATCATTTATTGTCAGCTGCTTAGAAAGTCTTCTCTTCATCAAAATTGTAGTCTAGTTAGTTTTTGTGATTTGTATCAAGATGAAGTTTGGAGGAGAGAAACACAGAGAAATTAAAAATGGAATGGTAAAGTTTAATCTCAGTGAAAAAACCTATTTAAAAGAGCCTGTGTGCTTTCTGATACCTTCAGATAAATAAACTTTTAGCTATAGTGAAATATAGTTTTACTGTTATTCTTTCCAGACAAAATATACCAGTTTCTTGACCAAACAGTTAAAAAAAGTCACACGATCACACATGCTCTGAATTTTTGTGAGAATGTATAAACCATGGCATGAAATCATCTGTTTAGCAGCAAAGGGAATAAAAGTCATCGTGAATATACCTTTAAATGTTTGTGTAAAATTCTAGATGGTCTTCACAGAACATTGGAACATTTTCTTTTCATCTGCAGTGTAGGAGCCTGTTGAGTATAAGTGAGAACTTTGTCTGTTCCTGAATCATTCCTCTAAGTACTTTGAGTTTAAATATCCACTTCCCATGGAGGTGCCTATGTGCTTTGAAGGATTTAGTGAAATATTCCTAGCCAGTATAAAATTTGTTGTGAAATGTGTAGGAGGCCAAAATCAGGTTGATCCACAGATTTGGCCCAAGTGGCTTGAAATTCTAAAAGACACCACAGGCTGATGAAGGTCCATAATTTGGTCTCCCCACAGTGCCAGTGTGAGGGACAGATCCAGTCACGCTCTTCAGTTCACAAGAAAACTTTCCTCTGCTGTGATGGACACAGGACTGGCTCCTGTGGGACTGATGTCCTCAGCACAGGACAGCATTTGCAAGGTGCACAGACTAGCAGAAAGTACTGGGTGCCACAGCAGGAATGCAGACCTGTGGTGTGGAACAGGAAAGGCTGGGCTTTGCAATCAGCTTTTCCAGTGCCTGAACAAGGGTTTGTACCCCCAGCATTGGATCATTCGCTGAGATGGGGAAGGGGGGGAGAAAATTGACCTGGGTGATGGATCTGTGGACTGCTGGTGTGTACACTCATGTGCTGGAACCATGTGAGTGTTAACACATGGTCACCCTATCAAAGGTCTGTATATGAAACTCAGCTGCTGGAGTGACAGAAGATTTTGTGCTGTTAGCGCACACTTCATTAAAATACCAGCTGAAATCCAACTCTGAAATCCCACAGTTTGTGTTAGTTGATAAAACTCAATTGCCTCCAATTACTGTTAGTATGGCTTTAAAATAATATTTTGTTGTAGTAAAGGTCCCCTTGTGATGAGGAATAGCTGGTGTTCACAACTTGAAATTTGGGAAAGAGTGTAAATACACTGCAGGGTAGGGAATATGATCAAGACTGCTTTTACCACTGTACTTACATCTTCCAGCAACAGCACTGTACAAAACCCAATCAGGGATGCAGTACTGAACCATGGAAAGGTTAAATGTTTTTATCTCCAGTATTTACATGAGCTTGTAATGAAATAAAGCAAACAGTTGCAAGTCCTGCTTGAATCCAAGAGGCAGTTTCATGATCTGGAGAGGAGAACCTGTCACTGCTTTATATCGTTTGAGTAGTTCTTAATCCTGCAAAGCACTTGTATGAAGATAAGCCTTTTTCTCACTTTAATCCTCAGGTCTCATTCATGTACGCGACATTCAGCTCCTGTTCAGGAGTCTTGCAGGAGCAGGACCTTGTTAGCTGTACTGAAACCTCTGCTACTGGACATTGCTGTAGGTTCTTCCTTTGCCTGTGTGCAGATATGTTCTCAGTTAAAATGAGCTGGCTGTCTCAAAGCACATGGTGGAGATGGACACAGTTAGTTGGGTTGTTTTTCCAGAGCAGCTTGGCTATTCAGCAGGCAACCTTTAAACAGGGGTATAACCTTGTTGCCCTTAGGTTTCTAGAGGAGCAAAAGCATGTCAGCTCTTCTGTGCAGAATGTACAGTCTTGATTTTATTCTAAGAAAGAAAGAAGAAACGCGATCAGATTCCTCAAATTTGTATTTCTAAGCTGCATAGTAGTATTGTTACAATTATTCATATAAGGTGTTCACAAAAAATGACATCAATGCATTTGTATATTGCTTTAGCTACAGGCTTCTATTCATGACAAACCGTTTTAAAAACATCATTGAATATCTTATGAAAGTTTAATAAGACTCCTTATTGACACAGTAGGAAATCTTTCAGAAGATTTTCTTTTAGATCAAAATTCTTTGGGCTTCTTGCTGAGAAGTCTAAGTGACCCCTACAGTCCTAGCTGATCTCCACTAGTTGTGGATGCAATTGCAGAGAAAAATGGAAAAATCCAGTGATGGAGAGAAGGAGGCACTAAGTGAGTGCTTAGGCATTAACATTTAATTTTTATTCTGTTGATTCTGGTCAGAGCTCTAGACTTGAGCCGGGCCAGGACTGCATGCCAGGGCATGAAAGTGCCAGCAGCCATCAGAATTATTTGCTGCTAAATAATGGCTCTATTGTGGAGCCTGCTGGATTCAGGAAGGTTTCTGAACTGCCTTTTGCCTTTTGGTCTTCCACAAATCACTTTCTCTTGGACTACAATGCCAGGGGAAGGTGATGAGCCTGAGGACTTATCTCATAAAATACAGCAGGGTGGGTCAGGCACCAACATGCTACTCAGGAGGAGGTGACGAGGTGTATGATGCCTTTATGCCCCTACTTTCCTGAGGGCCACTTGGAATTTTGTCCTCTCCTTGTTTCACTAGTACTCAATTCAAACAGCACAGGTAGTGGGCTCTTGGCTCACTCACCCCATCAAACATCAGCAGAAGTCCTTTAACTGTTTGCAAAAAACTAAAATTTTGCATTATGGTCATAGGTCAGCCATGGGAACCAGGTTGGTGTATATTTTTGTCTGATTTAATACAGAGATCTGAATCACAGGCATGAATAAGAAGGGAGAGTGCTATGCATCAGATACACAGATACATGGGAAATGCTAAATTATCTCATGTGCTCATGAGTTTGTTAGAAATGTTTTCCACATACTGGGGTTTTGTGATTCTGTGGTGCTGGAAGAATTACAGACACAGTCTTTGTTGCAGTATCTGAATGTTTCCCCCTGCTGAAACCAGACGTGCACAGCAACAAAAAACAAAAGGAACTTTTCACACCTCAAAATAGATTTAATTTGGGTTCAGTCAGAGTTTGGGGCAAAGGTTTGTGATCTTTCTCATTTTAATCAAAGGAGTTGACTCATGCCCTCAAAACTTTCATTGTCAGAGTACGATCAGCAGAATTCACTTGCAGGTCCATTAAGCAAACAAAACCACATTCCCTGCTGTCACCTCAGTTCATGCTTTGGCAATTTTTAGAAACTCTTTTTTTAAAATAACTTTCTCTGGGTTCCAGGACCACTATTACTGCAGCCTCAGTGGTTAGACGTGTTTATATAAACACAAAACACAACACAGTGAAGTTCATACATCTATCTTTTGCCACCACAATCCTTACTCTGAAACAAAGCAAAACAAAAAATACATAAAACTGCGTTTTGATATCCTTTAAATCAGTGTTGAAACCCTTCCAGAATGTGAAAGTTATTCTGGCATCTCGCTGAAGGTTAACTTTAGCATTCTGGAAGGATTTCAATAGTAATGAAAAGGACAATAAAGAGAGTAAAGCTATTTCAGAAGCATTCCTGAAGGATAATGCTGGCATGCTAGAGAGATTCCAACAGTAGGCTAGAGGGCAGCAAAATTATTTCTAAAGTATTCCTGAAGGAGAACTTTAATAATCTAGCAGTATTTAAAATAGTTCTGCTGTGGTGGTAAAACTGTATAGCAAATGTGCCTGACAGGTAATTTCATTCTTTGAAATAACAAGTCAAATGCATGAAACCTGCTGCTCAGAAACTATGTCTGTAAGAAACAGAGGCAAAGCACTTGCTCTGGAGGCTGGTAAGTGTCACCGACAGAAGCCACAGGGGTTGAAAGGTGACATCCAGCCCTGTGCAGAGTCCTCTCTGAGAAGGTGGGTGTGCAGCTTAGGGTCACCTCCACTTTCTCCCTGTGGGTCAGTGAGCTTGCTGCTCAGGGGTCATGTTCTCATTCTCATCCCACCTAAAGATCTACAAATGTGGAACCTTCACAGTCTCAGTAAAAATGAGTGGGATATCTCACCCAGTGGATTTTTCTGAAAGTCTGGATGTTACCTTTTGACCCAGCTGGCAGTACCACAAGAGCAGGTTTTCTTGTAATGTCTCACTTCTTAGTCCAGCTGACTCAGAGAAACACACAGACATGTGAAAATTAAACTCAGACACAATTTAGCCAACCAAATATGCAACCCGGCATTAAATTTGTTTGGGTTGGAACAAATTTTAGCTAGCAATTCTAGCTCCTTCTATATTGTATCCTATCTGTATGCTGGATTAAGTCACAATATATGTTAAAGATAACCATGAGCCAGTCAATGAGGAACAATTAACTTTAGCCCCCATCTTTCCCACCATTCCCTTTGTTGAGAGAAATAAAGGCATAAGGCATTTCATTCCCTGTCTGTACAAGGAGCTGTCTCATCCACAAGCAGGGTATGACTTGCAATAGGAAGATTATCTTTATTTTTGATTCTTTCCTAAGAGCAAAAGGCACACTTGAAAAACAATGAGAAATTTCAGTCATACTTGGAAAAGATAGTGCATTTTACTGCCTTCACCTGCTTTATGTGCTTGGGCTACCACAGTGCCAATAGTATTGCCACAACCTTCAGCACACGCTGCTGTTTACCAGAGATGCTCCCTTTTTGAGATTATACTTAATTCATTCATTTCAAACAGCCTTCCCCCAAAAAAATGACAGCATGCTGTAGGTAAATTTTTGCTCTAAGCTCATCCATGTGGGCATATGTAGAAAAAGAAATTAATACAAGTTTCTTGAAATACAATTCTATGAATTTACTGAGACCAAATTATTATTTTGCAAATGGATATTTGGTAAATATCTGGGTGCTTTTGCAGCTGGCATATGATTTTGCAGAAAATGTGTTCAGAGTCTAGAGCAGAAGCTGGTAAAGATAGAAAGTATCCCAAGGGAAACTTCAGATATGCACTCCACCAATGTTTAAATGGGGTATAGTAAAGACTGTCTTTAACCAAGCTTCTGAGAAAATCTGTAGAGACCAGATCGTTCACAGGAACTGTATCATGCTGATGGATTAATATTCTCCAAGAAAAATCATAATTTCTTTGAGAACTGGAGGGTGGGGGTAGGAAATGAAGTAATCTGACTCATTTGTTTGACAAGAAGTACTCTCCTGGATTTTGCAATCACAGCTATCAAATGTGGAGTTGCTGCCAGTGTAAAATGTGTGGGTTTGCTAATATTCCCCAGAAATGCTCTCTCACCCTAAAGACAATGTCCTGAAACTTCCAGGTTCCCACTTTTTCTTTACTTCTCTATTACATGATCTGAACTGTGCTGTATTCTTCAAAGGTGTAGTGGTTTTGTATCACTACTGCTGGCTATAGGAGTCCTTTCTTTTTTCTTTTTCTTCTAAAGATTATTGCTGTCCGCTGGAGTTCCTTCCAGTGGCTTTTCACACGTACAAAGTAGCTGTTCCCAGTTTCTGATAAAGTCATCATTTGCATAGCCTGACAAGGAAAGATTAGATTTATCAGCATTTTCTGTAAGCGGATGTCCTTCAAGGACAGCCCCCAGAAAGCAGAGGTGAATGCAGCAAAGGGAGCAGCATTAATCATCTTCACCATCAGAAATAAGGAAGAATAAATAAATAAACAGCTTAGCATCATGATCAGGTATCAGGGGGTTACTTCAGGTGGCACAGACATTAAATGCAATCCCGAGGATGTCAGGACCAATGCCGCGGGTGTTTCCGTTCCGGCGCCTTTGTGAGCGGCGAGGGAGAGCTGTGCTGGAGGCAATATAATAATGTTATCAATAATAGCAGGGTGTGTATTGTGGCAGCACAGAGAGTGGGGCCTGGCTGTGAACCTGGCTGTAACTACAAGGGTTAGGGCTTCCACATTTCAGCTCAGAGCTACTGATGGGGAATGGTGGCGCAGGGACATCCATGGGTTCTCTCTCTCTGCGGGGTTCACATGGAGTAGTGATGCCTTGGGTTTTAGCTTTTATATTTTTTAGAATCTCTGCTGCTTAGTGTGTAACTCTGAAACTTCATGTTAGGTGTTAGTAAGTTCTCTTCACATGGCAGTTAGACAAAACAATTCCTTTCTAGCTAGAGAATCAAGGACAACTGGTACCCGAAAAGCAGAAACAATGGCTAAGGGAAGGGGGCAAGCCAGAGGGCTAAGACTTGATAGCCTGGGGCTGTGGTTAGATAATTGACCCCAATGTGTTGATGAACCAAAACTTGTAAAAGTGTAAAAACTTGTGACCAGGATCCATCTTGGATTTGATTTGGGTGTAGCCCCTGCCAGGCTTTTGCACTGCTCAAAGTGAATCCTTTCAATAAACACCTATTTTATTCCTTTTGCTCTGTCTAGTCTCTGTTCCGGGTCAGCCTTTCCAGGCAACAGTTCAAGAAGTGCTGGCATCAATAATAGAAGGAATATCATCAGGGGGACTTGATGAGGGGTATTACAAGTTAACTAATTACTAGATAATAAGATGGTGCCTGCCACTAAGGAGGATGAGGTGCTGGGACATGGGGCTGAGGAAGACAGGGAAGATGTCATGATTAGCTGATGATGCCTGGAGCCAACAAACTGCACCCTAAAAAACAGCCAGGTTATCAGACCTGAGCTCCCCACAAAATTCTACAACTTGTAAAGCTGAGTCTTCTGCCCCAGGTTAGCAGGGGCACTTGTTTTATGGGTCTGGAAAACACATATGTGACTCTGGCAAAGATACTTCCAGGCACTGAGACTCAGAAATTTCAGTACTAGGAATTTGTAGCTGTTGCTTCCAGAAAAAAAAAAAAAAAGAAAGAAATTGACAAAAATTTTTCAAAAACCTGTTCAAGTGTGTAACTTTGCACACCAGAGTAGCTTCAATTTAATAGTACTGAAAGTGAGATTGCACACATATTGCCAGAGTAGAAGCATCCTGCAATTTTTTATAGTGACTGAAAATCATGATTTTTTAAATATATGAAAGGCTGAATATCTTTCGAATAAAATCATCCTTTTCTAATTATTGATAAAAGGCTTTGTAATCATATTAGACAAAATCCTTATTAAGATATTCAGTTCACTGAAGTTCTGAAATGGGAAATCAACCTCTAATTTTAAAATGATGAAAAATACAGAAACAATCTGAAATTCAAAATGAAAGTAAATTTCTGTCCTTACATAGGAAAATAACTTCAAATGAACAAAGTTGTCAATTAAATAGTTCCAATTTTTGTTTTTATTCTGATATTTACTGAGAAAATAATTTTACTGCTTCTTCAAGGATGTTTTATATATTTAGCACTATGAAAGCATCCTGAAGGCTTTCTAATACATCTTGCTACTAGCATCTCTTTGTTCTTTTCAACATCTTGTTTAAATAGTCAGATTTTTTAAAAGCAATTGAACTTTATAAAAAGGCTAATTTGATTTATTTGTGTTATTTTTATTTATTAACCAATTTGCTTCTGGGTTGATTTTCTTAAGTGCTAAGCTTCATAATGGAAATGCTGACACAACTTTAAGTATAGGGGCAAATGCTATTCTAATAATTCAGCTGAATAAATACCAGCCAGCATTTAGTTATTTTCCCAGGAACTGAATAAACAGCCACTTCCTTTATAGTGTCTCTTTGTAAAGTAAAAGTTCTACAGCCTGCTAATAGTCACTATGAAATTTTCTATTAAAAAACCTCCAACCTTTCTTTTGTTTATTCTGCTAGATCTTTGTGGTTCCATATTAGTCATGTTAAAAAACTCCCTCCCACCACATACACACACACACACAAAAAAAAAAATCACTGAGTTGGCATTGAGCCATAATTTTGACCTGTTTCAAAAGTGTTGGTTTTGACTTCTGTCACTTTTATGGATAAGAAAAAGAGAGTGAGCTCAGCTGAATAATTCAGGTGCTGATCCATGTTTCAAACGCTCAGAACTCTTCTTGAGTAAATTAATACTGTACTATGTGGTTTAATGAGTTAAAATTCTTCATAGCATGTGATAACCTGCTCCTAACATGAAGGGGTGTAGCTCTCTGTATGATTTCATCTGATGTAACAACCTACTGCAATGTTGCAGGTGTCACATAATGTCACAACAGGGCTGGGTTCATAGGAATGGTTTCACTCTGCAAGGCCCTATTATGATAGAGAAGATGAAAAATTAATTTTGCAGTGAAAAAATACGAACATTTTGAGTCTGGGGATTTTTATGGTTTTTGTTTTTGGGGAT
>JAOTQP010001652.1:11014698-11034341 GCA_026413545.1 Cichladusa arquata
TTTTTGGTCCACACTAACTCTTGAAATACTAAGCTAGTTTTGACGAACCAAAGGAATTCAAGAGAGAGAGGAGAAAAGGAGAAATAGAAATTTGGTGTGCAGGGCAGGAAGAGACCCAGGACTGCCTTTATTCTTTCAAGTAAACAAAAGCAAATGCCTGGGAATAATTTGCATTAGATATTAGGGGGAGAAAAGGAAAGGTGAAAACCCCCTTCAAATGTGGGATTTTGAAATTGTTGAGACTTTGCATATTTACTTTCTAGACAGATATGTTACAGGCACATAGAGTAAATGTTCATCCTTAGCTGTCTAGGATACTAACATTTCTTGAAGATACCAAGAGATGTTTGCTGGAAAGTGGAAATGCAAGAAATTCCTGCAAATTCATGGGTAGGATTGTTTTACACTTGGCCCAAGTGGCCAAGGCATCCCATCAAATTCATTAAGTGAAAACCCTTTAATCTGAGGATTCAGAAGCAGTGACCAGGTACTGTATCCAATTCTAGAAAGACAGCATCCAACTCTAAAAGCACAGGCCAGGGAGCCAAATGACCTAAATGCTGTCATTGATTTGGAGCAGGGCTGTGAGCCCAGCTCCCCATGCCTTGGAGACTCCAAGTGCTCCATGGCATCTCCTTAGGGTGCCCAGCAGGTTTCAAAACAAAGGCAGGAGACACCTTTGTGCTCTGCAAATAAAATGGGATCATTTAGGTGGGCCAAAGGTAATTTTCCAAACCGTTTTTGAGGTGAAAAGCTCCTGTCCCCATTTATTATTTAAACACAATCTCTTTAAGGCAGAGGTGAGAAAACCCAGGGTGTGAGCATGATTCCATTCCAGCTTTCTGTTGCAGTCGCCTCCACACTCTGGTTACAGCTTTGATATTATAATGGTGTTATTTCTTGTAACATGGGGCTACTATGGGACCCATTACTCATAAACCTTACCCTTGGAAAATGTAAAAGTCAACAGCAACCATCACTAATAATGTATTTCACCTACTGTTATTGTAAGTATGTGAACACAGTCAGAATCTGCTCTGTGCCTGCTCTTGTTGTCCTTTGGAAATATCCTTTTGCATAGTCTCTTCCTCTGCTAAGCACAGGCTCCATTGAACATATTTATTTCACATTTTCAAATATTTTTCTAGTTATAAAATGAAGCAAATAGTCTAGTGCTTTGGTACAAGGGGATTTTTTTTTTTCCTTAGGAGGAAATAAAATTCTGGTATGGACCTGAGGGGAAATACTCTCTCTGCATTTCATCCAGCCCACTCCACCATTCCTTCTCACAAGTTTTAAAAATTTCCTTGTGTTTCAAAGGGCAGGTCTCTTTAACAGATTAGCAGGAAAGTAGCCTCAATATCAGTGGGTTTTGTGATGTGTATCTTGTCAGTTACAGAAAAACTCAGCTCTTGGTGTCCTGTTGCCCATCCTCACCTTATACTTTCTTTTAGCTACTGCAATAACCACTGTGGCTAGGGTTGGCCAAACACTTTCACCATGCTATTAGTGTGATTAAGTATCACAGGAAATCATCAGCTGGTGAATTTCCTCACAAAATTCAATGAATATGAAAATATTCTTCAGCTCCTTCATGCTGCATCACAGCAAGAGAAAAACACATCTTTCAATCACACGTCCCTTTGTTACAGGTCGTTTAACTTTGGTTTCCTATGTACAGCCATATTTTTTTAAATATTCTAGATTGAAATAGTTGTGGGTAGATTGATTGTGAACTGATTTATGATCCGTATTGCACCAGAGAAGTAATTTTATGCATATAACTTCTTTTACAATTACCTCCACAATGATTTCAAAGGATTTCACTGCTTGTGGGAGGCCGTCAATAAGTGGCACTTGCATATTCATCCATTTCAATCTGAGATTTTTAAAGACCTAAGGGAATAGAACAGAGCCACTGGAAATTAATATTTTCAGCAAGTTTCCTTTTTCAATTTTTTTAGGATAACCATGCTTCAGTGAAAGCTTTTTTAAAATGAAAGTATTCCTAAATTCACAAACGCTGAAAGCAAGAGATTTCCACCAAAATGTAGCAATTCTTTTCAGTATCCTTTCTAATTCAGTTGAATGTAAATCTTGCATCTGGGCTTTTGTAGGTATTTCTTTTCTATTAAATATGCACTATTCCCAAGTGAATGAAGCTACTCAGAAATGAGTTTGTCCTTTGACTACAAGATCAGCTTTCCCAATCTCTTGGATTATTTAACAGAGCTGTGCTTTTTAAATTGCCAGCTTAAAGCTCTCACTCCTGCAGCAAAAGAGTAGCTAAGAGTTGGTTTCCCACATCTTTATTTCTCTTCTTGGCCCTCAAGGGGCCAAATTCTGCTTGTTCCAGATGTTAACACCCAGTGCCTGCTGCTGGGCTGGCAGACTGGTAACCCCAAGCTGCAGTGAAACAAGTGGATTTCCAGCAAATTGCTGTAGGGCACAAATGTCCTGGGACCATGGTGCAAGGAATGCCTGTGCCACATGGTCGAGTTCCCCAAAGAATTTGGTATGTCATCACATGGAGGTGCTTGCTTAGGTATCATTAACAGTGCAATTATCTCATTGGTTTTTGGTAATTGTCTCATTTGTTGTAACATGACAAGAACACCGCCTTGGAGAAATCATGATATCCACTCCCCTACACCAACAAAAATACCCAAAAATACCCCAGTCCTTGGGGGTAGGAGGACACACCTTTGCTCAAATATGGACTGCACACCACCACAGTTTTGCAGTCTCAAGCTATTTGTAAACACCAGAACAAGCTCTAAAAAAATCTACTTCCAAAATTTCTTTTTAATTTGTAATAAATCCATTTTGGAATTTACGAAGACCAGCGCCAGATGGCCTGGAGCATGTTCTCATTCATATTTCAAAACAGAAAAACCTTTCTCAGAATCTGCAAGCTACGACTTTTTCATGGAGATGATTTCTGTTGAGCAAGGAAAACTCAGGTTAATTAGGCCAAATAAGCTGATGCAGTCAGAGGCAGAGACGCAGAGGTTGCAAGACTGAAATCCATCAAGGCCCAGTGTCGACAGATGCCCTCTTAACTTGTTTGTTGTTTGCTAGGGGGGCTGCCATATATTTCTATAGGAATAAATTGTGCTTTTTTTGTTACAATAAATGCAATAAAATAAAAAATCTTCATTCAGTAGAGTTATAAGGTGCAGCCCAGCACAACTGCACGTTCTGAAGACTACAAGGAACCTGTCCTAGGGTGATGGGGATATTGGAGGCTTCCATTTCAGTAGTGTAGACCTCTGTAAAAATGCCCTTGTGGAAATGAGCATTTGGTTTGGAGGGAACTAGAAGGAAGGTCTCTTTCCAGCTTTCCACATGTTTATACTTCTGTTATCTGAAATCTGAGAGTCAGGGAGAGCTGGAAATAAACAAATAAAATAAGAGGCAAGATTTTCAGCAACCTCTACAGAACACCTCTGAACTGCAAACAGTATTTTGCCTGTGATTTTTGTAACTTGGGGGATATGGTCACCTGTGTGATTCACAGCTATCATCAGGAGCTAAATTCAGACACGAAATTTTTGTAAACATCATCTTCTACAGGCTGGATGAAGAAAGAGAGAGACTCTTTGTCCATATTGTTTCTGTCATTGTGAGACACAGTGCTGTGACATCATTTTGCTATCCATATTGGTATCCATGCCCAGGTAATTCTGGCCTCTGCACCTGTCCCAGGCCTTTTCAAAAGCATTTGTCATGAGGGTTTGGCATAGTTAGAGCAAGGGTGGATGTCTGCCTCCCACAGCCCTCTGTGCCATCACTGCCGCCCTTGGACACTCAGAGTATGCCAGCTTCATTGACAAATTCCACCACTGACAAGGTGTGTGTCAAACACAGACACTCCCCATTTCTGACTGAGGTATCAATCTGCCTTCAGAGAGCGTGACCTGGATTTATCCCTACACAATATACAGGTCTCTGGGCCAGAAAAAAAGAAAGGTAATCAGAGAAGGATTCTAACCAGTTTATTTCACAAAATAAACACTATCTAACTTAGGCTTAGCACAGGGGTGGGTGAAAGGCATCTCCTACCATAGTGCTCTTGATCTACATTCAGGGCAGTGGTTCCCTGTCTGCCTTCATTTGAAGTTGAGGCATATCCAAAATCCAGTACTGCCTCTTTAAAATGCGTCAGAAATTATGTCTTGTGTTTTTGCTCTGTGGTTGCTCCTTGCTCCTCTCTGCAGAAGGGAACGAGGAGCAGGAGGGGGCTGAATTAAAGGATGGGACTCAGGAAAGCTCTGGCCACAGGCTGTTTCATGCCTTTGGACAAGTCAGCAATTCATTTGTGCCCCTGTTTAGATACATGTGGAGATGTCTCAATGTTTCATACATCTGGATCTTGCTGTCCGTGATGCTCAGCATTCGCTGTTTGGAAGGGAAGTGCCTGGGTGTTCTGCCAAGCACAGTGGACACCCAGCCTGCATGGAATACTGCTGTACCTGGAAACACTGCTGTTCACAAAGCTAGGTGGTAGGATTGCACAAAAGATGGATAACTTCTCTGTCTTGTCCAGTCTTTTATAACAGCTTTGTTAGAAAGCACCTAACAGAACTGCTTTTGTGCTCTGACAAAAAAGCCTTTCACCATCTTACACTTAGTGTTTTGGAGGGGTTGTGGCCAGGACACTGGAAATCCTAGGGTTTATATTCTGTCTGACCACAGGCTTGCCAAGTGAGGAGATGGCTTCATCATGCTGCACCACTTTTCTGTATTTCTTTTTCTCCTCTTGGGTTTGATTAGGTGATGGCTCCTTGACACAGTGACAGATGCCAGAACTCCTGGCACAGTCTCTCACCTGGATGGCCTGGGGCTGCATTTTCTGCTGCTGAAAATAGTAGAAGTAACAAGTGAAAGATATTCCTCCATTCCAGGCTCACTGCTAAACCTCCCTGCTATTGGCAGTAGTGCACTGATGAGGGGACACTCATGTACATCTGTTCTGTCTCCATGTTTAATGTCTGCTTGGTGCTGATGGAGTCTCTTGGAGAAGTGCTCACACTGTGTTCCTGCAACGGGGCAGAAAGGCTAGCATGTGACAGGAACTGATCTTTGTTTTTCTTTGGCAATTTTGTGGTGAGTGCTGTGGTTGGCATGCAGGCTGAGATGTCACAGGGTGGGAGAAGTTTAAATATAATTACAAGTCATTGCTCTCTGCAGCCAGCTCTGTGACTTAAATGAGGGGTGGGGAGAACATTTTTCCCATAGTGTTATGGGAGCACAAAGGATGCCCTGGTTGCTGGAGGTTTGTACAGATCTGAGGGGCAGGGAGTTGTGTTTGGGAATTGGAAATAGTCTTTGGGGAAAGAGGGAAGAAACCAGGAAAAAAGCCAAGCTTTTGTATGTTAACAAGAATTTGAACGTTAACAAAACAAATAGGAAATTACTGTCATCCACAGATGTTAGGAAAAGGCCACTCAAACTTCCTAATCATAAGTCAATCTATTTGCAGTGTTGAGCTAATCAGTCTTGATACAGTTCAATTTTGGGAGGAGTAAAAATACTGCATAAATATTTTCTCTGTTCTTAGTAGGATGTTCCCCAATTTGTTTCAGACCACTGGTTTCTGTAATGTGTTCTGCCTTCTTGGCTGAGGTTGCAGAGAGATGTTCAGAGGCTTGAGCCTCCTTCTGGCCACTCTATTCTCCGTGTTGACACATTTTTTTTTAGTTTTACCATTTACAGCCTTTGATGCACTTTATGGAACTTTCCATCACAACCTCACTGCAGAGAACACTACTTTGGGTTCCTGGAGAGCTTTTAGTTTTATTGGATTTTTTTTAACAAATAGATATCTTTGGAAAGGGCCATGTATGCACAAAAGGCAGCAATGAAGCTATTTACTTGTACCTGAGGTTCCAGATGCATTGGAAAGGATGGTAGGAAAGGCACAGTAAAGTATGGGCTCATAAATTTCAGTACTTTAAAGAAAATGTTTGAGTTGTTTAGTAGTTAGGAGTGTAAAATGTTCCAGCTTGTAAGCCTTTACCCAGGAAGACTGCTACGTTTTAGAAAAAGCAGACAAATTGTCAGGCACAAAAGTTCTTCTTCAGTCTATCCTCAAACATTTTGTGAGCAAAGGCTTTTTTTCTGTTGTATTTGTTTCCCACAAGTACATCTGTTTGTGCTCCTACAAGCCTTGCATTACATGTATTCTAGCAAGACAGTGCCATGTCCTAACTTATTCTTATAACTTCCCCTGCTATTTACTTAGTGGTTTTACACACATATGAGGAAAATATATTGTCTCCCTGCAGTTGATTTTATGTTAAAAGTGTGTTACACTTAACAATTTCGAAGTTCTGGGTGTGAAAGATTTGGCTCCTGAAGCACAGAGTTGTAAACACTCCAGTGTTACACAGTTCCACCAGTGAGTGAGTATGTAACACCACAGTTGCATTCATGTTTTTTAAAACAACCACAAAATCACATCCAGGTACTAAATAAAGAAGCTGAGTTTCCACTGAGCTGAATTCTTGAAACTCCTGACAACCAACAGTTATTTAGATTAAGTTAGTGTGAGTGGGGGTGCTTTTCCTTAGAGCCTTGATCCTGCTTGGAGCCCTGCTTTGGTTATTTGTGTAAGAAAATGCAGCCCCAAGGTTCCATATCTGCTCAGGCTTCTCTGTTTCACAGAAGGAAAATGAAGATAAATTACATGGGGTTAAAACTCTCTTCTTACATATGCTTGGTAAATCTGAAATAATTTCACAGTACTTTCAGTTCAGCTGAGGTAAATCTAGGTTCACAACAAGGTTCACAACAGGGAAGCTGCAGGCTGGCTGTTCATGCTGCTGTGGCAAGGTGCTGAGTGCTACAGAAGTTTCAGGTTCAATTAAAAAAAAAAAAAAAAAAAAAAAAAAAAAAAAAAAAAAAAAGAAAAAAACAAGAAAACAGCCAGTATGTCCTGTGATTTAAAACACCAATAGGTTCCTGTGTATCTCTAGGAACAGGGTAAGAGAGAAGCAGTAACTCCAGATGGGAAGCTGCATTAGAAGTGTGGTGAGTGTCTATCTGAAAAGAGACACCTGGGCCAGTGAAGACACTCATAAATAAGCATGCTGGGCTTTGAGCCCTGTGAGTGCTTGTGAGAGAACAGTTGGAAAGCCTTAAGTGAGGGTGTCTTTCTTGTAGGCAGCTGACCAAGTGTGTTGCTTACAGTTACCATGTGTCAAGATGTTTCTTGCTCATTAGTTTTACACTGATGGAAAGCAACTTTAAATCACTCTTTAGAGGAATCCACCGTGAGGCACGCCAGCTGTGTGCCAGATGAAGGAGTTGTAAAGTCATGTAGGACAGGCAAGAATATACCAGAGAGAGAGATTTAAAGTCATGAGAAAGATAATTACTTTGCACTCAGAGATTAGCCATAGGAAAGGAAAGGAATGGAAAGGGAAGAATTACACTCTGCATTTGTTAGAAGGTTTCCTGCTCTCTCTCTGTCCCACTCACACATGCACACACATGCACACAGCTGAATTTACTGTCACAGTGTCAGGCTAGCCAGGACTGCCAGCATGGCAGAAATCCTTATGGGATATATTTGTTATTGAGGGTGTGTAAACAGACCAAAGCCTGGGGCTCTGTTCTTTCACAATTATCTCTTCTTCCTTGCTGATCCTTCCAGCTCTGGGCTCTCCTTATCCCCATTCCAGTGCTTTTATCCATCCATTCAGGCCAAATCACCAGTCTCTTAAGGCACTGGTGTTGTGCTTGCAGTGGGGTTTGAGGCATGTTGGCTGTGTGGGAATTTGGTGAGCTGGAGATGTTGTCTGGCTCCCAGGGCATGTCCCTCAGCTTGCACAGCTGGGAATTTTGGAATTGCTCAGATGTAGCCCAAGTCAGAGAATTAACTTGGAGGGTTCTCAGCATTGGACACTTGGTCACTGTATTACAATAGTACCTTTGGGCAGTGTCTCAGGCAAAAGCCTGACATAAATGTCAAAAGAGTAAACAGAAACAAAATTGCTTTTCATGTCCAAAATGTATGTCACTCATGCCATCTAGTATTTTGTTAAGTGACACAGGAACCACAAATATTTTCACTAGATAAATTAAGAAAATGTTTCCACTTAAAATAGTATTAAATATTTTCCTGATGGAAATCCTTTGAACCCCTTCTAAAAGAACACAAGCAAATGCCCTGCTTTCAGAAAGGCCCCAGATGAGTTGTAGGGTTTGCACTGTCTGTAATCAGCCTTTGTGTAAAGAAACTCCTTTTTGTCATTGATTTGGGTTTGGTATTTTTAAGTCATTTTACCTAAATGGAAGTATCTTTACAGAGAATTTATTTCTGCCCATTTGCTGGGGCCTTAAACACTGCAGCTGCAAACATTTGCTGCTGCCTGCCAATAGCAATTATGGCCCTGTGAAGTCTCTATAATATGACCCAATAACCTATCCCCCTTCCTCCCTTTTATCTAGCTTTGTGCATGGATAGACCTTTAGGAAAGTTATAATTTGGATGTGAAACAATTATCCTAAAACAGTTAGCCAGAGCAGAGTGGACACACAAATTTATCTTCTCTCTCTCTCTTTTGGTGAAGAACATCTATCTTCCATGACCTCTTGATTACTGAAGCCTTCAAAATATATTCTTTGGTCTGTGACACTGTGCTCAGTGCAGGGCTGAGCATTAAATATCACCCTCTGTGATTAATTGGAAGTTAATTAAATCTATCACTGAAACAATGGGAGGGCAATGATCTATGTAATCATTGAAATAGTAAATGAAATGATGTAAGGGCCCTCCATTTCACTTATTGACAGTGATGGAGGGGTGCCCAGGCCCTGCTGCTCAGCTGTGTTTTCTGCCTGACCACACCAGCCTGCTCAGGCAGACAAACCTCCCAGTGAACCAAGGAAGCAGAGCTAATGGTGGGCTACTGGGCACTGCTTTTCCTTCTCCTTTGCCCCCTCCAGATGCTGCCCAAAGGGCCTCTGAGTTAACTCGGGTGTTTTGGGCGTGCAGTGCAAGCAGCATACCTGAAATGGCAATCCCGAGGGACAAAGCCTTTCAACACCTTTTTCAGTGGGAATGAAAATGTTGCTGCTGAGATTGTTTGGTAAGCAATGATATGACATGTAAAATTTTACATTTTAACAATATTTCTTACACGAATCTATAGCTTCTCAGTAGCTCTGTAACTGGTGCTGTTTATTCCAACCCAGCAAGGGGTATCGAGATTGTGATTTTCTTCTTGGGAAGAAAATCTTGTTCCCTTTTTCTTGTTAAAGATTGTTAAACTTTGATTGTTAAACACTGACTATTAAAATAGTATAAGCAGTGCAGAATCCTATAAAATACATCTGGAAAGGTGCCACATATTGTAGACAGTACTCAGCCAATTTCTAGATGTATTTGGAAGTAAAGATATTATTCACTTCCCTCTTAAATGATGTTGCTATAGGTTTCCCATTGGGTGCTACTCTGCAGCATGGAAATAGGACTTATTTTCTAGTGTAATAGGGAATGTTTTATAGTATGAATTTCTTGTTTCAGAGGCATAATGATAACACCAGGTATACCTTCAGATAACACTCTCAATAAATCTTCTCTCATGTCGGGAACAAAAGACAGGAAACTGAAGGAAATATCAGAAATTCATCTATTCCCTTTCTTTCCTTCTTGCTTCTGGGCACATGTGCACCCCTAGAATGACAGCAGCCTGTGTGCTTCCTTTTGATAGGATGAGCTCAGTTCTTTGCCTTGGTTCTGTGGACTCTCAAAGTGCACCTGAAAAATCAAGGACTCCCTTAATGAAAGGGGGCTCCCTTATCTTGGCCATTTGCTCAGTTGCAAAATGCACTCTTTAACCAGGAAACATGATCATTTCTCAATGAACCACTTTTCCATGCCTGCTTTTCTGCTCCAGACATCAGGTTCTACTTGTCCTGTAACCCTTGGCTTTACCATGGCAGGCTTTACTTTCTGAAACAGAAAGCAGCTCCCCACCAAGGTTAAGACACATAACTGTAAAACAGAATATATATATATATATATAGTCCACATAATAGCATATTGGATTGCATATGAGGAAAATTTCTGCACTCAGAGGGTGGTAAAGCATTGGAACAGGCTGCCCAGAGAAGCAATGGAATCACCATTCCTGGAATTGTGCAAAAAGTAAGTGAATGTGGCACTTGGGGACATGGTTTAGTGGCAAACATGGCTGTGCTGGGTTAATGGTTGAACTTAGTGATCTGGAAGGTTTTTTCCTATCTAAATTATTCTGTGATTGTGGAAAATCATCTGCTATCCAAAGAGTTTGTGTGCAAAGTTGGGTAAGCTTCTCATCTCCCCAGGAGCAGCTCAAGCCCATCTCTGTTGTGCTCTGATCCCCAGCACTCATCTCTTTCATGGGTAGAATGTTTTAGTATCTCCAGCCATTATTTCCACAGCAAAATAATGGTAGCAATGCATGCAAGGATGAAAAGGCCTTTCCAAAGACCCATGACTCCTTTGGGAAGGAAAAGGTATCAAAATGTTCTTTTCTTGCCTGCCTGGTTCTGTGTTCTTCCATTTTCTGTGTTCTTTTCTTACAGATAACCAGTGGTGAGGTCCAATTTGTTGGAGTAAATCAAAACTAAATCCAGCACTAAGCAATAGTTGCTGACTAAGCAGAAGGGAAATGTTATTTATCATGAGAGCTGTAAGAGAGCCCTTTCTCAGTGGCCTCCTTGCTAGTACAATAAATTAGTAACCTCACATTACCCTGATAACTAAATGAAGTTCCAAGCACACATTTAAACCACTGTGATCAGAAGCTAGTGCTTTTTAAATTTTTTTAATCTTTATGTTTGATCTTTGTCTTTCTTTAACCAATATAGGATTTATTTCTGAAATGATCAGAGGGAAATAGTTTCTGTTTGAGGAATATTTTAAATACTTGGTCCTCACTTGAAAAGAATTGTGTTCTCTTTGACTCTGTAACTGATTAAAGTATGGGAGATCCTGGTCATACACTGCAAATCAGTTTTACTGGTTTTATTTACTTGCCAGAACACTTTAGATTGGTTTGGCTCAGGGATTTGAAGACCCTCTTGTGGGAAGCTGCCTTTCCTGCCTCAGGTGAGCTCACCCATAAGGCACCTGACACCTGAAAGGAGAGCTGAAGACTCTGTGCATGAGGTGGGCAGTGGGGGACACCCTGAGCTGAAATGTCCTTCCAGCCACTGGGACAGGCTGTCTGCCTGCTTCTGTCAGCAAAAGAGGTAGCTGGGACTCCAATCACACCCAGCCCAGCCAGCAGACAGTGATGACTTGGCTTTCTTTGTCACAGCTGCACATTGGTCACCAAGACAAAGCTTCTGGGGAAAACGAACCCAAATTCCTGGGTGAGAGTCTTTCAGCTCACATTTAATGTTCCAGGTCAGGTTCCTACCATTTGTTATTTATTGAGCTCTGTGAGCTTGCTCAGCAATGCACAATACATAAAGACACAGACTCTATCATAATGGATTTGCAATCTGAATTTCACAGTGCAAGATAGATACTGGTACATATTATACCTGGTGGTTAGGTCACAGTCTGGTCTCAGAACCAAGCAGAGATTTTTTAAAAGCTTCATCCATTAGTAGTCCATTAGAGTGGCATAAACTTTTTAGATTTGAACAATTAATCCCCCTAAAAATATTTAAATTGATACATTGAATATTTTAAATACATTTAGTGTATGTGGAAAATGCTGACCTGACATAACTACGTCTGTGTCCCACTGGTCACAGAACACTGACAGCAGGGAGTCCAAAGAAGAGATTTCATGCTTTCTGTAGTGATGCAATCAATTAAAAACCTTTGCCACACACAATCCCCAGCTCTTGCTTCATTTTGGAGCCAGAGCAAGCAGTAGGGTAAGAGGCTGATGCACTGGCACAGGGCAAATACACTTTGTAGGGCTTCCCATGAGGTCAGCTTTGTGCTTGCCGCACCAGCATGTGTTTCCAGAAGAAATCCTTGGTGTCACAGGTTATCATTGCCTTTGTGAGACAACCCCAAAAGTGACATCCCTCCAGCCCCTCTAGATCTGACCACCTCTGTGGAAAGCAATGGCAATCCAGCAGTGCAGGGTGGGGAAGGGAGCTTTGCTGGTAAGTCTCTGGATCTGCTCTCTTGTTAGGATGGGGAACCAAGTAGAAGCTCTGTTTAACAAAGTAGCTGCCATTATTTAGTCCAGGAAGCCACGAATGGCAAAAAGCCCTGGAGAGTTGAACTGCAGCCCTCCCAGAAGAAACCTGCCGTGAGACTTTCTTGAGGAGTAAAATGAAACTACTCAGGCGGGCATGGAAAAGAAAATAATCATCTGAAAAATGAGTAGACCGGGAGTAAATGGGTTTGAAATGGCAGCAAAATCAGCAATCCCACCAGATGTGGTTTGTCTGTATGGGAAGCAGTCACAATAGTCCTGTCACCAAGAAAGGGACTCTTCCTAATGTTATGCAGTGCATGTGCAGCCTCAGGGAGCTCCCTCACGCAGCCTTTCATGGGCTGGCCAGGCAAATGCTTTATTGTACTGGTATTTCTCTGGGCGAATAGATTGTTATTTGATTTTTGGTTCCAAGAGCAAGCTTTTGACTTTGGCTATTAGTGTCTGTTAGAGCTGTGTGCTTAGAAGAAGGGTGTTCCTGCATTTACTTGTGGGCATTGAAGGGACAGGTACGTGCCTCTGTGCTACTAAAGTTGTGATCTGTTCTCCCTTTTTCACCCCCTACAGTCCCCTGAAGATTGGCCATGGAAGCTTTTCCTACTGAGTCAGAACCCAAATCACCCATGTGGAAACGTGGCATTTTCTAATTTGCACTTTGCACCTTTTTTTGAATGGCAAACTACTCCTTAATTTCCCACTAATCCTTCTGCTTGCTGAGCTCCCTCTGTGCTGTTTCAAGAAGCCAGCAGTTAGGGACATTGCTGGTAAATTCACAGAATAAATGCTTGGGGGCTGGGGCCAGAATAAGAGCTGAAGTTGTCACTTCTGTCAGGAGCTTGGGCATAATTTCTCAGCACTGGATTTTTTCCAGTAAATTGGCTTCCTGATGACCTTACAGTGCAACATGGAGTATGTAGTTTGAGTTGAGGTGTGGGTTTGGTAGGAGCTGTGTTTTCCTTTCCACTCAGAGCTGTGATCTGTTCTGGGTTCTAAGCACTGCCTCATTCCACTTTTGGTCCCCAGCAAAGTGGTTTCACTGAGACTTGAGTTTATTGTTAAAAACCAGGTGTATCTGAGGCTTTCACAAATATTAGTGACATTTGGGGAATCCTAGGAGTGTCCCTTGGGATAGTACCAGGACATCACATGGAAACTGCTGGTTACTGTAGCATAAGAAAATTATTCTTATTCTTAATGCATAAGATAAATAGGCAAATACACTGAAATCCAGCTTTACACTTGGTGGTGTCTCTGCTCAAAGCACATGCCCTTAGCTCATCTTCTCAGGTATATTGAGAGAAAGACTTTCTATTCTCTCCTGTTTTCTCAAAGGGCTTTTGTGTGGAGAGTGACTCCACTGGGATAATTCCCATCTCTATGACTGTAGGAGATACCACAATTGCTAAGGAACATCTTAGCAGCAGTATCATTCCCTTGACAACAAAATGCTACAGAATTCTACAGAAACTGTAGAACTTACTACAATTAAGCTGCTTCCATAGAAGAAACTTGAAGTATTTAAGGAAAATACAAGAAAGCAGAACAAAATTTTCCTTTTTGTATTTCTCCCACTGCCTGGAAGTGTTTTGCCAGTTTTTCTGAAGATATACCCATCACCAGCCCTGCAGATCTGCTGAATGCTTTGTGGGTTAAAAAAAAAAAAAAAATAGACCTCTGATTCCCATAGGCCCTCCAACTCTTTCTTGTTTCTAATTTCAAAGGCCCTTTTGAGTGGGAAACAAAAGGTTAATTTTCTCCAGCTTGCCCAGGCTGACTTAATGTAACAGAAGGCAGCAAATTGTATTGATTTAGTGACATGCAACTGTCCAGAAAGAGCTATTTATACATTATTCAGGACAAACACTGTCATAATGGACAAACAGCAGCAGCATCTGGGATGTTAATGTCTACAAATAAGATTATTCTTTGAAAGGATTAGGACGAAGCATTTTGTGTAATTAGATTTCTCAGTTTTAGGAATGAATTGCCTTTTAGCAGTAAAAGCTGTCACTGAGGGAGCCATTAGCTCCTTATAACTGAATTAAATGCATAATTAGTGAGATGATGGCATTAGGATTTGTTTCATTTTTCCCTAATCCGGGGCTCGGGGGGGTGGTCCCTGCAGGTCAGCAGTGCCCACCTGGGCAGAGCCCGGCGGCAGGCGGAGCTGGGAGAAGCCGGGCGGTGTGAACGGGAGCGGGGCCCCGGCACGGAGCTATTCATCACTGGGTGCCGGGTGACAGTGACTGATGGGCTGGGCCCGGGCCTGGCACTTTACCAGTGCAAGAATCATACGAGCCAGGGAGCAGAATGACAGCTGGAGCGCCGTGTCAAGTGGTGTAGAGACCAGAGCTATTAATAATCTGTGCCACATGATCTGCGCCGGCAGAAAACAATGATTTAGACATTGGTTGGAATAAAGATTTCGCGTTTAGTATGGAGGGGCTAGCCCAGCAGCAGAGGAATAAATCGCTATTCAATCAGCATGTATGAAAATAAGGCAATGAATACATTAGGGGTTAGCAAAAAAGGAGGGGAGTGCCTCAGCCCCGGCCCAGCATGAATCCTGTTAATCAGGACTTCCTGAGCTGTCTGTGATGGCATTAAGTGGTGCTGGAAGAGCAACTCTTGAAGCCTATCACAAGTAAAGCAGCAAGGAGATCCCAAAATTTAGTGCTCTGTCCTCCTGGTCCTGATACGCCCGCACATGGGCTGCGGATTTGTCAGATCACACCCTTCTCCATCTCATAAAGCACAGCAGATGCCTTTCCCCAAGGAAACCCTTCCTGCAGCCATTCTCCTGGTCCATGCCTTGGACAGGTGTATTTTTTGCTGAGTTAAAAGCTGTCTGGATGGCAGAGCCCTGAGAGAGGTGGCAAGTAGAGTTGCATCCAGTTGGCTGCTGCTATTCCCCAGGGCTCTGCTTTAGGGCCAGTTCTGTTAAATATCTTAGTCTGTAATCTGGATGAGGGGATTGAGTATGCCCTCAGCCACTTTTCAGGCGACTCTTGCTCTCCAGAAAAGATGCAGAAATATATCCTTAGCCTCTCCACAGCATGTACCATGAGGGTCAATAGTGTAAGTGGGGAGGCTTGGCAGGTTTTCAGCCACTAAACTTCTGTTTGTGTAGCTCTGCCTCAGGGGCTTTTGTCATAGTTGAAGCTGTGGCATAAAGCAGAATTTCTGAATGGCATTTCTGGTGATTTTCTACTTAGTTCTGCCTCTCTCTATCACCTAAATACCAATACTGAGGCCGTTTTACACCCTGTACATTTTTACTATACCCTTTGTTTATATACTTCCTGCAAGCACTAGGTATTGCCAGGATGACTTAGATATTCCTCATTACTTGATGGTCACTTTATGGATATCTTAGTTTGACAGAATGAAGGTCAGAGCTCAAATTCTCAGAGAAGTTCTGGTGCAGGTACCAGCTGAAACACTTCTGCTCCTTTCAGAGATGTATTTTCAGAGTTTAAGTTTATTGAGTCATTCTGGTTTGACTCAGGTAATCATCATCTGAATTCCTATGACACAGCTGTGTTTGTGATGTTAGCACTGGCGTCAGATAAGGTCTGAATGAAGACCTTATCTAGTTATCCCAAAAATGCTGAAAAAATGTAGTCCAAGCTGGAAAAAATACATCTTATTCCTTTATGTTCCTTACCATTTGTCAGAGAGTGTGATTTTAGGGGTGTAATGCAAAAATGAATACTGGCAGAGTGTAACCAGTATGAGAGTGGGAGGTCAGAGTAAGGCTCAGAGTGGTTGAAGGAGCAGCAGAGGAGCATTTAGGAAGGCCAGCAGGTGTAGGGAGACATCAGCTGGTCCTGTTCCCCATGTTTGACTGTCACTGAGGGTCTTTCAGAGTCCTAAATGTTATGACTTCTTCTTTTTTTTTTCCTTCATTGTTTTCTTACAACTGCTTTCACCAGCCCTGAACCCAGTGCTTAAGTGAGTGATAATAACTCATCCTCTGGTGGGTAGATTTTTGCTGTTTGTGTTTTGTACAATTATAAATTGCATAATCTGAGCTCTCACAGCTAGAGCTTAATATATTTGACTTTATTGCTTTTTGTTTTATGGAAATAAATTACTGCTCACATTCTGACATTTAAATTAAAGGATCTGCACTAAATCTTGTGTGCCACAATAAGAAATTAAGTGAGCTTTTCTTGCTAAACAAGCAGAGCTGGAAGCCTCAGTCCATCAAGCACTCAGGTCCAATTAAAGCAGTTTAGGAAGGGGACAGCATGTTTGGTCCATTCTGTCAGCTGGGCCCTGGATGCCTATGGGGATGAGCTTTCCCAGCCCAGAGGAGGTCAGCTGGGGAGGATTGCTGTGTCCATGGGATGTGCCACACCAGTTTCTGAGGGGCTTAAGTTCCCAGTCTCTTGTGGACAGGCTCATGAACAGAAATATTCTCACCACTCATATGTGAAGTGACATTACAGGGGTTCCCTGCAGCTTCCAGACTTGCACAAGCAGACAGCAAAGCTGGTTTGGAAATGGCAAGCCGTTCAGAAATCACAAATTGGGAAGTGGAGAAAATGCCTCTTGGTTTGAAAGCTGTTCCCCTGCCTGGGGGTAGTGATTTCAAGCTTCTCTGTGCTGAATGGAAAACTGAGATGCTCTGTTTTGTGCTTTCACAGAAAACCTGAGGCATTTGTGCTGGAATATTTCATTAACCAGAGTATTTCATGTAACTCACAGTAAAACATGGGGAGTACTGCAGTTCTAGTTACATTAAAGGGCTATTTTTCTTTTTTTTTTTTTTTCTTTCCCATAGATATTTTAACTTTATGTATGCTTTATTTTACACCAGTAGGGTCTCTTTTACCTAAACAAGAGCAGCAGTTGCTGTTCCAAAAAGTGGACTTCATTGGCTACAGCCAAATCCCAGCTGTTGGAGAAAAATCCTGGAAGGAATAGGGCCATTAGGAATGCTTACAGGACCAGCTTTTTCTCTGCACCTGCCTGCCCTAAAGCAGCTTTTCTGTGTTAGAAGCCTGAATGTGACATGGAGTTTCAACCTAAGGAGGTTGCACATTTCTGAGGGAAACATGAGTAAAAATATATCTTTTTCAGTGTTAATAGAAAATCAGAATTTTTTTGTGGTGACTATCATTCCTGGGCTTGAGTCCAAGACTAAATGTGAGCAAAGCTTTCCCTTTTCTTCCTGTTTCCATCTGGCCATAGCAATCTGATGCAATCCTATGTGTTTGGTGCCTTCAGCACCCTGTGACCTATATGAAGAAGGGATAAGGGAAGCAGGAGACAGAAACAAGAAAAAGAAGAAAAAGGGATATTAAAGGGGGAAAGGAAAAGGAGGAGGGAAAAATTGAAAAGGAAAAGGAGAATTGAGGTCTGAGGTGGACTGTAATCCCTCTGATAGAATTGCCCTACAGTAAGTTCAATAGTTGAAGTCAACAGGGAACTGTTCTCTGAATATATACAGGGCTAAAACTGGATGGTTTTTATACCTAAAAAAGCCAAGCAGAAATATTTCAAATTGATTTTAAAAAATGAAAGGGAGAGAATTGTTCACCTGAATCTCCCAGTGCCTGATTCTTGACATAAAGTGAGTGCATTAAAAATCCTGCTTTGCACAAGGAATTCACACCAACGCTTGTGAAGGGCTCAGGTGGGGGTGATGGCTAAAAGTTGTACCAGGACTTGTCTGTGCAACTTTAAACCCAAAATTTCCTCTCTTGGGAATGACAGACTTTGAAAGCCTCTACTTTAGTGTGTGTTATGTAGTAAATTGTATTGCAACCTGATATAAAACAAGCAGTGCAACGTCCTTAAATTTTGATGTCAAGCAAAAGCTGTAATTTCCACGTCTTGGTGAAAAGAGGACCTTTGGGTTACACAAATGACACAATTAAACATGTCCCAGAGAGTTCCTGGGCACAGAGGCCAGTGGTGAGGAGCAGCTTGCAGCTTGGATCATAAATCCTCCTCATTTCCAGGGCAGTGCAAAGCACACATATTGCCTACAAGCAGTCCAGGTATGGATGTGCCTCCTCTGGAATTGCACCTGGGCATCTTTTAAGGTGGTGCTGGCTGGCATGGGCCAAAACAGTGTCAGAGAAGGTCAGATCTGTTTGTTGGGGCAGACAACTGCATTCCCATGCCCAAGACTGCATCCTCTCACTGTTTGATGCACTCACCTTGATATAAACACAATGTCTAATTGACCCAGCTGAGCAGATCTTTGGTTGACTTAGTTAGTCCAGAATTACTTTCTGGACAAGCCATTCTGTGCTGTTGTGTGTCTTCTAGTCATGAAAATTAGTGGAACAGGGACAAAATATAAAATAACCATTAGAAGTCCTATGGACCTGAGATACAGTGTCAGGTAATCAGCACCACCAAATGGCATTGATACTCTCTCATAAGCACAGAAGTTGTTTATATTTACACATTTCCATTGAGCAGCTACAGGTACTCAGCTGACTTCCTTGCTTTTATTCCACAGTGAATTCTTCACATAATTTCATCTCCTCCTCCTTTCTAAGGGGAGAAAAACACCCAGTGTGCCTTAATAGCAAATACCTGTAACTGGGGAAAAGAGTGTGCATGGAATTAAACCTTTTGCTGTAGAGGGAAAAGAGGGATCTGAAGAAGACATTGCTGAGCTGCCTGCCCCTCCTGCTGCTGCTGGATGGCAAGGGGAAGAAATGAAACCCCAAAAGAGGTCCAGGAGTGTCTTTAGGCTGTTCATGACTGTGTGGGGCCACAGGCAGGCCCTGTGGGGTGCAGTGGGGTCTGTGAAAGGGCTGGCTCCGTGGTGCCTCACATCTGATCCACTCATGTCCCCCTAACTGCATTATCACCTCATGGAGGATTACATATTCCAAATCAAATTCACGACATAAATGGATTTTGGTGAGGTAATTCTCTTGTTTCCAAACAGAAAACATAGGGAAAAGTGGTGAAAGTTGGGGTTTGCTTTCAAACTCTAATATACTTAACAACAATATAGTTGAAAAGCTGAGTTATAAAGTGAAAACAGAATCAAAATAGCAGTATTTTCCTTCTCCAACCACATCCTTTGGAACACTTAGAAAGAGCTTTTGTTGCGAGTTCCTCCTTCAAAGAAGTTTGTGGGTTGGAGCAAATTTCTATGGCTGTGATGCCGAGGCAAGGGACACACTGACCTTCCCAAGGGTGACCCCCAAGTGCTGGATCAGACCAAAGCTCTGCTTTCCTCCCAGGTCCTGGCAGGGCAGACCCAAAGCTCTGCCTTCCTCCTAGCTGCCACCACAGCTGGGCACCCCAAGCACAGCCCTTGGCTCTGGCATCCCGGTGGTCAGAGTGGCATTAGGGATCAACACTGATAATCCCTCCTCCCTGTGGAGAAGGGAGGAGGGAAAAGGGAGGGCTTAGAGTCTTTGTGACTTTCTCATCCCGGAATACACTTTTTTATTTTCTTTTAGGAGGCTGCAGCAGATATTTTTA
>JAOTQP010001652.1:11034441-11048889 GCA_026413545.1 Cichladusa arquata
AAGGGTGACCCCCAAGTGCTGGATCAGACCAAAGCTCTGCTTTCCTCCCAGGTCCTGGCAGGGCAGACCCCAAGCTCTGCTTTCCTCCCAGGTCCTGGCAGGGCAGACCCAAAGCTCTGCCTTCCTCCCAGGTCCTGGCAGGGCAGACCCAAAGCTCTGCTTTCCTCCCAGGTCCTGGCAGGGCAGACCCCAAGCTCTGCCTTCCTCCCAGGTCCTGGCAGGGCAGACCCAAAGCTCTGCCTTCCTCCTAGCTGCCACCACAGCTGTGCACCCCAAGCACAGCCCTTGGCTCTGGCATCCCGGTGGTCAGAGTGGCATTAGGGATCAGCACTGATAATCCCTCCTCCCTGTGGAGAAGGGAGGAGGGAAAAGGGAGGGCTTGGAGACTGTGACTTTCTCATCCTGGAATACACTTTTTATTTTCTTTTAGGAGGCTGCAGCAGATATTTTTAATTCTGTTTTAGGAACAAGAAATCTAGTTTCAGTAATTGATGCCACATTGAAAAGAATAGAAAGTTGAGGCATGCTACAACTTTTCTTCAGAGCAAGTGATCTAGATCTAATCCCCTCTGTTTCATCTGAAAAAAACCACTTGCCTATCCGAACATAAGAGTAAATTAGCATGTGCCTATGAATACTAATGCTGCATAAACTCTACTTTAAGCCTTTAAAAATGAATAGCACCAAGATAACTAAATGGGAAGAGGCAAATTCAGAAAGAGCATTAGCATTGTCCTTAGGCACTTTGAAGGAAAACATTTAACTTTGTATCAAAAATATTAAAATAAGAGGCTTTGCAAGCTGGAAAGTGACTAAAAAAACCTTTGTGTTTAGGTTGATAGTTCAAGACCCACATTTTTTATGCCAGAGAATAGATACCAAAGGTGCAATTGCACATGCAATTTAATGTGGGTGTTAATATTTTGTGCTGTTTAACCCAATCCAGACAGACTTTTTTTTTTTTTTTTTTAAAGGGGGAAAGGAGTCTTTTACTATAGTGAGTTCTGCTTTCACTCTTTTTTGCAGATCTCTTGTGGGTGGGCTCAGTAGCCTTGTGGCAACCTAGTGTATATATAGGAAACAAGCTTTCACCTCTCTTGTTTTCAAAACAGACCTGGAGGTGGAGGAGAGATTGTAAGGGGGTCCTAGGGCAGAAATGACTTGATTTAGTCACGTTTAGTATCCCCAAAATAATGATCCCTGCTTATCCTCTGGAAGGCTGCTTAGGTAAAATTAGAGCAATGGGGGTTTTTTCTCGCTAGGAATCCTGATTACAGGAAAGTTCCAAAGCACATAACAAGGTGAAAAAGCATAGGAAATGTTACTGTCTCACACTCGTGAAAGGAAGAATAACTAGAAATAGCTGAGTTGGGGTGGAAGTCTTGTTAGGAATATAGAATCCATACTCTTACCAACTCTGAGAGCTGCTGCATTTTAAGCAGAGAAAGGATGTGGAGGGCAAGAGGGGAATGGGAGCACAGAGAAGTGATGTCCCTTGTCTGAAGTCACCTAGCTAGTCAATAGCACGTGTAGGAGTATGGAAATGTGGGTGTATCTTCATCCTTCAGTTGTTTGAGATGCAGGACTATCATGACTCTTGTGATCCAGCACGAGGGAAGGTGACACTCCTGTTGCCATTCAGACATGATGCTCTGTGTGCTTTCCTTCCCTTCTGCTCATCCTCTGCATTCCTTACATGATCCACATTGTTGTAAGTTTGCTATTTTGGACAGGGTGACACAAGAAAATTGTGTCATCTCAGGCACTGCTGAGTGTCTTGGGAGTGACTGAGGCATTCACCTGCTCTGGGCTGGTCCAGCACACCCCTCCCACACTTGCCTGCCAGGGTCTCCCAGTCCTGTGTGTGGCATTTACTGTCTGTGTGCTTATGTGACTGAAGAAAAATCAAGCCCTCCTGTCCTGTTAGCTGGGTGTCATGGTTAGCAGAGGGGAATGGCTGCATCTCTGTTACTGCAGGGGAGAATTGCACATCGCTGAGGTCAGGAGCCGTGTGAGCCGAATTTCAATGATCTGCAGTAAATGCCGAAGTAGATGAAGAAGCCCATCCAGAAAACTGTAGTGTAAACAACTGGGTTATCAAATGCTCTGTAGGAAAGGAGAAAAAGGAGGAGTGTGTGTAGGAACTCAGAGCTGTGACATTGCAAGTGGCAATGTAATGTGCTCTGTCACAACGCTGTGTGCTCCCTTGCAATGTTTTGTGCCCTGTCGGTACTTGTGACATGGAGCTGCCTTACTGGCAGCGTTTATTACAGGGGCCTGATTGCCCAGACCGGGAAAATCTGTCTTTGGAAGGAAGGGAGAAAAGAGATCTCTTTTTTCCTCTCCTCCCTGAGGGCTTCACAAACAAGTCTAACAAGATCAGTACCCTGCCAATAAAGCCAGTCCTGGTTGATACGCAGGCTTGCCTGTCTTAAACCGCCCCTGAGACACTTAACCTGCTGGATTGCCTCTCTGCAGACACCTGCCTGGGCAGCAGCAGACTAAACAAACAGGGATTCTCAACTGCACAAAACTTGGCCCCTTTCAGCGAGGCTCCCATCTGTTAAAAAGCCATTGTCTGAGCAAGTGTTCAGCTAGCTGGGGAGGCAACGCTCTTGCATATTGAGCTGCCCCTGTCCCCCATAAAAGTCCTCTTTAGCATTTTCTTTTCTCCCCTGTTTCCATCGCCTGATTTATTCATTGGTTTCACCTCTTCTCCCCTCCCCCTGTGGTTCATAAGGAGGGCCTCGTTGTCTTCTGTACCTCGGGGGTCATGTCTTTTCAGTCACCGGGACAATACCCGCTGCTGGCATCTGCTTCCAGATCCAATCAGCCATATTGTGATCACATCCTGCCAGAGAATTGTTCCTTCTTTTGCTCGGCTTTGTTGCCAATTTCATGCCATGTATTGCTCCATGTTTTGTGCTTCATGAAGCTGTCACTGGCATAAAAGTGGCCTGACCAGGGTCGTAGTAAAAGGGGTGGGAATGAAACATCCACCGAAATGTTGAGCAGGCCACCCACGGGCCCCACGCAGGCACACACACACACACACACAGGCAGGCAGGCATGCAGACATGCAGACATACACAGCATCCCACCCTGGGGAACTGCCATCCTGCTGAGTTGCTTTATGCTCTGCCGAAGGAGCGGAAACTTTTGAGCTGCGGCTGGTTTTTTTCACCCCTAGTAAAGATCAAAAGCAGATAATTTTCTTGATGTTTCTGGAGGATCTTATATCAGATAAGATTTGATAAGATCCGAGCATGAATCACAGGACTGGTTACTCAGGCAATTGAAAATGAGGCTGAGTTGTTAGTGGGTGTCAGAGGGGGGAAAATACCCTTTAAAAAGAAATCTCATGGGAAAATTGCATCAGTGACACCCGTCACTCGGGCCACTTGCTTCCCATTCTGGAAGCCCTTCTGACCAAGATCTGCTGAAAATTGTGACCATCCTCTGGACTTGGATGTAGTTTACTGAAGACTGAGCCTTGTGATGCTTTTACTGTCCATGAGACAGGGGCACAAGCTCAAGTTGCTAAGCAGAAGAAGATAAGCCACCATTGTGAAATCAAAACTATCTTGTACGACGACAGACAATTTGGCCCAGTATTCCCCATGGCAGATTTCTTTCCTTGCAAAATGCCTTGAAGTTAAACAAAAGTGAATTACATGTTTGTTTGGGCATGAGTAAATGGAGAGTGCAAACCTCTCTACTTTGTTCTTGGTTTTGATTTATCTTTTAGCATGTTCATTTGTTGTGGGTGTTTTTTGTGATGTGACAAACTCATCTGATGTTCTCCTGTGTACCCCCAGCCTCCATTTGCCGAGCACTGGGAAGGTTTCTCATGTTTATTTCCTGCCTGTCAGGACACCCAGTAAACCTTGGGGAAAGGGCTCATCCCTTCCAGAATACAAAGTGAGTCCAAGCAGGGTCAGGGGACTTCTCGGCTCTCCTTCTAAAGGGGAACTGATTCCCCATTTCCTTTCTTTTGGCTCGCTGCTGTCACTTGCATTCACACTGGGTACCACCTTCCCATGCTAATAACCCGATGGCAATCAATAGAGCTGTTCATGGAAGGCAGAGAAAGGAGAGGGATATGCTCACCCCCCTCTCTCTTTATGCCACAGTGCTTGACAAGTGGGTTGGGGAGCAGGGATGGGCCCAGGCTTCCCAGGAGCGGGTGCCAGGCACCAGGCAGCTCTGCACAGAGCCAGTGTGAGCTCCTCTCTGTGTGCCCACAACTCAGCTCCTCTCTGAGAGTCTGCTGCTTTTGGCCCAGTTTATACCACCCAACCACACAATTAATCCAATGAGGGAACCTCAAGTTCTCTTCAAAGGAGGAACACCTCATAGGAGGGTTTTGCAGACCCTGTGATGCTAATCCTGTCAGGGAAGACAATGAGCAGTTAGGTGCAAAGGCACAAAGGTTATGTTCTCTGTCTCCTCTGGAGCTGCTGCTTCTGAGGTAAAACCCTGGCACTGCTGAGAACTTCAGTATCTTGGAATCCTCACACACAAGCTTCCCATCTGCAGAGAGGTGCAGCAGGAGGTGTGTGGGAGAGGGAGAGGAGAGGACCTGTCCCCCTCTCAGTGCACTCCAAGGAGGTGTGTTCAGGATTCTCACAGCCTCTCTGGAAAGTTTCCTGGTGGAGCCTATAATTCCTGCAGCAACTCATGGTCCTCAGCATGCACTCACAATCCCTTCTCCAGAAGTGCCCAGCTTTTATTTGTCTTTAAAACTGAGCTTGAGCACTCAGTGAGAGAGGCAGTGGAAAGAGAGGAAGGCAAGAGCAGCTTTGTGAGAGAGTGTGTGTGCGAGCGCGTGTGTGGTGTGTGCATGCGTGCGTGTGTTAAACAATTTCATGGACATCTGTCATGCACAGTTAACTTTGCATTGCTGCATTTTAAGTTGTAGGCCCAGGCTCGGCCGTCAGTGATAAAGTAGCTGGCAGTTTTCAAAAAGCTGCTGGATAACAGAGCATGAATCATAAAACACACTACTGTGTAGCAATATCCAAGTTCATTCAATGCAATGAAACCATGCAGAGGACCTTTATTCCCAGCTAATTATGTGGAAACGCCTAAGACAATAAAGCATCTGGTGGTCTTTCTTCCCCATTTCAATTTTTCTCAATATTGTGACAGGAGAAAGCATTGTGCCTTTCCCAGGGTAGTTGCTGTGAAGAGGAGTAAAAGCAAGGGTCAGGGAAGAGCAAATAGATGAATTTATAACTTTCTTTTTATTTATTCCTTTCTCATTGTTTCTCTGGAGACTCTTCCTTCAGGGCTGTATTTTCAAACCACTATTCTCACTACACTCTGCCTGAATACTTTTTTTTTTTATAATACCACCCAAACTGCCAGGCCCCTCTGTGTTCACCGTCTTTTTTTCTCCTCTCCTCCCCAGATGCATCCAAGGGTTGAAATCCAAGTCTGTGATCTCTGCTGTGATCTCCTAGCTATTAAAACAGAACCAAAAAAATTAGAAGCCTAGAAACAAATAGTGTTTTCTGAACAGGGAGAGAAAGGGTTTGGTTTGGAGAGTGTTTTCAGAAAGTTTGGGGCTTCTTGTAACAGAGGCTCCATGACTCTGTCATGCTGGTTTTCTGTAAATAAAATGAAAATCAATTTTCTAACAGAAAACTTGAAATAACCTCATAACAAATGATTTCTGCATTACAATTTACTTTTAGGCCATCAAATGACAACACCCTTTAAATTCTTTCTCCCCTGGCTCTCAGGCTATGGCACTCATTAGTGAATATTTTTAAAACATCTCCTAATTCTTTATTTCAGAAAAAACCATACAAGCTTGATTTTCACTAGAACACCCTCCTTGATCAGACTATAGAACATTTTTTTCCTTGTGGGACCAAGGCTGTGAGGACAAAAGAAAACAAATTAGCCAGGTTCAGCATATGGTTTGAAGGGGGGTTGATTTTGAGAAAAGAATAAAAGAATTATTTCCCTGGTTGCTGATGAGGTGTCTGACTAAAATAATACCTTGTAAGTGTTAAAATAGATTTTGTTTTGTTTGAATGGTGATAACTACTGCTGTCCTCTGACAAAAGCTGCAGGAAGAGTCTGATTTAGATCACTGCTCTGCTAAGACCTCACCTGCCTTGGCCAGAGTTAGTGAGGCCACCTGGAGCTCCCTGCATAGGACTCTCTGAAATGTTTAGTAGATGCTAATAAGCAGATGCTCCAGGAGGCAGCCCATCCCTATACCAAGACAAATCTTCCAAAGGGGTAAAGAGTGCAGAAAATTCAGCTTAGACCCATCTCTTCTTTTTTTTTTTTCCTTCAGCATTGCAGTATCATACAGAAAGAACAACTCAGTGTTAAATAAGTTTAAATGAGAGAAATAATGAAATTGGAAAGAGAGAGAGGTAAGCCACTTTCCTAATTGGCTAGTACCTGGGATTTTTCCTCAAGAGTAAATATTCCACAGGTTTCACCCTGTATCCTCTTTTTTGGGCACTCTCCATTGCCACTGCAATATTTAAAGACTGTGCAGCAATCAGCAGTTTAGTCTCAGAATACACAGAAGTACTTTTCATCCTCATGATTTAAGTATTTGCAACTTGTACAGCAGACAATGAGACTCAGCTTCGCTGTGAGAAAACAAAACCTCAGAAAGGAGCTGTGCTAGCAGAGACCAAAGATAACATGAGATACAGACAGGAGAATATTCAGACTAGGAAGATTTGTACTTACCACGGGTTTAGGGGAAGTGGAGGTGGAAGTGTCAAGGAGGAACTCCTAACAGACCAAATGCAATGTGTGGAGTAAGTAGGAGGAAGCAGGAGTGAGTAAGAGGGAGTGTATCTGATGGGTGCAGCTTGAGGCTGAATTTCATCCACTGACACAGTAAAGAAAAATTCCCATGGTGGTAGTGTATTCTTAACTCCTGAAAGGACATGACTACATTAAAACTCCTACCTCTGGGAAATATTTTAAGCAGTATCTAAATTTTAAATGGGAAGCCTGGGTCAGGGAGGGGCTCCAGTGTAGCTAAAATCACCAATTCATTGAGTAGTGCACTCAAATTTTTGCTGCTTGATCCCTTGCATTAAGTGTAGGTCAAATCTCTCTGTCCTTTCCTGCTTTTTAGATTTTCTGTAAACGAAATAATAATTATGGCCCTAGCTCTGACATCTAACAGTGAACGTTATCATTAATTTGCTTCTAATATTTCAGTTGCTTTGTTCAGTGAAAGAGTTTGTGATTGACAAATACACAGTCCTGTTACTAGCCTGCCTCTCCTTTGTACATAGCACCCAACAAAAACAGGACTTGAAATATGAAGCAGAGAGAAACATAAAAAATAAAAAGTGGAAAGGGAAACAAAAAGCAGAAGCAGGGGAAAATAGGCAGAAATTATCAGGTGAAGCTCAAGGATTTGCCAGCTCTGCAGGCAAATAAGACTTCTTCTCAGGCATTCACATAAATTCACATAAACAACATTTCTTCCCCTCTCCTTTGCTCTTCAGAGTGGCACTAGTGGACTTACAATAAAGCTACAGGTTCATGTGGCACATCTGTCTTTTATTTGTTAGTGAGGGCAAACACTTGTGCAGGAATAAAGTTCTGCACTTTGGCAAAAATCAAATATTCTGTCTTCAATAAAATAGTGTTGCCTTTCACCGTAAGATTTACAAGCACCTGAAGGTGTGGTGAATGTTTTACAGCCTTAAGTGCATGTAAAGCCGTGCAAACCATAACCTAGGATTGTCTGAGAAGGCTGGAAAAAGGAAAAAAAAAAGATGAAGGTGTTTGTTGAAAGCTGAGCATATGCATTTAAGAATGGGAAAGAAGGAGGGAAAGGAAAGCAGCTATCTACACAAATATTCAATTTTAAATTGGAATGGCAATATCCTGGAATTGCTGGAATTTCACAGCTGGCTGCCGCATGGTGAAATGTGTGTATCTGAAAAGGTTACAGTTCCCAGTCATGCTGTGGAAAAACGTTCATAAATATCTGTGTTACGTAACAGGAGTTTCAGCATCAGAAGAGCGTGCAACAGATGCATGCTCAGAAATGCCAGCATACACTCAGAAATGTTTTTCTGACATTCCTAGAGTTAGGAATAGCGTGTCAGGAGGCTGTGGCCACAAGTGACAATTGTGCAGTGCAAATGCAGGTGCAGCAGGTTCTGTGTGGCTCCAGCAGCGTGCCTAGTGGGAGTGCATTGCTGCTAACAAACCCCTTACAGCCTCCCAAGAGAACTGAATCCTAAATGGCTTTCTGCTTCTGCCCTTATCCTCCCACTGCTCTCTCTGAGCAGTTCAAGGATTTGGCTCTTTCACCCCATCCCTTTGGCTCCCAATCCTTATCCTTCCCAGCAAGCAATTACTATTTGTTACTATATAATTTTTTGTCACGGGGATTATTGTCCTGATTACAGTCCCTGCCTGGGAGACTCAGGTGTAGGAATCAGTTTGTTTGCTAGAGTTGTCCTCAGGTGATTGTTTCATTGCAATGTATTTATAAGGCTTTTTGAAGCCACTCCAAAGGGAAATGAAAACTCCCCAGACCTGAGCCAAATGACATTATCTTATTTCAGGGGGCTGAAGAAAGCAGCTTAGTCTTAATTATTTATGACTGAGCGTGCAGAATACTCCTCTGGTGATTATCCATGTCTCACTTCCACAGGCAACCCTGTGACAGGCAGGATCACATGGGGGCCCATTTAGGGCTGCATGGCCCCGTATTCACTGACACCCTGTCACAGATTCCTATGAGAGCTCTCCTTGTAAAGCTGGGCAAATACATGGCAGAAGAGCAGTGGGAAGGAAGCCTGTTCACACCTCTTGTCCTAAACCAGGCTGAGGTTTCCTGTGGATGGGGTGGATCTGCTCTCACTAGCACTTGCTGTCTCCTGTGCTGTTGCCTTGGGACAATATCCAGGACAGCCAACCCTGCTTCAAAGCAGGCTGCAGACCCTGGAAAGCCTCCAGACTGAAACTGCTGTGCCTTCCCTTTTGTTGTTTACATTTTTGCATGCTGGATGGCATTGAAAGGTGGCTGACCTGGCATCTTTTGTGGGAGTGGAAGGGGCCATATGACAAAACTGTTATTCTTGATCAGTGAAATGTGTCCAATAACATGACCCACCATAGAACCAGAGAGAAGGTGAGCTGAAGGTCCAAGAGCCTCTTGGTCATCCAGATGCTGCCTGAGGCAGAGGTGCCATGAATGACTGCAGAACGAGCTCAAAGAGCCTGTCATGGCACACCAGACAGGGTAACAGTCCTGCCTAGGCTGCTGGTGGTAGCACAGTGCTGACCTGCCCTCCAAGGGAGCCCCTCATCCATTCTTTCTAAATAACTAATTCATCTGCAACTCAGAGGACTCTGTAGGCCATAAGTTCAGTGGGGGAAAAAGGGGGATCATCTGTAGGTAACTGAAAAAAACCCAGGAATTCAGTTATTGACCATCACCCCCAAGTATAGAGTGTGAAGACACTGAAAAGATGCTGAAAAGGTAGGCTATTTGGTCTATGCCAACCTCTGGCTTTTGTTCCTATTTTACTCCCAGTCTCCAAGCTAGAATTACTTACAGAGCTGGTTTGGGTTTCAGTGAAATGCAGTAAATGTTATCAGTGCACTTTCCATCTACCACCTGATTGGGAAATGCTTGAATTATTCCCAGTGTTACAAAGTCTACAAGTGTTCAATTTTATTGATCACTTTGATTTTGGTGCTGTGCACAGACCAAGGAGCCTTGCAGTAATATACAGAAACCCACCCTGTTCTGGAGGCCACTGACACAACTCTGTCAGCTTACTGAAATCATTTCATTTTGGGGTTGTATTTGTTTGGAGTATTTTGTAAAATTTATGTCACAAGGTAAATTTTTAGAAGGGTTTTCAGCTCTGCAACAGCACTAGCAGAGGTTAGCAATTCCTGCAGTCCTTTCAGACAACAGAGAGTGGGATTTCTTAAAAGCAAAGTATTTTTCAAGTAAAATTTTTAATTTATGATTTTGAGTAACTTAGTCCTTCCAGAAGTTTGCCAAAAGAAAACTAGGGCATCTGAAGTATTTTTTTCATGGTCCTCTAGTAAATATGCATATTTTGGTTCAAAAGAAAAGGTTAAACTGATATAAAAATGGACACTATTTTTGAGACAAAATAATTAAAACCAAAACAGAGCCTTATGCCTTCAGAAAGCTTCTTGATATGCTGGAAGGGCTCTGTTATGTTAGTGGAATATCCAGATGCTTCACAAATACACTGTGGAAAACAGCACCATGAATTATTATGTGTTTGAAGTTATCTGATGGAGATTTCTGTTGGGTTTTTTAAGGCTATAGTAATCTGGTAGTTTTTTTCTCCCTTTTGGGGGGTTCAACAGAAGTTCCTATGCAAACCAGCACAGCTGTAGGAGTTTTGAAGGAAGCTTGCTATCATCTCAGCAGACAGGCTGCTGGCATGGATGAATTAGCACAGCTGCTGTCTACAGTGTGATCTAATTCACGTGGCCATCAAAAAAGTGCAGTTTCAGTTTGTTAACATATTACATGAACAAGTGATTAAAAGGCACAGTGAAGTTTAAACAGTTTCCCAAATTCTGACTTTTTACAAGCAATTCATTGCTTTCAATATTGCTTTTGTATTTTTGCTGTGTGTTAACTTTCTTGATTCCACCTTAATGGTTTGTTTTTATCTAGGCTTCAACAGCTCTGCTGGATGCTACTCTTCTGTTTAGAAATGGGATTCCACATTACATCAGCCCTGTGATCCTGCTGCTCATGTGCTACTTGTGAGTAGAGACACAAACATACTTTCAATCCAGCATTTTATTTACAAGGAAATTAGGCCTAATTCCTCTGCTGTGAATCGAAAAAAAAAAAATCTCTAAACTGTTTGAGGGAAAAAAGAGAAGGGGGAAAGCTCCCTGCTTTTTACACTGTTGAAACTTATATTCACAGTTTTGAGAGGGGGGGAAAAAAACCTAATTCCTGTGCCACAAAATCAAAGCAACAGGGAAAAAGGAAGCCACTCTGGTATCTTTGCTTTCCAGCACTGAAAAATCTCCATCCTCACCCACAGGCAGCATGTTATATGCACAGATGGATGGCGGCATCCCCAATAGCATGGTCCTTTGTAAAGCAAAACCTCTGCCAACTCCTGGGCCAGAAATCCCCCACAGGGTCCCCAATGAGGCACATTTCCAATGGCAAGCAATAGGAACACAGGCAACAAAAGCCTTGGCAGGGCTGACTACTGGCTGCTCCTCGTGGCTCTCCCAGGGCTGCTCAGGTTGCCAGCACGGTGCCAGGAGGGGCAATTGATGCCACCCAGATCTGTGCTGGCAGACCCCAGATGCTCACCCACGCTGTCCAGACAGCAATCTGCCTCCAGGTCATGGAATAGCAGTGGTGGTGAGGTCTACTCCTGCTTTCCATCCCAGCTGTGAGAAGTGAGGGACTGAGGTGAGGACATCTGCAGCTGCTGCCCACAGCTCTGCTGCTCCAGGGGTGACTGAGGAGGGTTCATTTGCAGTGCTGTTAAGCATGACACTCCAAATCTAGATATTCCCTTCCAGTAGCCATAGAGGGTTGATGAGTGGAGGCAGAAAAACAGAACCACTCTAAGAGAGATGGTCAGTGCAGTACCAGGTCTCAGGTTCATTCAGCTTATCCACATCCACTGCATCCACTCCACGTGTCCCCTAGTTTGTGTAACAGCTTGGTGGGCAGACAAATCAGAATTTAGCCAAGTACTTTTGCTTTATCTTATTATCTGGTGTGAGCCCTTTGGATTAGTAATGCAGCAGAAACAATGCCAGCATCAACAAACCAGGGAAGAGCTCGAACGACGCTCACTCTAGAGCTGTGCTTACGATAAACTCCCAAAACAAGAACCAGTTCCTCCACTCTCACTTACAAGCGCAACACCAGAAGAGCACAAACCAAGTCCTGTTCTGCTGGGGAAGTGCTCAAGTCTGTAGTGGTGGGATAGCTGTGTCATGCAAGTCAGGAAATTTAAGATATTCCCAGCCAGTGTAAGCCAGATGCTGGCAGGTTCCCACACTCCCTTTGCTGCAGGCTCACAGCAGTGCTGAGTTTTGCTTCTTCTAGAAATTCCTGCCACCCTTCCCTGGGCTGTGTCTTCCACAGAAGTGCTGCTGTGGCTTGTGAGTGAAATGTGGGATGGCAAGACTGGCCTGGGCACCCATCAGGGAAAGTCAGACAGACCTCTGCCTGGGCTGGTGTGTCCCTCTTCATGGCATTTGTGGGTGGCACCCAGAGCTGCTGCTGACCTGGAGTCTGGGGAGAAAGGGGGTGAAAGAGGCCACAGTGACCTGTACCCAGGCAGATGGGACCTGGGTGGATCAGGATTCCCCCCAGGGACTCTGGGGTGCTGCAGAGATGCCTCCTCCACCTGGCCCTGCTCTCCCAGAGACCCTGGGGGCTGGGGCTGTCCTGTGCTTCAGAGCAGCTCCTGCATTGGTTCTGTCTTCAGTCGAAGGGATGGTCCATAGTGAAAAAGCATTGCAGCTTTTCTGTCCAGACACAATGCTAGAGAGAAAATCATCGGGGAGAGGGTGTATCATTTGATGGGAAAGTTTTTGGCAGGAGTCTGTAGCATTAATGTATTTGTTCATGTTGCTGTTGCTGCTCAAATGTAGCTCCCCAAAGAATCTCAGCTGACATAACAATCTTTGTGTAATTGTGAGGCATTGCTCTCGCGTTTCTCTCATGTCTTCATTCTCTGCTGCTTAACCTCTTCACCCTCGCCCTCATCCTCGCCTTCTTCAGGCTTGTCTCCTGCTGCGTTGCTGCTAGAAATCACTCTGCTCTCACTCTGTCAGCTACTTACTTATTTCCAAATCACTTCCTTTATTTTACTTCTCAGATTCCTCCACTTTTACAGCGATATATCTGTCTGTGTGTTCTCTCTTACATTTTCCCTCCTGCTGGTTCTTTGACAATATTTTCGTCCGAGGCTCAGGGATTATTTTGTGACACATTCTGTCTTATCTGCTAGAACAGATTTTGCATGGTCCTTTCCAGTTGTAAATACATTGTCTTTGCTGACTTTCTCTTCTGCAGACTTGATAAGGCTTTCAAAGAGCTGCACTTAATTTGAAGAAAACTTCACATAAGCCTTCTCTATGGAACTTACTGATATAAAATTGTTTCATATGTTCTGTTAAGAAGCTATTTAGGTATTTAATTCCTGCTGACCTGCAGCCAGCATAGAGGCTGCTCCCAGATCCCATTCTCTTGGCTGTTTCTGCGTTGCTAGTCCTGTGCCTGCACTAACACTGAGAGCATGGATGGGGGGACACCAGCAATCCTGGGAGATATGGACCCAGCTGTGAGGTGCTGGCTGGTGCTGCTTTTCCTCATTTCTTCATTCCTACCTTGGTTTCAAAGAACAAAGCTCAAAAGCAGATTTGAGTTCTCTGCCATTCAAAGCTACAGCAGGACATGAGTGTAGAAGCAGAAAATTGCTGGCATACATGCACTGAATTGATGTTTAAGCACTGGAACCAGTTTTCTGATCCCTTTTCTGAATGGTGCCTGGATAAGCGGTGTTTTGCTTACACAGGCAGACTCTGATTCTGTTAAATGATAGGAAACCTCCAGTGAGCTGGAGTCTCTGCCCCCAGAAATAGAGCTCTGGGTCTCTGCCTGTGTTTGGATGACTCTGAGGAGGGAAAACCTTAGGCAGAGAGGGCTCTTCCCAGCCAGTTCGAGGGTACAAGTGTGTGGTTTTGAATGTATGAAAGTACAGGGCTGGCTGGATACGGATTCCATGCAAGTTTGTGCAGGATGGGGTCTGAAACACAGCTGACCTCTGCGAGCAGAGCTTCCAACCTGTGGGAGATGCACCCCGGGCAACTTTCTGGGCCAGGAGATGCTGTCCTCTCTCCTTGCCCCGTTCTTTGGTGTTTGGGGCAGGGAAAGAAGCTGAGAAATGAAACGAGGCAGGAAGGCTGCACGAGAGTCTTTTATCAGGTACATCTTCGTTTTTCAAGTGCCTATCATATCACGCAAACTGCTCTTGAAGAGCCCTCCATTTACCCTCTCCCCTAATTAAATGTGCACTTCATTAATGTAAATTGGGGGTTTAATGCTCTTGTTGAAATTCTGAAGAAAGTGCTATGGCCTTGCGAAATGCTTAAGCATCATTGCAAATTAGATTAGGGACCAAGAAAGGCAGTAAAATTAGAATGATAATGGTTGATGTGGCTTCCTGACAGGCGTGACTATTCAGGGATCAATGGGATGGAGAACAGTTTCCCCCAGCCTAAAGCGAAAGGCAGGGACAGACGTCAGCCTACAGATGTGGCTTTTGGAAGCTCTTTCAATTAGTTTAATTTGGTAAATGGTGGGGATTTAGAGGCTCTTAGCCAGTCATACAAGACAAGAATACATTGAAATGTTTTTTCGCTTTTTAACATAAAATAGGATTGGCCACATTT
>JAOTQP010001652.1:11049563-11070451 GCA_026413545.1 Cichladusa arquata
GGCTCCTGTGTGCTTAGTTTGACAGGGCTCCTGTGTGCTTACTTTGACAGGGCTCCTACGTGTGCTTGCTTGGACAGTGAACTTGGGGCTTTAAAATGGAAATGCTGGCCCTGGAGCTGGCTTGGGAGCTGTCCCTGCCGCAGCCCCGGGCGGGGGTCTCTGCCCAGGGGGAGCACACTCGGCACAGCTTGGGAAGCGCTGGGGATGGGATTGGGGGCACAAACCAGGTTCTTAAACACGGGGGGTGGTGCGATGGGGGTTTCTCTGGACCCCGCTGAATGGACACGAGTGCCCCCGGCTCTCTCTCGGGGCTCCAAATCTCCACTGCTCTCCCCTGCTCTCCCTCCTTCCATCGCGCTCTTTGCCTCTGCAAGGTCGGGGGGGAAAGGCAGCTGGAATCTGCGAACAGCGCTCCTTTTTGTGTCTCTGCCGGAGCCAGGAGCTGGAGCTTGTTTTTTAATCCCCTCGCTGGATAGGCAATTGTAGTTAATGAGGTGGAAAACAAGTCCGACAGACAAGTGGCGCTGAGACTTGGCTGGGTTTGCGCGAGGAGGAGGTAAGGAAGAGGAGGGTGCTCCAGACTGAGGATTTCTTTACTATAAATGTGCGAATAAAAAAAATAAAAAAAACCAAAACCACCAAACCAAAAACCAGGAACATCAGCTTTTATGGAAAGCTAATGCCTCAGAAACAAATCAAAGGGCGCAAAGCTGTGCAGTGGTGCAGGGGGTGACTCCGAGCACAGCCCCATTTAAGGGAGGTCCTGCCTGAGCTTTCACTGTGAGCCTGGCCAGTCACTGGGCTCCAATAATGTCCCCTAATCCTCTCCTGACAGCAAATAATTCACGTGCCTGCAGTGAGGGTGTGTGTTTGCCGGAGGGAGAGGCTCTGCTCACCAGAAAAGAGCAGCTTGGGATCCATAGGGTTGGCTAAGCCTTGCACAAGAGGAGTAGAGCAGCACCCTAAATGGGGTGGCTTCCCTTGTGACTTTGGGTACTCCTCAGCCACAGGACAGCATCCCTATTGAACTCAGCAGCTCAAAAGTTAGGGTTTGGATTTGACTGACATGGACTCGGATCCCTCCCTGTTTGAGCATTGCAGTGATGCAGCGGCACATGCCAGGAGCTCTGGGTGTCAAGCACCAAGCACCAGGCACAGAAGTACAACACCTTTGGTAATTCCTTCCCCACTCCAGCCAGTGTAATGTGCAGCTTTGCTCGGTGCTGGGCAGCTTCCCTGAAGCAGCCTGTGAAATGACTGGGATTTTCTCGTTGAGCATCCCAAAAGCAATCCCAGCCATCTGTCCCAGAGGAGGAGTGAGACCTGGGACCAGAGCACCTGATTCCACAGAGCTCAGGATGGAGATGCCCTGTGAGCAGCAGATGAGAGGCTCCTGCAGAGCTTGGCAGGCCAGTGCCTTGTGCGAGCTATTGCTACTGGTCTTTCAATTTCATTAGCACTAAATTCACCTTTACAAAAATTAAATTTTTAAAAACTGCTTGACTTGGCAAGGGCACCAGCTGAAAGATCAAGTTACTGTTTGTAAATGCCAGACATGAATTAATTTAGCAGTGCACTTGTCCTGACTTTATGAAAACATATCCCGAATATTGACTTTTTCTTTCTTCAGTAAAACCTTTTTTCCTTTGATGGGTGAGGCCTTTGTCTCATTCCGGTGGGCTGGTGTTGAGTCACTCTGAAGCTTTCTCAGTGTGCTGCTCATTTGGGAATGTGGACAAGATGTTGCTGGGCCTCTGCTGCCTCCTGGAGAGCTAGGTGAGAGAATTTAATGCTGCTTTTGGGAGATGAGTATTTCCAGTGCACTCAGGGCAAACCTGAAAAGTGTGAGCTGTGTCATCTTTTAAACAGAGAGATCGTAACATCATCAGCTTTGAAAGAACACTGGTAATCGTGTCTGGCTGCCAGTTACCCCAAAACTTTTTGCTGTGGAAAGGGGTAATGGCAGTTGGGCCTTGTTAACCTTAAAAGGGGAAAAAACCCTGTGTTTAAAAATAGATGTATCATTTTTAAAACAAAAGAAGGGAGATGGACTCCTTGCAAGTCAGAGGAAGTATCTGAAGGTGCTTTTTCTGTATGCCAGCTCACACCCTGAAAGCTGCAGCTACAGAGCCTGAAAGAAAACCCACAAGCACAAAATAGGTAAAGGGAGAGAAAAGAGCAACCAGCAGGCAGAGCAGATGGAAAACAACAGGGGAGGAGCTAGTTAACCTCAGGTCTTCTTTAGGCAGTGGGTAAGCAGTTTGCTCCTGCAGGTCTCCCTGCACCCCTGTGGACAGCCCGCTGGGAAGCAGAGGCTTTCCCTGCTGTAAGGGCATGATTAGGTGTGGCCCTGTGGATCACTCTCACTTATTCAGCTGTTAAAGCAGCTTAAACCCTTATAAGAACATTAACATTTGGGTGCCAATACCAGCTTGACCTTTATTCATAAAGTGCAAAGAGTTGGAAGTACAACAGATTGGTTGCCAGCCATTGCCTTTTATGTGCAGTTTAGAGGCTTTGATTTCTCTCCCCTTTCTTCCTTTAATCTGACATCGCTGCCTTGAATATGTTTGTGCTCTGAGTAAACAGGGCCAGTGCAGGCCTCCCTTTTTGAAGAACTGTGTGTCTGTGTGAGAGTGAGGTGGGGGTGAGGTGACCTCAAAAAAAAAAAAAAAAGTTTGCCTTTGGAATTAGAGGGCTTAAGAATAGATGGAGGACACCAGGGTTGAATGGAGCTGTTCACAGATCTCTGAGTTGAGCTCCACATCAGTCCTCAGGAGCCCCAGCTATTTATTCCAAATAGCTGTGTACATGAGAGTGAATGAGAATGTAAGGATTTATATTGACTCTCCTGGACTTTTCACTTCATGACACAGACAAGAGAGAAACTCCAAGTGGTGCACAACAAAGGTGAAGTGTCTGAAACAGTCATACCTTCTTGTCCAACAGCCATCTGGTCCCACCTTGTGTTCTTGGGTTACTTCTGAGGCAGGAGAGATGCCCAAGACTGGTTTGTTTTTGTTTTTTTTTTTAATTTCTGGTGACATATATATGCTGGTTTTCTGTGATTTTCTGTTTCTTACCCATTCTGCAGAGTGATAGAGTCAAATCATGGCTGACTGTTTTCCAGAAGCATGGAGGAAAAGCCAAGAGGAGAATACAGGGAAAATATGTCTAAAGTCTTAGCAAAACCAACCAGCAGGATTATTGGCTGACACCATCAAAGCCATCATACACTTGGGACACCCTGACCTTAATTGCTCAAAAGTAGCAGCTTCCTAATAGCTTTGGTAAAGGTGGACCTATGAATTTCAGTGTTGTTTGGGCACTTGGCTCTGTCTTTGAAACTCCTTTAAGCTTTTAGTACTGGTTTAGACAGCTTTTTGATATCTTTGTTTATAGGATACTTGTCTTCCATAGATCCTGCAATGCTTTGTCACAATCTGCTTTGTCAGGACATAAGTTTTTCAACCACACTGTTTATGCATAAGTATGACCTAGAGAACTGCATTAAAACAAAAAACAAACAAATGAAAAAAAAAAAAAAACACAAAAAAACCCACACACACAACCAAAAAAACCCCCCACATTGTCTTTTAGTGGTCATACAGCTACATCTGCAATGAGGCTGATGACTTGTCTTCAATGGAAATGCCTTTTAAATTCATGTGGTACTTCCATCTTCCATCTTGAGCTGGAGGTCTTCTTGGCCTTCTGACTGACTGATGCTGCAGGGAAGCAATCTTTTCTATCCTACTTCCCTCAGCAGTGGGGTTAGTTTTGATTTCTCCAGGTGTCTGTCTCTTGGCTGTTGTGTAACTGTCAGCAGACTTTGTTCTGCCCTTGTCCTGCACATCAGCCTACCCTGAGCCTTCTTGCCTTCTCCAGGATTTCAAACCCCTGCCCAAAGCATTCACTTCAATAAAAGTGCTTTTTTTTTGTGCTGAGAAAATATATCTTTATAGCAGAGAGAAGGTCTGAATGAACATTTCAAGTCTTACCTGTCACAAGCCATTAGCTGAATTGCTTAAAGAAATCCCCTGACAAGTGTAATTGCTGGTTTTGTGTTACAGAGCTTCATGATATTGCCCACAAGAAGAAATTCTGTTACAAAAGCCCCTTCTGTTTAATAAAGTAATTTGTTCCAGTTACAGTGATAATAAAATTGCTGAAATGAAACAGGATTGTTCAATGAGGACTTGAATCCAATTTGCTGTACTAGTACGATTACACTTTTATCTCTGTGTTTACTCATTTGTAGAATTGCTACCAGACTTTTTATATGCAATTAATGGGATTAATGGTTCCCAGTACAGGAAAGACAGAGCCCAGGAGCACAGCACCTTATTTTGTGTGTCAATGACACACCAGCCTTTTGTGGAGTGCTGCCTCAGGGTGTAATTCAGTGTAACATGCTGCTTTCCTCTCTGTTCTTTGCAACAGGTGGAGGGGATCTCATGGTATTTGATCTCATGGTTGGTAGTTACTACATTTGTACTGCTGTAAGGTCAGAAGAGTTGCTTTTGTGTCACTGCTGAGAACAGAATTTTATCTATGGTTCCTGGGGGAAGGGTGGCAAGACACGACCTCTGTCCTTTGAGTTCAAAACAACTATGAAACAATTGTTTATTTATGCCATGTTTTGGGCTTTTTTTTTTTTCTTCCTTGCAAGTCTAGAAATTACTTATTGAAGATTTGTGAGCCACGAAAAAGGGTGATTTTTCACTTGATGGTGACCAAGAGAGTGCCCACAGAGATAGATCTACACTGACTTTTCCTTTTTCAGATTCTGCAGAGAGGAAGATGAAGGAGAAAACCCATAGTGTGCTGATGTGGCTTCACAGCTCACACATTCAAATAACATGTGCCAGCTTTTGTTCCTCTGTTTCCTGGCACTCTTGTAGCAATTCCAAACCTGTAAGACTGATATTTGACCCTCTAAAACTGGCGTTATTGGAGGCTTTGAGCAGAGAAAGCGACCAGTGATGGAGTACGTGAGCACAGAAAGGGGAGTTTACTTAATCCCTAAAGCTTGCCATGAGGTGACTTCAGGTGCAAGTGCTCCATCAGTTCCTTCAATCCAAGCACAAACACATTTAGCTCCTGATGAGGGAATGCAGGCATGCTCTGTGTGGTTATTAATATTCCCTTGAATCCTCGTGGCACCAGTGCCGAGCTCACTGCTGCCCACACACAGAGCCAGGACCAGCACTGCTCCAGAGAGCTGGCAGTGTAAGCAACAGCATACACAGCCTAAGGATTTGCAGTCCTGGAGACAAACCCAAGGCCCCTCTGACATGTTGCTAACTCAGGGATATAAGTGGACTTCACTAAAAACCAGACAGATTAACTTGTAAGGTTTGACTTAAGTGCCTGGACTGGAGGGGAAGAGCTTGCCAGCTGCCTTTGGGGCACCCCAGTCTGGATGGGATTTTTCAAGGGTCTGCTCCCAGCTCTAGGGCCATGAGGCTGGATTCTCAGCTCAGAGTTCACAGCTGATCGTGGCCAAGTGGGTTTTGTGCATGTATTGGACAATCTGGAAGAACCTGCTGGAAGGGTGTTCCTTGCTCCAGTTAGATGCTTTTATATTTAGTAAGAGAGCTAGACCTCAGAGTCAAATACTGGCATGTCTTTTATGCTAATTTAAAAAAAAATGAAGATAAAATTAGACAACTTCTAAACTGCTCATGTCTTAACACAGAAACAGCCAATGTAGAAATGGTTTCATGATGCAGTAGTGGAAAATACCAGGGAAGCAGGGAAATCATTTATATGGTGCTTATTTTACATTGAATTTGATCAGATTAAGTTCTAGAATGCAAGTGGCTGATATTTTCCCTTAGTGGAGTTCTGAGTCCATCTAAAGCCAGTAGAAGCCTATAGCTACAGGGGCTGGCTGGAATTCCTTCTGGGCCAGGTTCAAGCCTCCTTTCATCTAGAATATCACTGCTCTGTGCTGGGGTAAATGAGGAACCTCAGCCTGATGCATTGGGTGGCAGAAAGAGCTACTGGCAGTGTTGTGGCTTATAGCAGAGGCTTTGACATGTGGGCAGGGAATCTGGAGCAGAAACTGAGTTGCTCCTGTTGCATTGTCTCCCCAGCAGAGTTCAGAGCTGGCTTGTGGCAGGGGGTCACTGCCCACTGGAGTGGGTGACTGAATGCCAGGTCAAGGTGCCTGAGGGGGAGTCTGCAGGTGGCTTGAGTAACCTCTGCTCCAGTCCCACAGAGTTCTTCCCTCTGCAGTCATTAAGGGTGCTGCATTACTCCAGGGAGGGTACTGGAACCCTTGAGAGGGAACTGCTTGGAGATGTCTGTCAATTGCCATAACTATTTGGTAGCAGTTATCAAACACAGAGCTCCATGCTATCAAGGATATTTTCAGCATCTTATGAAACTCTTCATGTGGGCACAAACATCTACTTTCTCTCCCTAAAACCCCAAGATGCCTCTTTCCCATGGAGACTAGCTGAGGGGGGTGAGCAGTGACAGCAGCTGTGGCTTCTGTTCTCTGCCTCCTTGTACACTGAGGATGCCCCTGTGATGTGTGGAAGTTTTTCAGTGCAGAGTGTAGGTACTTCTGAGTCCCTGGGGATTTCCAGTGTCCACAGCATGATGCTTTCCAATCTTTTCATGGGAGGTCTCTATCTCCCCAAAGTCCCTACCATCTTGCTTTGGGTACTGATTAAGCTGATAATAGAATAAATAATAAGTGCTAGCCTAGTTCTCAGCTGCCAGCCTTCTTGACAGTCTTTGTTGGACTGCAGTCAGCTTATAAACCCTAGAGCAATAGATTATCCACCATAAACTGTAATGTTTTCTGTACCTTGGCACTTTGTAAGGACTCTCACACAGCCTGTCTCAATCACTTTCAGTGTCCTGATCAAAGATTTCTGACTTATTTGAGCTAACTACCAGTATTTTTCCCTTTAGTGCTGTAGCAGTGTCAGCTCTGAGTGTTGATACAATGCTGGTCTGTTTGCCAGTGTGCTCATATATCATGCAGCTTCACCATTGAAATAAGGTGAATATAGTCTTAAGAGGAATGTTGAATTTTATGTATGGTGTAATCCAGAACCCACCAATGTTTTAAAAGAGACAGGGTCAGGGGGAGGAGATGTTTTGTGGATATCTATGTCCTGTGAATTCAGCTGTCTGAAAGGTCAAGCTTGTTAGGGATACTGCTGATAATTCTCTTGCAGTTCCCAGACCTTTGTGCCCTATGCTGACAGCTCAAACCCACCACCCCTTACCACGACCCCCCCAAAACTCAGATCTTTCTGGCAATGGGACAAGACCCAGCAGAAAGTGGGCTGGCAGAAGACAGCCTCCACTGGGAGGACCACACAAGGCCTGGGAAAGTTTGGGAAGCAGGTTTGGCCACACCACTGAACACGGGTGCCAGGGCTGGGAAAGGGCTGCACACTGAAAAGCTTCAGTAAAGGAGTGTCAGGCCCACTCTTGGGAGAGGAGAGTGGCTAGGGCACAGGACACCAGGCTGGGCACTTGCTGGCTGGTTTATCCTTTCCATCATCACAATAAAATATGGTTGTGCTGTACCTATTGCTGTTTGTGTTGAGTGTCCAGAGGCAGTAACAGCCACCAGGGCTCTGCTGGGCTCAGAGCTCTGTTAAAACCTAGTACAGGTTTGGGATTTTTTGAGGAAATTTATGTCCCTTTTATAAAGGATCAGGCATCCTTTGAGAGATGAGATGGCAAACAAAGCTGAGGAGGGCACATTCCCTGTCAGGCATCAGCTCAATGGCATAAATGTGAATAGCTACGAAGCCTCTTGATCCCAGCCCTAGTTTTATACACACTACACCACACCTCCTTCATGGCAAATTGGATGAAGAGGCACAACACTCCTTTTTGGAGATAGCTCTGCTACACTGGTGTATTCACACTGTCAGAACGACTTTGAGTTTAAGAAGAAATGAAAGCTAGAAGTGACTGGGTGTTTGCATGTCAAATCAGGAGGGCTTTGCCTCTGTTGTTAAGCAAGCAGTCTCCGGTGTTAGACTGAGTTTCAGCAAGCTTGTGAATTCAGAGTCAAGAGCAAAACTCCACTGGCAGGGGTCCCTCTTGCCAGATTGGGCCTTCTCTTTGCATCCTGTGACATCCTCTGTTGCCCTTGGACACTTTAAAGAGAAAGAAACAGTGGTGCACCCAAAGCCCAGGTGAATGAGAGTCAAGATGAGAATGCAGTGCTGAGCCACATTAGGGAGCTGAAACCTGTTGCCAAGAATTAAGAGTATTTAATTCGAGTGGATTGTTGCATTACTTGTTTTTCCCCACAAGCTGTTGGGGACCTCCCTGGGCCCCTTTAAGAACCCCCTCAGTGTGGAGCAGCTCCTGGTCCCTTTGGCCAGACGTGGCAGGAATGGATGGGCTGTGTGCGGCGGGATCAATTGTAAAAAGTGGAATTAGTCATTCTAAATCATGCAGCTGTGGTCGAAGGGAGCTCTTCTAAAAATCATTAAACAATCATGTATTCCTATTGATTTATTCAAAATACCTTGAGGGAAAGCAGATTAAACACAAGGTAAAAGTAAACTAATGCAGATTAAATGGATGAAGGATGGGCCGATAGTTCCCTAGGTAGTTTTTTTACTAATGAGAGGAAAATTATATGTACACTATTACCAGTATAAAAGGGTCTATTAGAGGTCTTTTGCTTGACATATTTATGTATTTCAAATACTAAGTAGCACAGTGAATTAGGTTTACTCTGGACATTTGTTATTTTTATTGCATCTCCAAGTGATAAACAGGGCTTTCTCTTGAGGGCAGCACACTGCTTTTCTCAGGAGGCACAACCCTATCTGCATAGCAAAATGCTGAGATGACAATTGCATTTTGGATGACATTTATTAGCAATCCAAGTGCAGTTTTATGCCCACTTTGGAGGATCACAGCCAGGGTTTAAACTGAGGGGTGCAGGCATAGGTCAGTATTTGTAGCCACCATCACCCCACCTTATTTCCACTTCATCCTCCCATGCTGCTGCTTTTGAATGGCATTCATCCAGAAGCCATGGGTGACACATTCACTGTTCCATTCATTCAAGTGTCACACACTTGCAGCAGTGCCCTGAGGACAGCAACGCTGCAGGGAAGATGATTTTGTTAAAATGCAGTGGAGTTGCCATGTCAGATGTGCCTGCTCACGTGTGCTTGCTCTGACTGCTGCTTGTGCTCAAGAGGAGCAGGTCCACACCCTGGAGACAGCCACATCCAGCATGATTGGAAACAGGGCAATCATACTTGATGCAATCAAGCTGCAGTTTAAATTTAGGGCAAGAATCCTCACTTTTGGTTTATTGAAGTGTCTGAATGTGGTAGAATCAACCACATTGAATATTAAATGCCAGGAGTCACTTCATAATTTTGCAGAAACTCAGAAATTGTAACACAGCTTTCTCCTGCCCATAAGGTTGGGGCTGGTGACCTCAACCTTCTTGCATTACACAGACTGCTTCTGGGTTTTCTGCAATGACTCCAGTAAACAGTGGTTTTCTAAAAGATATCTCAGAGGATGTTAATATTGTATAGGAAATTATGTTGCTGTGTTGAAAGATTCATTTGCAAAGCCAAAATAACATTATTGGGAAAAATAAATATATGGTCTTCATTAGAGGGTATAGTGGTTTCCAGTTTTGCCTATACATATGCAGAGTGGAATGTGAAGGAATCATAACTAAGTGGATTAGTTGTATACCTTATCTACTCTTGCAATTATTGCTCTTGTCAAATGATGTATCTAAACTAACCTACAAAATGAGACCTTGTCATGCCAGATAAAAAGCTCAAAAACACATTGATGGATAATTTCATTATATGCTGCGCTAAATTAAAATATAGGTCGTAATCTGCAGGTATTAATTTACAGATCTTTAGGTTTAGTATGTAATTTGTGCATAAACCACAAGCCATGGCACTGTTATGGTCTTGTCAGTCAGTACAGAAATATTTGCCCAACAGTTACTGGGGGAAGTGTACAATACAGGAACGCCTGAAGATGGGATAAACAAAGTCCAACTCGCTGGAGAAGTGGAAATGTTTGATTTCATAAAGTAGTGATTGCTCACCAGCATGTGGTGATCCTAAAGGTGACATTGGCATGTTTGGGAAGGGTCTCATGCTGGCTGGTGTGAGTGTGGTGTGGAGGAAAATCCTGGGCTGTAAAAGTGGCAAGTGATGTCCTGTGCAGATCTGCTAGCCAAGAATTTCGGAGACCTTGTGGAAAGCTTCCACAGTTTGAATTAGGTTTGTGTTGTAAAGTGACTAGGTTTTGTAAGTTTGTCTCCAAAACAAGTATTTCTGGGCTTTGAACAGAGTGTGTCTGCTTCATAAAGCTCTCCTAATCAAAATACAGATATTGACATCAAGCACTAATAAGGATATAGGGTAAATTGTTGGGTTCCTAGAAAGAGCAACAATGGAGAAACAAGAAACTGGTATTCAACCCAGCAGCAAGAGAGGAGTTGTGTCTGGAGCTGGAAGCTGCTGCTTCTGCCAACAGGTAGCTGTGCAGTGAGAGCAGGGTGCTGCAGCTCTGGCTGCTCTGGGGCTTGCATTTCTCCCACCTCCCAAGGCCATAATCCCTTCCCCAGAGGCATAAAGCAGCTTCTTCTGATTGCAGTGCAGAAGGGAAGCACAAACAGCATGTGATTTGGGGCTCTCTCATGCCTGTGATTCTGGACTTAACTGAAGTGATTAGGTTGCTGATACCCACAAGGAAAGGGAGAGGTTGCCACCACACAGCAGGGGTCCAACCTGCTGGAGAAGTGAATTCTGAGCTGCTGCAGCTTGTTGGCAATTGTAATATGCCAAATTCAAGCTGATTCCTTAAAATTTAAAGCTGAAACTGGACACTTTTGAGTTGTTTCATGAGTGTTCAATCATTTTTGTTGTGCAGGGTGATGCTTTATCAGACAGTCTGACACTCACTTTAGTCAACTAATTTTAATCTGGTTTATTTTTCCCTTGCTTGCTTCCCAGGGCAGCATAGCCAAATCCTGTCCCTTAGTCATGAGAAACTGAATGGTGAATCTCAGTCTCTATTTCCATTATCTTTTTCACCTCAAAATACTATTCTTCAAAATCATGTTGTCCATAAGGAAGTCTGCAGCCTGTTAACAACACAGAGGTTTTGTTTCTGTTAGTTTCCAAGTACAAGGCCTATCTACTATTAGTACATAGAGGCACATATTGAAAACCAGTTTTTGTTTACATATGCAAATCATTGGTGTTTCTGGGCATTTAATGAACTGCAAAACATAGCAAGTCTCTCTTTCCATGGAGCAGGGAGTGCCCACGGTGGAACTCTCTATGGGAGGGAGAGCAGTGGCAGCAGTGAGATGTAATGCCAACATACCTTGTGGTTTAAAACAAACTTTCAGATAAGCTACATTATTGCCAGGTAACAGGAAAAAAAAAAAGGGTAACAGCTTCAGTGTGCAGCTCCAAGCAGAGAGCTGGCTGATAGGCTCTGGTCCCACCCTCTGGTCCAGCTTTTCAGGAGGGTGCAGCCCTCCCCAGTGGCTCAGAGAATCAACCCCATTCACCACTGTTCCTTTTCAGAGCTCTCCTGTTACCTTCTTGTGGAAGATCTTGGAGCTGAAGAATGAACTCTTTCAAATTTCTTTTCTTAAGAGTTGTTCCAACATTACCGGAGGGGGAATTTGTGGGGGGGTGTAACTTAAGTTTTTTGGCCCCTGTGTTCAGAACAGCAGAATTCAGCTTCAAATATTTTTGCCAACTATAGCTTTCCACCAAGTCCTATCAGTAGGATCTTCAACACTTAAATTCAACAGGTATCACTTGATGTATTCATTTTTTTAGACATTCAGAGCTATGCATAGGGAAATTGAGATGGTTGACTACAGGAATCACCTGCAAGGAGATACAATTCTCTGAAGGGCATAGGGCAAGCTTTGGGCATTGCAATCATCTGCAGTAGATCTCAACCTGGCTCAAGATGCCTTCAGCCCAGCAAGGAGCAAAAGGAATAACCTTTTGGAGACATCAACTGCAAGTAAAGTGCAGTGGCAGGCAGAGAGGGAGAGAAGTTCAGGATGCAATCCTATCAAACATGAAACAACTGGCTTTCCTGGTGGAGAGGGAGGAGGTTCCTTGTGCTGTAACTCACTGCCAGACAAAAAGCAGTTGCACCTGGCATGGGAAGGCTTGCTTGTAAGCCAAAAAACAAAGCAAAATATTTTAAATTATTGACTTAATTACCTCTTGAAAAAGATTAATGTAGTCTATTAAAAAAAATTACTATAGTCTGATTTTTTAAACAATAATTTATTGGTTTGTCAAATTGGAGATTTGTTTCCCTTGGCTGTTTCAGGAGGCTGTCTTGACTGCCAGTACCAGTTCAGCCGAGTTTTCTGTTCTGCAGGAAGATAAAACTGTAGAATTGTCAGACTTAATCAGGGCAGGCAGTCCATCTGATCAACTATCCTGTCACCAGCTTCCTTGAAAAATAAAGACAAGGTTTGTTTGTTGCTTTTTTTTTTTTTCTTTTGCTGCGCTTTGGCATCTTCAAAGCCTCTCTGCTCTGTATCCCTTACCTTGCTGTTCAGGCTGCCTCTAGTCAGAGCAGAGGGAGAGAAGTATTTCCAGAAAACCAGTTTGTCCCACCTGCTAGGTATCAATTCTTGGGTAGGAATTCAGTCCCAGAAACTCCTTCAGAAACATAACTTAAAGTGACAATAATTGCTTTAGAGGAATGAGGGAGTAAATTACAACAAAAGCTTGCCAAGTAACACTAAACAAAAAATAAATACCAGCTTGAGGGAGAGGAGGGAGAAAAGCTTCTGCTGTAAGAGATTTATACCTTGTACAAGTCTGTCTTGAATAATTTCTGAGTCAGTAATAAATAGATATGATGAAATATAACCTGTCATCATGTTTGACCCACAAACTATCTTTCCATTTGGGAGGAGAAGATCAGCATTTTCCCCATCTCCCTATGTATATGGGGCACCATTTCAGTTCCTTATTGTCATTGTGGCAGTGCAGCCCATGAACAAAGCCAGTTATCAGCCTGTGGAGAGATGGACATTCCACCTATAAGTGAAGCTGTTGCAAGGGAGTTCCCAACAAGGGCATATTGGAAGTAGAGAGGAACCTCAGGAACCATAAGCAGAACAAAGTTTTCCCTACCTAATTTCACAAATGAGGAAGTTATGGAGCAGTAGGATGGTTTTTTAATAAGTTGGTGGTAGTCCATTGGGTTTATGTGATCTCCATGGTTACACAATGCATCACAAGAGACATCAGTAAAAAGCTGCATTGTAACAAACAGCAATGCCTTGCTGCATCATACAAAAGTTCTCAGCTCTTGGTTAAGAGGCAGGAAAATAATAATCAGAGTGAGTTGGAGATTGACTCTGAGTGCCCATTTAAGCCATTCCTTGTCTGTTTCCAAGGTCTGCTATGAATAAAGAACTTAACAACTGCTGGATATCCACCTAAGAAACAAAATACACCTTTAATATAATCAGTATCAGATATGTTTTTACACCAAGCAAGCAGCACTGCTGGTTTCTCTGGCTTAGTGCACAGTCATCGGAATAAAGCCACTATACAGTGAATTATTAGGGTATTTGGAAAGTGAGATTTGATTTGTGAGGGTTTATGTTATTCAGCATTTAGGCAAGCAATAATTCTGGATGCCCGTGAGCTGTCAGGCCAGGTCCTTTCCTGGAAAAATGCCAAGCAAAGCTTATATTCATGTTTTGATGACATTAAGTGTTTTGTGTCTTTTTGCCTGAGGCCTGATGTTTGTCACAGCCTAGACAGCAGTGACAAAAAACATGAAGCATGGGATTTTCATAAAGAGTGGTGATATTTGTCAGTCACTTGGATATATTTGGTGAGTTTAACCCTGTCCAATTGATGTGCTAGTGTAGGTTGGTTTGATGCTTTTAAATTATTAAACATGGATGGAAAATTTAAAACATCTTATTGCAAAATATGATAGGCTTATCTGACTCTGTTTTTCAAATCAGGCATCTTGATATTAGTTAGAGAAACGTCGGTCATCATCTTCCCTATTGAATAAAACTGGAATTCTCTCCTTTTTTTTATTTTGTTGTGGCAGAGCCATGATATTTGCTGTTTATGAGAAACAAGCAGACTTGTGTAAAATAACTATTGTCAATGAACTATGTTATCTGGCAGCACTGAACACACTCAGTGGATTAAAACTGAAAGTCTGTCATGATCTGTGTGACTGACAATATCTCACCCCCTTCTCTTGGCTCCTTTTGATAAGCAAGAAATGGCAGTGCTGGGGATCGTTCTGCCAGCTGGGAATCTGTCCTGCAACTTCAATGCCTGAGAGCTGTGCTTGGCTCTCTTGTTCTGCACTCTACCTTCCTTGGGAGCAAAATAAAATTAAACCTAATGGAAGGTCTATTTAACCACAAAATTTGCAAAATGAGACTCACTGGTGCACATCACGATCCAGGGCCCTTGAGTGTGTGAGGATGTTCTCAGCTGATTTCAATGAATTTTGGATAAGGCTGTATGGTTTTAACTGCACTCACAGCTATCATATTTATTCATGTTTGTGTAAGCTTTTTCCCTTCCACAAAGTCTATTTTTCCATCCTGCTCTGACCCTGTAGCCTCTGTTTCAGTATCAGTTTCTGAGGTCCCTGTTCATTTTACAGCTTAGGAATGATGCCACCTGCCTACAGATAAGGGTCTCACCTGAGCTGGAAACCACAAACAAAATCCAGCCAGCGTGAAAAACAAAACTTGCTTTCAGACACAAACACCTTCAACAATGACAAAGGAAATACTGAAAAATTACTGGTGAGGCAAATTGCTTCTTGGATGAAGTGCTCTTACTTGAGAATTTGTCCTGTCACGAAAATCCTTTTCCAAATTCATCTCATGCCTCACGTCTGAAGCACAGACGAGCATGCAAGAGGTCTTGCTATTTGACAGAGACAAAATTCTTTATGCTTGCCTTCAGTTCTCATAATAACTTTAATTTTCTGCCTTTCACATTAATTCAACTTGCAAAATTTGTTATGCAGATGCAATGCAAACCACTGCAGCAGAGAGCAAGCTGAGCAAAACTTGCAGTCAGAACCAAGTTATACTTCTCATTCTCAATAGCAAAACTGTACAGGAAAACCTACAAACCCACCCTGAGTCTGCCAGGTGAGCTGTGACAGATCTGATTTTGCCACCTGAAGAGATCACTGCCCTTTCACCAGCAGCATCAGCCCCAGCTGAGTTACAAGGGCAGCCTGTGCTCCCAGGAGCAGGGGTCACAGTGAGGTGAAGATGAGTTGTGCTGGAATGCCTGACTGTCATTCTCCCTCTCCTCTGCCCACATGCAGGATGTTTCCCTGAGAACAGACATGAGGGGTATTTGTTGTCATTTGAAGAGAGGGGCACCCCACTTGCCTCTATTTTCCTCTGTTGGCCAACTCTTCTGAAAAGTCAAGACAAGCAATTACCGTAAACTTTCACAGGCTGTTCTCCTCACCTGCATTGTATTCAAACAGGGAAACAACTCTCATCGTCTTTCCAGCACAGGAAAAATAATATGAAAATTTGCATGTGATTAAAAACCAGAAGAGAGAATGTTGACGACTGTAGCCAGCTCAAGAAAATTCAGTTCTGTTTAAGCAAGGCTATGTATTTTTATGTTCATTAAGTTTTAACACCTCCCAGTCTCACCTCAGCAGATTTCATTTTCTTGGAATAAATTGTTAACATCTGTATAACTTTGACATGATGATTTTGGAGACTCTTTGAGAGATGGTTTTGCTTCAAAGCTCAAACAAAAGTGCTTGAGAGAATTTTTGGCTCAGAACATGGGTTTGTTTGGGGGTTTTTTTTCTAATTGAATTGTGCCTGCTGAGAACTCTGGCTTCCTGTACAAAAACAAAATTATGAGACACACAAGCTTTCCAAATCTCTCAGTATTCTCACCATTATCCAACTGGCACTCCTGAGGAGGAGGGTCTGATCACTGTGTGTTCAGATACAGGAAAACAAACTGAGGAAGAAAACTGGACAAAGTTCAGGTAGTTCTTAACTAAAGCGTGTTATTCTGTTATTGTTTCTTTCTCTGCCTCTTGCCCTTACCAATTCTTTCAGTAAGCTTGAGTGCTGCATTGAGTGCCTGGCTTTCAGAAAGTGCACACATGACATCAGTTAGAGCTTTTCCAAGTAAAATCCACTATCCCTTGGCCACTGAAATTATGTGGGAAACAGAGGATGCAGTATAGGAATTATATTTTGCTGTGAGAGAAGCCATGTTCTTTGCTAGCTGTGAATTTAGTTCCTTGAGTCACTGAAAAAGAAGAAAGAAAAAAAGGTGGATCTTTGAATCTGTACTGTGGTTCATCAAAACATATGGCTCTGTATAGAAAATAAAATCAACTTTCCATTTCCTACTGGATTTCTCCTAGGACCACCCTACATTGGTCAAAAATGGGAAGAAAGGGCCAAAACTCAGTCCAGATCAATAACTCCTTGTCTGCATGAAAAAGAACCGAGGAGAGATAATGTGGTATGAATAAACTTTTACCATTTATCCACATGCATATCCACGTGTCACAGATGTGACAAACAGAGAACACAGTGAAAATGGGCTGGATCCCCCTAAACATGCAGCAATATTCCTGCTGCTGAGGAGGAACCTCAGAAATGGGAGTGTGCCCTGAAATGTCTTGTTGAGAGCATGGCTTGAAGCCAGTGCTGCAGGCAATGCTTTAGGTACTCTGTGCTATCAGGAGCTTCGTGGCTTTGCTCTTTCCAACTTTGATTATCTGCTCATGCTTTTCCTTATTCTAGTAATCATGTCTCCAGTCATTACTTGCACTGAGAAACACTTTCAGACTCCTTTTTTCCAGCCAGCACTCAAATCATTTCCCTGCTTTCTCTTCCAGGCTCAATTCCCTGCAGGGTTTGGGACAAACTGCTGGCAGACCAAGAGAACACAGTATTCCCATTACAAGGAAACCTCAAAGCTACACACTTGGCTCTCTTCCTTGCCTTTCATTTCTCCCTGTCTTATGTGTATAATAAAAGTCAGTCTCCCAGCTCTTTGTGACAAGGATTAGGCATAATAATAAGTGTTTAATAGTGTGCCAGAAGAATGGGGTACAGTGTTGGGGTCCTTAGATTAATTAGGATGCTGATTAGTAGTAGTGAGCTAATTGACTTAATTTCAGTTTTTGTTTCCTGTCACTTGTAAATTAAAAAAACAAAAATGTAAGGGCACTGTGCTGGTTTTATTAGTAATAGTAATTTTATTGTATTTCACTAGATTGTTCCCTAGGGTTTTTAGACACCTAACCAAAATCTGGATGTGAGGTGAAACAAGTCCTGATGTGTGCTCTGACTGTGTGCACAGAAGAAAAACAGAAGAGCTATGTGAAAAAGTCTGAGTTACTAATGCAATCATAATTTCCTAGTGGAAAACATATTCTTAAAACTGTTTTCATAGAGAAAATCTGAAAATACTGTGCAACTATCCACAGTAGTTAGAAATGCAAGTGCTTGTTGCAGCAAAAGGAGCTTGACAAATTACAGAATTCCTGCTCATGCATTCAGTATTTTGGTCCTGGCACACACGCACACACACTCACACATATCTGCAAGCAGAAAAGATGTGATACATCAGAGAAGCTCTTGCTGTTTGCCAGAGGTCTTAAGAGGATCTTCTATTTCATTCGGTAGTAATGCCCTTTTTGTTGACAAAAGTAAATTGATGACAGGCAAGAGGGAAGCATTTGGTGGAAAAATTCTGTTGACCCTTCTCAGATTGAATTTGACCACAGAACAGGATACCAGCAGTTGCAGAAATGATAGATTTTTGTAATGACCAGCAGAATGGCCTTTTGGCATGTTTAAATGGCAATAAATTTCACTAGGAAGAGGGCAATTTAACTACTTTAGGGCAGTGAGGATACTCTTTGTTTGAGGTGTAAATAAATTGCGGTTCATTAACAGTGCACATATTACGTTCACGGTGTAACTCTAAAGCAGGGGATGTTAATATTTAATTTAATTTAAACAGGTATACTTTGACTGCTTGAGGCTTGGGCTTGTTGGGTTTTTTTTCACCTTGGGTAAAAATTTTTCAGGGCCCTTCAACCTCCTAAGGCCCATCTGTGCACAGCTTTAGTAATGGCAAATAAAACAGGGTGCACAACAGAGTAAAACTGCTTGGCATGACTTTTCCAGCTGGTATAATTAACTGAGCCAATTGGTACTAATTTACACCAGCAAAGCCTCCAGCTTTGGGTGTGTTGTGGTGTTAAGTGCTAATTTAGTTATGACAAGTGTGGAGAGCCAAAGCCTTGTTTGTTAACACTGGTGCAAAATCAAAGCAAAGGCACTGAATTAAGCTGCTGGTGGCAGAACCACAGTGACATTATTGCTGGCAGGATTTATTTCTCATCTTTTACCTTGACTCTGAAATTCCTCCTGTCCCTCACTCATTATTTTGGCACAGTTCCTTGCTGAACTCTGCTATTCGGGGAAGGGGTGGGGGCAGGGAGGAGATGTACCCAATACAGTTTGACATTTCCTCCAAAAGATTGTATTAAAATCCACTTACATTTAGAGCACACTCTCATTTTGGAATGCTAATAAGCCATCGTTTCATCAAGGTAAAGGGAGCAAAATCTAATCAAGCCAAAGACCAGCTTGCCTTGCTGTTGACTATGCTCCTGAAACATCATTTTAAAAGGTTGCTTTTAAGCATAGCTAAAAATGACAGACTTATCAAAAGTTTATAAATAACCATATCACTTGGCTACTTACCTCTGGCTGTAATAAGTGAGCCTTATTTCTTTATTAAAGATTTTGGGGGCTATGAGCTCATATCCATGCTGCTGTTTACACCAGCAACCCCAGGATCACATTCGAGTGATGGGAAGGCAAGAAGATTTCTCCAGGTCTTGGCCACTATCTCCAATAACAAGGGCTTGGCCATGACTTGTCTTTTGGCTTTGAAAAACCAAACCTCAATGGAGGAGTTATTTTAAAATCTTGTTGTAATAAAGACAAACAAATCAAGGGGAAGTGGTCACTAGTAAACACCATTCCACAAGACCTGGAAAGCAGAGACAAGTGCTTTAACCCTGACATAGCAAAATAGAGATGCAAGAAGGGAAGTGCCAAGAAAGATGTGTAGAACTCAAAAATCTGGTTGAAATTGGTGTGACTATGATTCCTGATCTGCAGAGAATATTTTTTTAACACAGCATCTGAGTGTCTTGCAATGTTGCACAAAACAGTGTGGGTCCTGGCTGCTTTACCTGCTCCTGGCATGGGAAAAACTGCTAGTGAGGAGGGACAGGAGTGCCACAGCTCCTGAGTGGGCAATTGTCATCGGAATTCAGTCATGACTCTGGTTAATGGGCTTCAAGCAGCTACTCTAGACAAGGCATCTCCCTGTGAAAGTCTCAATTGGCACTGCAGCCTCTCAACAGCCATCTACTGTTCACAAATGTATTCAGGCTGGTAGGGGGACCAGAAGATTGGCCAAGACAATAAGTGGCTTCTAAGCCCTAGCTGTGATGGGATTATTAAGGTATGGCCTTTGGGTGGACACAGCAGGTTGTTTAGATAAGATAAATTCAGAAGGCATCACATGAACAAGGAGTGAATGGGAATTCAAGGAATGATGAGAATATTTCACATTTTCCTAAGTGCAGGCACCTATAAAGTCATAAGGGAATCATTCAAGCTCTCCACCTTCTTGTGATCTTCCACCAGTGTCCTGCAGCTTGCTTGTCAAGATGCTCAGTGACTGCTAAGCACCAGTTTAAGGAGAGAACAGCTCCAAAGGTTTCCCAAGGGTGATGCTGATTTCTGTGCACACTAGGAGTGAAAGGGATTAGGCAGGGAGAGTTAGATCAGTCTCATTAGGTTACAATAGTGAAGCTGATTTTTTGGTGTGTCTTCTCTTTGGAAGATTTCTCACTCTCCCCCTGTATTTAATGTTTCATATGTACAACCAATCAAACTATTTTACCATTTTTCCCCAGTAATTAAAGTCTGAGGCTGAAGGTTGCATTTAAACCAACTGCAGTTACATGGCTCATGCAAAGTTCCTTTCAGTTCCAGGGAATAAAATAACATTATTGGCAATACATTCTTCTGATTCCTTCCTTTTGTGCCCATTTAAGGTTCATACCCTCTAGAAAGTAGAAATTGCTATTTTATTACACTAGCATATTGTTGAAATGCTATTAGTGCATGTTGAAAGAGAAAGAAGCACAGCATACTGCATTGTTGTGGATTTGAAAGCAGAGAATAATAATATCAATTTCTGAAAGCTTTTTGAGAGCTTTTTGAGAAAACCATTCCATAGTTGGTGCCTCTCCTGACTCTATCCCATCACCCACTCCAGCTTATATTTTATTATTTATTATTTGTATTAATGATTATTTATATTCACTATCTTTTATACTTATTGTTTATTTATGGTTATAACACACTCATCATACAATATTAACCAACTTATAACACTGTCATTGATAGCTGTTTTTTTCATTATCCTTCATGAATATTTCACTGCAATCTGCTCAATTCTTCTATTTTAGAAAAGCGTTCCAAAGTGCTGTGTTGGGAGGTCCTGTGAATACCAAAGTAGACTTCCAAATGCCATTCATTACATCTCCTCGGGCTGATTTAGATTTGTGTTATGGCAAATGTGTACTGATAGAAAGAGTCAGCCAGACATGTATAATGATGGTGTTGCTGCATAGTCTATGCTATAAACAGCTTCGACTCTCATGTTTTGATTTCCCAAACAGAAGCCTCCTTTCCTTTCCTTTCCTTTCCTTTCCTTTCCTTTCCTTTCCTTTCCTTTCCTTTCCTTTCCTTTCCTTTCCTT
>JAOTQP010001652.1:11072589-11096735 GCA_026413545.1 Cichladusa arquata
AGGGAGGGAGGGCGGGAGGGACGGGCAGAGTTGAGGGAATTCCAGGGGAACTTTTTCATGTGTGAATGGCGGCTGGGATCTCAATTTGCATGTTGTCTTTCTCTTGTTCAGCATTCGTTTAGAAATTGAAATAACTTGTTAAGCAAAGGGGAAGGGAACACATGATTGCAAAGAGGACACCTGGGAGTAGTGACGGCGCACAGCTAAAGAGCCAGCTGCTCCCTAACACGAGAGAGCGTGCCACTATCATTTACCGCTTCATAAAATTAAGTGTTTTCCAAATTAAATCAGTAGGCAGCATGCAGGAAGACCTACTATCTCTAATAACAATTTTTCAATCAATATCGGGGGCCTGGCTGATCTGGAATCGGAGTGGAGGAGTCTGGGATTGGCTGGGGGGGAGCAGGGAGACAAGGAGAGGAGGAGGTTGGGGGGGGGGATGCTCAAGTACCGCAGCTTTCAATCAAAGCAAAAGCTAAAAAAAATATATATGCATGGCGGATTCTCCATCACTGTGAGTCTATTCCCCATAGATTTTTCTCTTAACTGATAATTCGGTCAGTCACATTCCTCAGAGGGAGGTCACGGGTCACCCCAGCCCCTGTCAGGCCTCAGAGAAACCATTTCCATTTTAATGCCACAGCTATAATCTATCAAAGATGTGATGTACAAGATACAATGAATTTAAGTGGTCTTCATATATCACTGAGCTTTCATGCCTTCACCTGGGTAATAGTCTGAATTACTCTCCCTACCTCACAATCTGTCACCCCCAGTAAAATAACTGCCACACGGGTGTTAATGGCAGGTTTGTCCAAATTGGGGCCGTGGTAGCCCAAGGCATTACACATCATAAACTTTAGCATTCAGTGCTTAGCCTGGCGGTGTCAGCAATTGAAAATTATTCTGTAAATACTTCCGAGGCGCTGCTCTGCTCATGTTTTTATTTATGGCAGCTAAAACAAGCGCAGGGGGACGGCACAGAGCTCAGCTGCTGGTGCCACTGCACACCTCCCCACCCAGGCAGCTCTGGCTACCCAACACTGTGGAAATTTTGCAGCAGCAACCCACTGGTGGACTTAGACATAGGTGGGCTGATATTTCTGCAACAGTTAGACACAGCAAGGTTGGGGTATTTATCGATATCCAGTGGCAAAGTTGTCTGTGTCCATACCAGCTAATGCCTGCAGGTTAAATGGAACAAATCTGAATGTCCTTCCATTACAAAACATTTTAAGGGCATTCCTGGAGCTCCTGGGTTGTCCAGTCTCACTCGTGACCACACAGAAAGTCATGAGCCCAAAATCCATTCTTGTGTTCTCAGGTCTCAGGGAGGTCCCCTGAGTCACAGCTGTGGTAATGATTGTAATTGCTGGTGTAATTATGTCTGTAGGAATATGGATTTCTTGCTTTCCTTGAAACGAGTTCCTGCACTAAAGCATGGTTCCAGCTAAGCAAGCTTCTTTCCCTACCCCTGGCTGCATGAGGACTGTTCACTTGAACATCGAGTGACACCTACTCTCTGACAATAAATCACATTTTAAAAAATTTATCTATCCCATTAAATCATACAAGGCCAAGCTGGGCCTATAAATCAGAGCAGTTGTGGAGAAGGGAGTGGGAGAGGAGGTCTGAAGAAGCAGAGTCTTAGAGCGGCCTTCCAAAGCTGCCTGCTACAAAAGCCATCCTGCAGTGAAGGTTTAGGTGGGGCTTCACTTGGAAACATTTAGAGGAAGAGGCCAGCAAAGTGCTTGGGGCTGGGCAGGAGGGAGTGCAGGGCCCTGACAGCTGGGGAAATGCCTCTGCCCTGTTTCTGTGCTAACACTATGCTTGACTCACCTCCATGGTGAAGCTTGGGACAGCCACAAGCCCCACAACATGAGAGCATCTACTTTGGAGGATGCAAATATGGATTTTTTATCTTGCTTTGTAGCTCTTTGTATGAAGTTCAAAAATTAGTGTTAGATATGTCAGTGAACACAGTGATGCTCTCATTTGGTCTGTACTCTGAATATGGGCTGTTCTCCTGTGACATGCTTGGGTGCTATGTAGAACTAGAAGAATTATTTCCTACTTCAGTCATTTTCTTATTGTAAATTAAAATAACATTGCTGTTGGCAGATATCTGCTATGAATTCCCTATCCTGATGTGGTTATATCAAATCCTGTTTATTCCTATGGCAGATGTAGCTGGGTTGGTACATGCAGATCTCCTTTAAATTACAGCTTTTGCCCATAGGGTTATTGTGTTTGTTTACAAATAGCAGGTTAAGAGTTACTGTGTTCTCTTGGTAGCTGTTGTCTTTAGTCTGAGATTGTCACCAAAGTCCTCCACACCCTGGCAAACAGGAGCACCAGCTGAGCTGGCCCAGCACAGAGTTTGTGAAGGCTGTGCCTGCAGTAAATACCCAGGTTGACAAAGGCGACGTGCGCAGTGATAAAGTGTGAAACTCCCAGGCAAACTTTTTCCTGTGGGAAAAACCCCTTACCTTGTAAAAACGAACACAATGAGCACGGTTCTTCTTTGACCCTGCTGTTTGCTCACTTCAGAAGGCACAAAGCTCTCCTCAACCTTTCAGGGTCAAATCGGGCAATAAAAACCTGACTACACACTGGGGTTTCAGCCCTGCTCCTTGTGCTTGTTGCAGCCCTACAACCTATCTCCTGCTATCCTGATGTTAGTGCAGCCCAGAAAATATGTACCAAGTTCTATAGTGTCCCAGACATTTTCAGAATATTTTTCAAGGGGTATAAAATGCCCCACTGTTTCCTATAATATAGCAGGCACACCATTAAATGCAGCACCAAAGATGTGCCTAAACAAAAGATATTTTTCTTTATCTTTTTTTAAAGGAAGAAAACAATTATATCCTTTAGCTGCCCTAGCTGAAGTATATGCTAAAATTTTTAAGCACATCTTGGAGTACCTTCCTAAATCAGGATCTTGATTTCTAGCATTGGTTATAATTTAAAATAAATCAAACCCTTTTCTCTTTTGACATATTATGCTGATCTATGGCTTGGCTTTCATTTTGTCCTGTTAAATAGAAACCCACTTCATCATGAAATATATCCCTCATACTTTCTCCTACATAGTGAGAGAAAAACATTGATAAACACTGAGTGCCAGCCATTTCTCAAAAGCTTCCTACAGGTCTCAGGGAAGGAGAAGGAAAACAAATGCTGTGCAAGTGCTACTGGTTCAGCTATAAGATGACTAGAAAAGGGGTAAATGGGAGTGAGTATTGGAGGGGATGGATTTGGGCAGACTATGCCTCTGGGTGCCTTACATCCAGCTCATAGTAGACCACAGAAAAAAATAATTTTACTTCGGTTTAGTTGGAGATGGAATAAAGCTGATGTCTCTCATGTATAACCATATTATTTTGTTTAAAGTGTGGGGCTTCAGTCAAAATGCTACATTTCCCCAGCACTCCCCCTGAAAGGGCAATGAGCTGCTCAAATAGTCTCTTGTTGCACTGCTTAACATTTCCCTCAGAATTTCAGGTACAACTTGTTTCTTTAGCAGCTTTTAGGAAATAGAGCCAAGTCAGCTTTAGTCAAGGTATGAGGCAGGATAAGATGGGATAATGGCAGAAGCAGTATAGCAAACCAGAGCTGTCTGTCTGTGTCCTCTCCAAATCTGCTGCAGTTGGCCCTTGTCTAATCCCTACGTGTCCCAAACATTGGATTTTTAGACACTGAAATTTGCTGCCCGCTGTGCAACAGAGGAGAACTGTTTGAGCTAAAGAACAATATTGGCAGAAGAACAAATGGCTTTGAACTGACTGTGAATAAATTTAAGCAATTGCATTATTTCTAACCAGCAGAGGAGCCAAGATCTGGAAGAGACTTCTTATAGGAAAAGAAGGAACTGAGCCCTGGCCAGCTTTAAGATGAAGCTTGATGGGTTTGTGAAGATAATTATATGACAGAGTCCTCCATATCCCTCTGAATAACTGCAGGCTGGGCTCCTGGACCCAGCTGCTTCTTGCAGCATGAAGCACACTCACATGGGTCTGTAGGTGAGATGTGACATTCCTGGTGGTGCTCCCAAGGGATTTCACAGGAGAGCTGCAGGAAAGTCCTATTTTCTGTCAGTCCTGCTTTCCTTTCCTCCTTTTTTGCTCAGGAGATGACCCTTATGGATTCCTTGGAGATATCTTGCATGTAGCTGCACAAATGTATGGGCTGTGGCTTGTTGACAGGATCCTGTAATCCCAGGACTCTCAACTCTGTTCCCCAGCAGGCAGGGAGATGTAGTAGCCTGCAAAGTGACCCTGACACTGTGATTTCTGGGGCAAAAGCCTCTGGGACCCCTTCTCACAGCAACTAAAAACCCTGACAGGGCTGCCAGGGGTGCTCACCCAGGCTCCTGTCCCATCTGACTGGGCTTGCACCACCAGCAGGGACAGGGCTTGCATCTCTGGGACTCTAACTTCAAGGCAGAGTAGCATTATTCCCTTCTGTTTTCTTTCATCTCAGCCTTTTTAACTGGCTGAACAACTTGAACTTCCTGAAAGAATGACAGCCACACTTAGAGCAGGGGCTTGCAGTTTGGGCTTGTGTTTGTACTTAAGTGCCTGGGGGCTGCCAGGCTCCTGCTGCCGTCACTGGTAGAAATTGTGAAGGATCAGACAGTGCCTTCATTTGCATCCCTAATAATGGGAATTTTGCCATCTTGGGAGAGGTCCATGGGGCAGCATCACTACAGGGAGTGAATAGAAGGTTGCCCTGAGGTATCATGCTCCCCAAATCCCAGGTTTCAGCATTGCATCTCGGCTAGGAAGGATGCTGTCTGCTTTGTTACCTCACAGGTGCTACAATTCCTGCTCCTCATCACAAAAGATATTTCACAGTGTGTGCACAGGACTGTGGGGCTCCAAGGCCCTTTGTTTTACAAAAGATCAGTGCACACTGGGAGCTTGCCCTTTGCCTTCTGCCAGCCTGGCTCTGCTAAGATGCATCAGCACCATGGAGGAAGCCTGGGAGAGATCAGAAGTGATGAGGCAGTAAAAATATAAGTATGAAAAAATTAGCAAGCCACTGATAAAGCAACAAATCTAATTTTCCCCAAGTAAAGAATATTTTATTAGGAGTTTAGTACTTCAATAGGGTGCAGATTTACAGCATCTATGCTCTTTCCCAGAATTTCACCCTCATTTCAGATGAGATTTGCCCATAAAGCTCCAGTAATGTTTTTCTTCTAGTAGTGACACTTAATAAAATAATTAGGCAATTAATTGCCTAAGTCCACAAGGAGCAGCAATTATTTCTTTCACTTTAAACATATAAAAAGCTGTGTCATTTATTGATAGAGAGTCACATAATATTCCATGGCAGAACAGCCCTCTGGAGACATTACTCTATATGCTGCAAATGCATTTTGAGAATAATAAACAAAACTCAGCTAAATCTTAAATGGGCTCATTCTGGTGTTTAAAAATACTACCATTCATTAGAATTGTTTATTGTTTATCAGTGCACAGACTACCACAGCCCAGCAAGAATGATTTGGCCTCTTCCCCTAGGAATTTCCAGCTACACACTCTGTTCTCATACCAATACCTGCACAGCTGAACCCACATGAGCTCTGATTCAGCAAAGGGCATGAGTATGTCCCCAGCTTTAGGGAGGGCACTCCCAGAAGCCCAAGCACATATTTCAAGAAGCTTGCTCAGTCCAAGCTATTAGTACTTCTTCCCCAGATACAGATGAGAAAATATGTGGACACCATGCCTCCCAGCCAGCAAAAGTGGTCACAGGTGCCTAACTATTTTAATGCAGAGCTTTAATTACAGTATTAATGCTCATTTTCAGACCAAGAGCTTGCAAAGGTGAAAGTGAAGGTGGTGCCAGTGCTGTTAGCTTGCTTATTTTCAAGTACTACCTCTGACTGCTGAATAGAGTGGGGTGTGAGGTTTTCATTTATGCATTATACAGCAGTTGCTATCCTGGTTTTGTTGTTGCAAGTAGATGGACATAAATGCCTTGTAAACTACACATACCAATTTAAAGCCCCTGTAAGATTTAGTGTTGTGTTTCATGGGTAGATTCTCTGGGGTTTGCTGCTTAATTCAGTCTATATGGGCATTAACCTAGCAGCTGCCAAGGATCAAATCTTTTGGGTTAAGGTACTGCTGTTATCAATATATCCAAGATACTGACTGCATTGATGTGCAAACTCATCCAAGATCAAGTGAAAACAATCTACATTCTGAAAAAACTTGGATTTTTCACTTCCCAGAAAAGGAGAAATACCATCACTGTGGGCCTGCCTGTGCTCCTGCAGTGCCAGTGCACGTGTAAGAGAGAAACAAAACCCCAAACTCCCAGCTGGTGGCAACTCTGAATGTTGGGGCTGGGTGGAAGAGGCACTGACTGGAAGCGTTGCTCCTGAGCTGTGTGGCTAGCAGGCTTGGAAACAATTTGATTATGGGCTGGTTTTTGCTTTGCAAGGAAACCACCAGAAAGCCCAGTGTTGTCATAGCATGCTGCAGCAATGTTCTTTGCATGCTGCATTTTCATATTTCATTTTGAAATTAAACTCTTAGGTTGGGGACTGGGGATGTTATTCTATTTCAACATTCTTTACACAAAGACACTGAGCTTTTAAAATGCAGGTTGGAATGTTACTTGGCACGTTGATCGAAATGTCAGTTTGTCAGAAATGAAATGTTTTAATTAGATCATCCTAAAAATCATTATTCTGGAGCTTTATTTTGCAAAGAATTTGGCAGCACTTCCTCCTCTGTGAAGCTAAACCAAATATTGAAACCGTAGAGCCTTTGCAAAGTGTACATCTGTCTCCATACTACTCCAACAGATACACAGCTATTTTTTTTTTCCTTTCTTCCCAGATAAAGAGGAATTTTATTTTAAACATGGGTTTTTTAATGCCTGAGAAAATAGGGCAGTCACAGAACCATGGCTTTAAACAAACTTTATTTGGGCGCTTGACTGACTGGCAATTGTGGGCAATCATTTTAGCTGTCACAAGGCCCAGAGAAATGTGGGAGAGCTCTTCCATGAAATGTTTATATTTCATAAACAAAATGATGTGCTTAACAGTCAGAGTGATGGGAGAGTTCCGGCTAATGCATTTTCCAATGTGTGAGGCAGATTATTAATGCGCTCCAGTAGCTGTTAATTTCAGTTTGCCGGAATGATTTATGGGGAGGTAAAGGAGAGAGACATAATCTAATTGAGATCAGAATCACTGTTCTAGTAGAGGAGCACCAGCATGGACCCCGGCCACAGCAGAATGATTAATATCTAATAAGCAAATAATCCGTTAAATTATTATAAACATTACTTTTGACAACTCTTTTGTTGCCGGGGGAGAAAGCAAAACAAGCAAGGAAGGCTAACAAAACCCCAAGTAGATTTTTCAGGTGTTTCTCTTCTGCTGCATACAGATAAAGGTTTGATGCTGAAGAAAAAGAAAACACCGGGTTAGGAGGGAGTGTGCTCCCTGATCAATTGTAAATCAGTGGGGGAAGCATTGATGCTCTAATATGAACAACAATTGAACGATCAGAAGAAAATCTATCTTGCAAAGGAAGAGAGAGGCAGGGAAAACTCCTGATTGTCGGCAGCTCCCTGGTCATTGCTGCCCTCATTAGCATGTCCTGCCTGTGGCCCTGCCTTTTGTTTTATAGGTGAGCACTCAGCATCTCTTTATGGCATCCTCCCAAAATGTGCTGGTGGCCGTGCTGGTGGCCCTCCTCCCCAATGCCCTGCCATCTTTTTTGCATTTGTCAGTGGTTTTGCATTTCATTTTCCTAAATCCAGGTGACTTGGATTTAGTCTTTTACCAGAAGGAGCACAGGGAACCACCATAAATAATTTTGGCTGTGTGGAGGGTGCTGTGGTGTTTCTGTGGGCATCAAAATCATGTTAAAAAGTAATTCAAGGAAGCCCAAAGAACGTGATACAGAGCAACACAAAGCTTTGGGCAACATATTTCACTCCTCAGTTTATCTTCCAGGAGTATTTGCAGGAGAAAAATATTGTAGGTAAAATATGCACCAGGCCTTCCTTCAATTCCCCTGCACTGTAGGGTATTAAAAGTGTATTTTGAATTAGTCAAAACCAAAGGGACTTTATTTTTCATCAGATGATAAATGATCCATCAAAAGTCCTGTGTGATTGAGCAAAATGTTTTTCTTGACCAAAAATTAGGTATTTCATTCATTATCAGGGTTTCTTTTTAAACAAATGAAATATGTTTTAAAGAAATAAATGCTTCCAATGAAAAAGAGTGTGAGCACTTTAAAAATATTAAGCAAACATTAACCATTTCTTTTCTGTGAGTGTGAGGATGTACATTGATTTTAATAAGATTTGCCTTTGCTTGGGTTTCTTTGCTTTTTTTTCCTTCATCCCACCCCACTTTCCCATGGCTTGGTCAAGAGAGTTTAGCTCTGGAGAGCAGGAGAATGAAGCTGCAAATCTGCTGCCAGAGCTGCAGGCTCTGCTCTCCAGTACCCAAGGCAAGCCCTGGGACGAGCAGAGCAAGATGCAGCATGTGAGTAGTTGAAATTTGTGGAGTGTTTTCCTCTCCATCATATTATGAGGTGGTTTTGGCAAATCAGGTATCCCAGCACTGTGCACCTGGCAGGCTGGCAGCAAACAGCCTTGTGCCACTGTGAATTGTCATTGCCTCTCCACAAAAAAATGGCAGCTCAGTCACTGCAAGAATTATCCAGAAAAGCCACACATCCTACTTGAGGCTGGGCTTCTGAGAGGAAGCAGTCTTACATCTCTTGTTTGTTTAAATAATATAAAATCCCCAAAATAAGGTCTGGACTAAGAGCAGTAAAAAAACTAAAGCAGTAATAGAGCAAGTAGAATGACTCCAGTACCAGAAAAAAAGTCACCAGATAAAGGATAACAACATAAACATCAAAACATTGGTTTTGGCTCATGCTTTTCTGAACAAAAGTCTGCTTTACATTAATGAGATGAATAAGAGCCACAGGCTTTGAACTGGCATACAGGAATTCTTGATTTGAGTTGTTGTTACTAATCTCATTTGCAAGGAAGTTCCTTTCCTTTGTTATTAACCCCATTCTCACTGTTAATGGTTATAAAATAATAATTGTTATAATGATTAATGATTATAAAATCATCATCATTATTATTTTAAATATATATTGAATATATAAGTAACAGCTCTGCTGGCTGTCCCAGATCCATGTACACAGCAAGCCACCCCTCCCCAGAGCCAAGGGAATCTTGATTCAATTTTAGGTTCCTCCCTGAGCTGAACTGAAGGTAGCCTGCCTGCAGACAAGCCAGACTATGTCCTCTGGGTCCAAACCTAGCTGGGGTGAGATACGAAGCACAGACACTGATCCAAACACCCTGCAAGACTTTCAGCACTTTTGAGTCTACAACATAAAGTTAAAAATCCTTCAGGTGCTCCTCAGTCCTTCTTGGCAAGATTTCAGCTTCTTCTTGACTATCCTCAGAAATAGCCACATAAAGAAGTTTTTAAACCACTGGCTGCTTCAGGGAACACCAAAGCCTGGCCTCAATGTGCTGCTGTGCATGACAGGTCCTTGAGGAAGACACAGGCATCTTCTATTTAATGATAGAAATCCTGGAAGGCAAAGTTGCACAGAACAGGATTGCATGTTAGGTCACTTCTGATCTTTAGGTTTGCTTTGCCAGCCCCTGAGACTCTGCCAGATTTTATTTCCTAGGTGTCAGATGTTGGCATTCTGTCCTGCAAAATGTGAATTCTTCTCTTATCTTCTTTCCAATATTCCCCACAGTGTATTTGACACCAGGAAGAAGAATGTGTGAAGTAATGGTCAGCCTTTAGGTTATCAGGCCTGGGAACAGAGGCCAGTTTATTTGCAGTGCAAGCATTTAACTTCCTAGTGCTTCACAGAGGCTGAGAAAAGCATGTTCAAAACATACAGAAAGCTCTAGTTTGTGACTGTCTAGGATGAATTCCTGATATGAAAACACATGGAAATAATGTCCATATTTTAGCTTAAAGGGTATCAGCAAATTAAATACTGTTTGATATCTGACGCACTATATTGAGGAAAGCTCTGTCCATAAATTAATCCGTTGGTTGTAGAGCCAAGTTGTGTTGCATGGATTTATTTCATGACACCTAAACACAAATAGCATTCAAACAGGAGCAGTAAAAAGTTTTAGCTTAGTAACCTAGAAATTTTGAAATAAATGTTTGTTGTATTGGACTTATTTCAGGAGCAAAGTTGGACAGAGATGTGCAGATTTAACAGTACTATTTCTGATTTGGCCTGGGGAAAATACCTGTGATTATGCTGAGGATAATGTGTCCCATAAAAGTAATTTTTTCTGTAAGATGTGAAACTCATGGTAGTATGCATCAGCACATAACATCATTTTCAGATCATTAGGGTCTCCACCAACCTTAGTGGAAGCTGGATTTGACCTTTAAAACACAGAAATACAGTTTCTAGAAGTATAATTCTTCTTATTCTGAAACTGTTCCCATTGTAAATTATGGGGCTAACAGCTGGCTTCCAATGAAGTCAACTATTAATTAATTGTATGTTCACTACCCTGCCTTGTGTAAATCAATATGAGAAATAAGCAGTCTCCTGCTATACAGCACAGACACTCTACACAGGGAAGTAATTTAGGGTGGATGTCAGCTTGCTCAGAAAGGCTTCTTTACTGCAAACAAGACAATGAAAAACCCTTACTCCAGGGAAAGCTTTCCCTTGTCCCTGTTGGTGCTGACAGGAAAATCCAGTGGCTCTAGCAGTGAAACACAACTAGTGCCAACATTCTTGCACAAATATTGGTAGCAAGAAAAATTGTTGTCCAAACAAGCTGATTTTGCCAGCAATGACAAATAGATGATGTGCTACATGACTAGATAATATCCTTGAATCAAGTGTGTATGTTTTCAAGGATTTTATATTCTGGGGGGTTCAGTCCTCATTTGGAATCACTTCACTATTCACATTATGCTGCTAAAGTTAGTGGGATTATTTCAGTTTTCACTCCTTGTGCCTCAAGTTGGGGCATAGCACACTTCATGCCTCACTTTGTGCTAGAAAACTGGGAGAATTGTCTGGGCTGTCTGGTAGGACTTGTGAGTCAAAATCACTGAAGTGCTGAGCATTCATTCCTGGGTGTGCCTCAGTTACTTCTCACCTGCCCTAGCAGGAAAACAACTATCCCTTAAGTGAGTAGCAAAATCTGCATTTCAGGCTTTTTTCCTGAATGAGAAAAACCAGAAGTCACAGTTCTGGTTGTGTTTGTTTGGGTCTTTTCTGGGAATGTTGCCTGGAGTGAGTGTTTGGAAAACTGAGGATGATATGGGCCGTTACTAAATGGTGGAGGGGGATCCTGGTAAGAGAGGACACAGAGAAGGCAAAGTTACCAAACACTTTTCTTTGCATCAGCCTTCACTGACAAGACCAGCCCTCAACAATCTCTGATCCAGGAGACTGGGTGAAGAGGAGTATTGGAAGGCTTTCCCTTGGCCAGGAAGAACTGGGTTGAAGAACACCTACATAAATTCAGCATCCATACGGATGGGTCCTGATGGGGTGCATCCACACGTGTTGTAAGAGCTGATGAACACCACAGTGAGGCTGCTCACAATCCTCTCTGGTGATCAGGAGAGGTGTCTGAGGAAGAAAATGTCACTCCAGTCATCAAAAAGGCTAGAAGCTGGACCCAGGGAACTACTGATCAGTCAGTCTCACCTCAATCCCTGGGGAAGTGATGGAACTGTTCATTCTGGAGGCCACCTCTATCCACATGAATGACAAGAAGGGAATTGGAGTAGCCAGCATGAATTCATTAAAGGTAAATCATGCTTTACCAACCTGATTACCCTCTGTGATGAAACAACTGCCTGGACAGACAAGGGGACTTCTTGAGAAGCAGCTCTGTGGAGAAGGAGCTGGGGTTCCTGGTGGACAGCAGGCTGTCCATGAGCCAGCAGTGAGTCCCTGTGCCCAAGAAAGCCAATGGTGTCCTGGGATGCATCAGGAAGAGCACTGCCAGCAGGGCAAGGGAGCTGATCCTGCCCCTCTGCTCAGCCCTGGTGAGGCACATCTGGAGTGCAGAGTCCAGTCAGAGACCTTTGCCATTCCTGTTCCACTCTGGGGCCCAGCAGTGGGGTTTGCTGCCCTGCCCTGCCCTCAGGGACACGTGGTGATCTCACAAACTGGCTCCCTGTTTTCCCTAAATTGAACTCACAGCCCTCATGTAAAACCTCAGAGAGCTAATGCTCAGGAGTCAACAGCTATTTCTGTCAGCTAGAACCTGCCCAATCCACTTTGTCAGTTCAAGGAGAAAGAAAATATGAGAAAACTATCAAGTTTTAAGTGAAGCATTGTGAAGTAGTGGAGCATAACTGCACAAACCTTGTTTTCAGCAGTAGATTGGATTATCTGTATATTGTACCATAAATGGGTTAGAAGTACAAGCAGGAGATGCCCTGATGTTTTTTCATATCATTCTTCCACTGTCTTCTTTTTTTTTTCCTGTAAATCATGTGTCAGGAAATCTTTGACAAACATTATTTCCATACTTAAATTGAGCAATGAATTGAAACTAGCAAAAGAAAAGGGGAAGAGAATATATTCTACAGCTATGCCTTTTAAATTGATTTATCTATTGATAGTTTTGTCCCATGCAAAATGCAATTTCAACAATATAGAAAGCACAGACTGAAAACTGAGCTCTAATTAAATCAGTAACATTTCATTATTTCATGTGAACAATGCAAGTCTAAAGTGATCTTTCCACAGAAAAATTAAATCAAGTTCTATGTGAAAGTCTGCCATTTCAAATAGATTTCATATCCTGTGCTCCTAAGAGGTTTGGGTTGCACAGAGGAGGACTGTGAGCTGTTAGAAACCTTCCCCAGAAGCAGCATTCCCATCTCCCCATCTCATCAGTGCCCACCATGGAGCTGGGGAGCTCCTCAGGTTTTCCAAATGTGGTACCAGAGTAATATCCCATGGACACAGGAGCTCCCTGTGAGAGATGTAACTGCAGCCCGTGCAGAGTGAACAAATAGGTCTCTTTGGATGTGTAGTTAAAGTGGAACATATTTAAAAGCTGCTGGCTCATTGTGAAATTCAGCTGCATGTGCTCAGGGAGTGGGTACTGACCCCCACTGTGCTTTATTGATAATGCTGGCTTGAGGCAGGAGCTGGGGTGTCACCTGCAAATATATTCCCTGCTCTAAAGCCACAGGGTTTATCTTATAGCATCCAAACCTGCTGCTGAGCTGCAGGGAGAGCCCTCCCTCAAACTCTGCTGCAGTTTCTGAACACAAACTCTCCCATCAGCTGGGACTTGGAGATGTCACTCATAAATATCAGAGACCTTGCTGGTGGGTCAGAGAAGACCTTTCAGGAGTACGTCCCAGCAACCCTAGAGGCACATGGAATATTGTTGCCTGTTGCTTCAGGTGTCTTGAATTTCAGGTGACTACCCCTGCAAGGCATCCCACCACCAGCAGGATGTCACCTGTGTCTGCCGAGGCTACGGAGTGGCTCTTCTCCAGGAGTGTCACCTGAAAATTGCAACTGCCTGTGCTGTTGCACTTAATCCTTTTTGCCAGCAGCGTGGTTATTCCGTGGTTATTGCTGGTGAGCAAACAGAGCAGTGGCAGTGCAGCCTGTTGGCAGAGCTAGAATCCCCACAGCTGCCCTGCTTCCCGCTCCTCTGCTAGGGGAGCACTTCCACACCGACTCCAGGCAAAGGGAAAACCACAGGGAGACCCAGAGATGTGCATTAACAAACTTCAGCAGCCGAGTCCCAAAGTCACCCCAGCGCGCCCGCCTTGCTAATCCACTGTTTGTGATTCTGAAGAAAAAGATGATGATGACGGCGAAGAAGGGGGAGTTCACAATTCACAAACCAATTTGTGTTGTTTCTGCAACACTGCAAAAGTGCGACTCATGAATATGCTAATGAAATTGCAATGAGAGTTTTGGCACTGTTTCATCACCTCAACTAGATTAGGGAGCAATCACACTGTGGGTTTAGATGTCTTTGGGAGCTGCTGGGGAGGGGGGAAATAGATCTGTAATATTTATAATTTAACAAAAATTGCACTGCCTCTACCATGAAATAACAATGACTGTGAATTGCTAAGGAATGGCATTTGAGTAAGCCTAAGGCTTGTTGGTAAAACCACTTCCCATTCTGCTACATTGGTACCAAAGTTCCTCTCCCAGAAGAGTGTGATGCTGTAGTACAGTCACTCTCAGTAGGAGCAAGAGGAATCTCAGAAGGAGGCACAGGTATAGAAATAAGCCCACAGATCAGATTGCTTTCTCCTGTGAATAATCCCACTGTGATGAAATCTTTCCTTGTGCTATTTTAGGTGAAATGGGAAATGCAAAAAGTACACTTCCTGCAGCAACCTTCTGGAGTTTTGTGCCAGTCTCTACCAACCCCTCTTCTTGCTTTTTTATGGGCAGTCACAAACTCTGAGGGGAGCTGATCTATAATTAGATTAATTCTTTTATTTCTGAGACATGAATGAGCCAGGGAAGAAAGAGATTTGACTTCGGGCCACCTTTTTAAATCTTAGTTCCTGCAGCTGTCACCGTGATTAGAGAATGTGCAGAATGGGAGGGTGCTGGTTTATACCAAGTAAGAATGTTTTTCCCAAGAGGCTTCTGCAGTGACATTTCCAGCAGTGATGGCTGGTTCAAAAGAAAGTTCAGAAACGGGCAGGCACCAAACCCATGGCCACTGATGGAAATTTGCATGGAGTTTCTAAGGATCGCTGTGCACTGATTTGTTCAGGGTTTTACACATGCAGGCTGGGGCTATAAAAACAAATGGCATTGTTGTCACGTGGGAAGGGGGAAAGAAATTCCTCAAACCTGATACAGAAGAAGGTATCAATGCATGAAAAGGTGTGTAAGGCACCATAATCCCCTCTGAGAGTCATTTACCTGTTTGATACCTGTTGGGGATCTGGGACATCTAGTACTATCACCCTTGCTAGTTTATTTACTAACCATCATAGTTATTCTTTTCATTACCTCCACAGTGTAATGGTTATTTTATGAAGGCTCATTAAATTTAATGAGACACCACCAGATTTTATTGCCTTCTAATAAAATGGGTAGGGGGAGCTGTTTTCTTTCTGATTCATGCAGCTCCAGAGTACCTTAAAATAGTCAGGTATTCAGCTGGGTTATGAGCAGGGCCCCTGATATTCTTTCTGCTGGTCTCCTTGGGGAATGTCAGTGATTAACAGCTATTCAAATAAAGATATGTACAGGGATATGCCTAGATAGGTAAAAGTTTATTTTGCATATATATATATATATATATCAATCAGACCTGGGCACCATTTTTTCCAATGGAAGAAATTCCTACCAAAATAGAAAGGTATTGCTGGAGTATCTGGTCAGGTTCTTGTTAGGCCCCAGGAAAAAGATACTTGCCAAGGTCCTCAGCAGGTGATCTGACAAAGCAAGGTTAGTTTCTCCTGTGAGAGAATCAGACTCATGACTGCTTGGATTATTCGTTCATATATTGCACAGTTGTCCATTGCAAGTATTCATTTCATCTTTTTCTCTTTTTAATAACTGTGGGAGTTAGATCTTGGAAAACTTTGTGGAAAAAAACCTACACCCAAGAAAGAAACCAAGCAACAGTCTTCTGTAAATATCTCTTTGTGACATGAGTAAGAAGATGGACCTCTTCCAGTGAGATATATACTGGGAGCATCATATCACTTAAATAAGAAAAATAAACAAACTCCCAAAAAACTGCAGTGGGCTTCTTGATAAGCTTCTTGAGAAGCTAAGATGACTGGGAAGGGAAGGTCCAGTGAGGTTGCAATCCATGGCTTGTGTCTGAATCACCTGCATTACAGGAAAAACAGAAGGTGGGACAGGTGCTCGTTTGGATTAGTCCTGATGGAAGCATTGGGGAAGAATTTGGCTGGCCCAGTCAGCACCTAACTCTGGTCTGCAAAGGGTCTCAGGGGAAATGAGAGTCTCAGGGTGGTTGTGGGGGGAGAGCACGAGGAAATAGTGATTTAGCATGCAGGGATAGCAGGACACCAGCAGCGTGTTCCAATAATAATACTGTTTTAATAAAGCAATACATTTAAAAAAAACAGGGCAAACCCCAAAAATGCTACAAGAGCAAGTGTCTCTCCTAGTGATGTTTTATCCTGTAGTTGGAAGCTGTGAGTGTCTGAAATCACCATATAAAGACAGAAAAATAGATATATAAAATAGCTTGGAATTTGTTGATTGTGTTGTAACTTCAGTAACAGAACAACTAGGTTTAGGAATTGAAGGCTTTCTGGAAAGTGTGTATAGATGCATTCTTGCTGCCTCCCAAGTGAGCAGCCCAGGGAATGAAACTCTTCCATATAAAACTGGTTGAATTATTCATTATAAATAAATTATCCAATAAATGTAGCCCTTTCAGTGGTCATAAATAACTAACAACCCTATCCTGATTTCAGTAGATGTTTCTGGTACCCAGAGGTATGTGAAGAAGGGGCTATTTCCAGGCTGTTTGTTTTGAGGGTACCTCACTAGGCATTGCTGTGCCATTCACAATCTCTTCTTTCAAAATGAAAATAACATTAGTGGCCAGGTGCTGTGAACTGATAATTCAGGTTTTTCATTGTTTTGTCTGGAACATAACTGCCCAGCTCTCTGTTCTTCACTTCTTTCCCTCTGGTGACTTGCCTGGTGCTTTCACACCTTTCTGTGTCTCAGTCTGTCTCAGCCCTCAGATGGCTTGGCTCTCCTGGTGACTCTGATCACCCTTCCATGGCAAGTCAGACTGGGGGCTTTAGAATATGTCCTGGTGCTCTTGGGCAATTGTTCTGGTGAAATGGTCATATTAGGAACATAACTCACACCATAATCCCTGTGTGTCAGTGATTCATCCAATGTCTGTAATTTAATAATCAATACAAACCCTGATTTCTAGCCTGATGTCCTGGTTTGATTTTACATGTCAAACTGATTAGGAATTTTTGCTGCAATGCAGGATTTTGCTGGAAAAAAAATCTGCCAAGCCACATTTTTTTCCCCTAGGAACCATAATTTGGGATAAGTTCTCCCATAGAAAGTGTCTATGAAGGAGATAGGAATTATGCATCCAGTTTGGAAAGACATGAGGGATAAGAGTCTTGATCAGCTAGAGGCCCAGCAGTGAGGGTATTTCCCTAAAAAAAGGATGTCTGACCTCTCTGCTCAGCTCTGATGTAGTTGCTGACTCAAAGCTGAACAGCTCCATCCAGAGAGAAGTCCACGCCAGAGTATCCAGCCACCAGGGGATTGCAGGGGAGAAAGGAGACACAGGTAGAGGTCCTTGCTTTCCCTCAGAAAGGATAATGGGGTTCAAAGCAAGATCTCTCATTTCCATGGTCTCTTCTATCTGGATTTTTTTTAAAAAATAAACTTCTGGGGAAAAAATCTGGATTTTTCAAGGGCAGACTGCAAAGTATTATGAAAGCTCACAAACACTTGCCAGGTCAGGAAGTGCCTTCCCATTTAGTTCAGCATTCCTAAGCAAAGTATTGTGGAGTTTTCCGAACGAGGCTTGTTGGCTCTGTGAGTTGGCAATATCAGTCCCGGGAATATCAGCCTCACTGTCCCTGAGTGCTGCTGACTTCAATGATCACACCTCCAGCAGGCACATCTGGACATTGAGGCTGGTGCTCCTCAGAGCAGAGCAGCCCTGGGCTCTCTGTGAGGGCACAGAGGAAAGAGTAGCAGGAGACCCACATGCCTGGTCCTGCAAACAAAAAAAAGAATTCAAAGGAGCTGTATTTGTGCCTTGTCAGTGTAAAGCCAGAGGAGCACCTGTAACTTGATTTGTGGAACTGACAGCAAGGTTTCTTCTCTGATACATACCCTATATCCTTATCATAAAGGGAGCAGTTAAGAGGTGTGTAAAAAAACCTGTCTGTCCTCGTTAAAGTTGGGTATAGTCTATTTTTGCTTTAATGCAGTGATCTAATTAACCTTTAGCCAGAATTAAAATGACCTTGAATTGGCCTTGTGACCTCCAATGCTTAATGTTGTTAACTTTAAACAAGCTTTTTGGGGTGGTCAGGAGCAGCATCTGTTAAAATGGCCAAAAGGTCGAATCCATTTACTTAAATACACCTCCTGCACGCATTGCTGGTGGGTGTGCTGCCTGCATTTATAAAGGGGATAGAAGATGTACCTTTGAGGGAAAAGGGCAGTTTATCTACGAGAAACCATGTGAGGAGGGTGAAAAACGGCTCTGAAGTTATGTTTTCACCATCTCGTTTTATTTTCTCGAGCAGTAAGCCTCCTCGGGTTTCAATTTTGAGTTCTGCTTTGTGCAGATGATTACGGTGTGGAGGATGCTGCTGCTCGGTGGGCTCTGCAGCTGAGTTTAGTTTGCACAGGAAGGTGTGAGGCCAGTGGCCGCTTATCCGGGGCAGGAGGTGCCAGGTGTAGCAGCAGTGTCACATTCTGGGCTGAGGTTTCTGTTCCACTGGAGCCCGAGAAATACAAGTTCGTGTTTAAAAAGAAGGAGATGCCCAGTGTCTCAGAAAAAGCAGACGCCCGACAGAATTCCTGGACCACAAGGTCACCGGTAGAAATTACTTTAAAAATCCAAAACCAAACCGCGCTGTCAGGGCGAGGAATTTCAGAGGCAGCATGTGAGGGTTTAGATGAGAACAGTCTGTTCAGGCGCCTCCTCTGAGGGATATTAAGGCGCTGGGACGTTCTGTACAGAAGTCATTTTGGCTCTTGGTGCAGTGCACGGCCCCGCGTTTGTCGATGCCGCTAGGGGTGGGGTGTTCATGTCTCCCTTATCGCGACAGCGACATCACTGTCGATAACGCTGTCGGTATCGCTGCGGCCGTCCCGGTTCCCGGAGCTTTTCCCGAGGCTGCTCCTTCCTTCCCCCGCGCAGCGCCGGCTGTTTGCAGTGCATTACCATAGTACATTAACATTTGCAATGCGGCGATTATTTTACATAATCGATACCATCAAGTTCCTTTTCTTGGGGACCCTCGTGTTTATTTACACTTATTCCACACACGTCAGTTCCCATCAGGAGCAAAACCGATTTTCTTGTCCTACATCTGCTCTCGGGATAACCTTAGCTCACCGTAAATCTGTGGGCGCTCCCGCCGCCGTGAGCCCGGTGTGATGTGGGGGTGTGGGGGACCCCCGGTTCCTCCGGCCCGAAACCAGCCCGGAGCGCAGCAGGACGGGAGCGAACGGGGCGGCTGCGATAATAATTGTTGTTGTTATTGTTTATTGTTATTTATATTGCGGCAGTTTCTGTTTATGGCGTGATGCATTTGAGCCCAAACACGTTAGGTGCATTATTCATTGGGTACATTTGTCAGAACATGCATGTGTATAAAGAACTAATGATCCATATTAAATTAATGATGCTATAAAAGAGAAAAATACCCCATACATGCAGTTTATGACGGCAACTCCCGACTTTGATAAACCATAGAAAAGACTTAATCAGATGAAGCATTGGACTGTTCCGTCTCCAAAATTACATTTCTCGAAATGTGCTTGTACACAATGTTGGTTTTATTAAAACAAATTAATTCAGTCATTAAGGAATCATACGGCAAGTGTCTCATAAGTCAGGACCTCCAGTGTAACAAATTGATTAAATGACTGTGTAATAGTCTCTTTAAACAAATCTAGTGTAACAAGTTAATAGATCTGCTCAATTACCATGCTGGGGCGATGAGGATGTGGGCAAGTCTCTCATTAAATCCGGGACAGGCTTGGGGGGTGCGGAGGGGGGCGTCGCGGAGGTGGGTGTCGGTGGGGCAGGGCTGCGCTCCCGCAGCCCCGGCCAGGAAGGGAGCAGGGAAGGCGCTGGAGCCAGGACCGGGACCGGGCGGGGATGGCTGCGGGCTCTGGGCAGGGCCGCCCCACGATCGTGCCGGCGGGCTCCTCCTGACACCCCAGAGCCGGGGGTGCGGGCGGAAAATCTATTACCCCGCTGCCATTTTGTTAAGTGTTTGCTCCCCGTTGTGACCCTGCCACTTTATCTGTTGATTTTTATTTTCTGAGTGCGTGTTGGCCATATGTTACTCTAATAGTTGCTATAATTCTTGAGCAATAGGGCTCGTATTTTACTGAGCTGAATTAAAAAGAATGCACTTTAATAAAAAACCCGAGCAATACACTAATGGCTTGACATTGATGTATTTGCATAAAGATGAATTATATGGGCTCGCTTGACACGACTTTTAATAAATGATCGAGGACGTTATTACAGGGATGCACTTGGGTGTGCGGAAGCGGGTTATTGCCGCGAGGCTGGTGCCAGGCGCTCCCCGCAGCCCTCCGGCCCCGCAGGGCAGGGCGGGCACCACGGGCAAGGCTTGAACCCCCGGGGGATGCGGAGAGGCGCGGTGCTGCCCGCTCCTGCCCTTGTATCAATAACTTTGTTCTTGTCAAAGAACGCTGGGGCGCGGTGCGGGAGTGGTGCGGGTGCGGGTGCGGGTGCGGTGCGGGGTGCCCGCTGCTCCCCGCGGCAGCGCCGCCGCCTCCTCCTCCTCCTCCCCGGCAGATGTTCGCATCCCTCACGGAGTCTTGTAACCGCTGTTGGAGACAGCTGGCAGGCGCCGCCAGAAACGTGTATCTGGGAAATACCTATCGGTGCAGAAGGTAAAGGCGGAGCTGCAATTAGGAGGGAGAGCAGTTCATCTTACTTTTTAATTTGCGGCTAGCGACGCCGGCTCGGAGCGGTGGATCCCGCAGCAAGCGCCTCTCCCAGCAGTGCCTCTCCCCTTCTCTCCGGGAAGGGACTCGGAGTGTCCGGGCCGAGGGTAAAAGCACCTCACCCTCATTTTAACCCCGGGTTCTCTGCGGGAAGGATTCATGTCCCTAAAGCAAAGCCTCGGGGGGGCTGGCGGGGGTACAACCAAAGTCTTGCACCAAACAGCATCACGGCAGCGGCGTGTGTGTAATATGGGAAGTGTTAAAAATTAATAGCGCTGAGAAGCGATGAGCGATAACGGGATTTCAAGAGCTCATCACAGGAGACCACGCGTGAGGGGAAGGGCAGGAGAAGCCATCGCTAGCTGAAATGGTCGCGCTGTCCCCCGTGGCTGTCGGTATGGGCATCCCTCTGGCAGGGTGTAGGCATTGCCTTGCCTGTGCCTGCGCCGGGGGCTCTGGGTGGGAGTTGCTGTCGGAATGAGAGAGCCCGAAGGCCTCGGGGCTGTGACAGCGCTGGTGTAGGGCCTGGTCAGGGGCCGGGTGACAGCGGCCTGCGGGCTGGGCTCCCCCTCAGCGCACACGCCCCGAGTAGAGCGACCCCTCCATTACCCCGCGCTAATGAGGGTTTTTTCTTTTCCCCCTCCCGCCGGCCGTGGCCTTCCCCTCGCAACCTGCGTCCCCCCTGTGGCCCGGCGGTGCGGATCCTGCGCGCGTCCGTATGTCCCGCATCCATATGCATGTGTCCCGCAGGCAGCAGCTGCCGGCCGGGAGCGGGGTGCGGACGGCGGGGTGGCCCCCGGCCACTTTCTTGCCTCCCGTACCTCCCCTGCCTCCCTCCCTCCATCCCTCCCCTCATTCCCGCGGTGCCCACGGCTATTGCAGGGCGCGGAGCGGTTCCTGCACCTGGAGCGCTTCTACCGGGCAGAAAAAGTTTTTCCTCTGCCCACGGTGATGCTCGCTGGGGGCTGGAGACGGACCGCAGCGGGTTCCCTTTGCCTCGACAAAGCAGAGGCGTTGGAAAAGTAAGGAGGATGCTTTGGGCACCCTGGGATTTCACAGCAGGGAACTTTTCCCGCGGTAAATTCTGCGTCCCAGAGAAGGCACGTGGCAGGGACCGAGACAGGGTAAACCCAGGAACAGCCGCCTCTATTTCCCCTGAGCCTGGAAATCGCAGAAACAGCCGCCTTTATTTCCGTTGAGCCTGGGAATCCCTCACACGGAAGGCAGTGGGGTTTAAAAGCGAGGGCCCTGTGACGGAAGGAAGGGAAAGCCAAAAGCTGTGTGCGAAGGGAGCTGCCGGGACCGGCCTGCGGTGGTCTCTCACCGCTCAGGCAGGGACCCGCTCACTCCCCGCGGGGGCTTCGGCCCGGCCCCGAGCTGGGGGCGGCTGCCGGGGAGCGGCTCCGCCGGCCCCATTCCCTATGGAGACCCGGCACTTTTTTAATGCCGTTATGCCGGAGTTTACACAGCTCCGCCACAAACTCCTGCCCGCACGAAGGACGGAGCCGAAGCTGCGGCTGATCTCGGCCGCGCGCGGGGGGAACCTCGCACCCCGTGAAGCCCGCTGACATTTGTCTTTTAATTGTTCACCGCGCTGTCCGTGGCAGCGATCCCGGGGTTAGCTATTGAATCTCTTCCTAAAAAGTCCTTTCCTGGAGGAGAGGGAGCCCAGCTGGCTTTGGCTTCCAAAACATGTCCCGAAAAGGGGGGCCGTGAGCTCGTGTGAATCCCCTGCTCTTTCTTCCAGCGCCCCAGACAAAACCAGCCTAACCAAGCGGGCAGCGCTGGGCTCCTTTCCCTGCGATTCCACTTGGACGGTGCCAATTGCAACTGGTGGCCAGCTGGGTCTCTGTGCAGAAGTAAATTAACTGGAAAGCCTCAGTCGGTGCTGCGGTGAACTGGAAAAGGGCCGGGGCTGCGCGGGAAGGGGCTGAGGGTGTGCGGGCAGTCCTGTCCCGGTGAGACCCCCCCAGCCAGACTCGGCCTGTCCCCACCCCGGTGATCCGGACCCCGGGTATTTTGATTTCGGAAACCCGCGGGGAAATCGGAACGGCGTGAGCCGGCAGGGCCGAGTCAGCTCTCTGGGAAACCACCGATCTTTCCCTTCCTGCCTTTACAACGAGTCGGGAAAGATGGGGGTGGAGGGAGAGTCGGTGGACGATGGGCAGCCCCCGGTTCCCCGGCCAGGGAGAGCCGGGGCAGCCGCGCCGGGGCAGCCGCAGAGCTCCGGGCTCGTTCCCTCCTCCCAGCCCCGGCATTGTGTAAGCCGAAAGAGGAATAAAACCCCGCTCTACATTTTTCTTTTATTTTTATTTTTTTTTTCTGTTTAGAAAATTATTCCCGAATAGAGTAATTTATTTTTCCCCTCTAGAGTAGCTGGCCCTTTTTCTCTCTCCTGTCAGCGATTCTGTTTGCTCTGCTGGTCCTTGGGAAGGAAAAAAAAAAAAAAAGAGATTGTTTCTGGACTGTTTAGATATGGAAATGATCGCGTCAGATAATGGATTTCAATTTAAAGCAGTTGTTCTGATATTTGGTCTATTTGTTCTAGACGCTTGGCCAGGCTCTTATTTTATCCACTGTTTTCTTCTCAGAAAGCGATTTCTTTCCCATAATAATGGTAACACTCTGCCGCTAATAAAACCCTGCGCCGCCCGCCTCTGAAAAAGTTGAAACAGCCTAATTTAGGCTGAGCCTAATGCTCCAGTGGTCGGGTGGAAACTGCCTGCCCACTCACATCCCCAAACAACCATGGGCTTATTTTATTTGTATCCTTCTTGAACTCCCACGGCAACGTGGTCAGCTTCCATTCTTTAAAAAAAAAAAAAAAAAAAAAAAAAAGCGCCCAAACAACAAAAATCTTCCAAAAAACCAAACAATAACAACAACAAAAACCTACTACGAAGAATCAACAAAAGACCATGCTAATTATCTCTTCTTTTTTTTTCCTCCCCCTGTACCGTGCTTTCAGTATTTAATCTCTGATAAAATGAGATTATCTGTACCCTTTAGAGATTATCTGTACCCTTTAGTGAAGGCAGCAAACGTCTTTAAACTGGTTTAATTGATTTATCGTTTTGTTGTTTTGTTTTCTTTTTTTATAACAGAAAGTGCATTACATTTAACTGGTCTTGCAAAGGGCTTTTCTTCTCTTTACAAACCGAATTATTTTTAATATAAATTAATAAATGTTAAGATGCTATATCACGATATATCATCGTTATTAGCTTTAAAAAAAAAAAAAAGAAAGAAAACAATTTACATTCTCTAGTATTCCGTATGATACAAAAGAAAACACACTTTAAATTCAAATACAGCAACTAAATGAATTTTATATTTTGACTGACAGTGGTTGTGACAATTCCCACCAGCTACTTTTCCAACACGCGGTTGATTGGAAACGGTGTAAATGAAAGCAAACTCTGTCCCTCC
>JAOTQP010001652.1:11100545-11113367 GCA_026413545.1 Cichladusa arquata
CGGGGCTCCGGGTCCGGCCGCGCCCCCGAGCTGCCGCAGGCGGAGCGCCGCCTCCGCGGTGGTGGGGACAGCGCCGGGCTCCGAGCGGGAGGAGGAGGAGGAGGAGGAGGAGGAGGAGGAGGAAGCAGAGGCGGCGGGCGGGCTCCGCGGCGCGGCCTCCGCGCCCTCCCCTCCCCGTGCGGATCGCGGCCCCGCTCCCCGCCGGGCGGGCGCTGCGCTCCCGCGGCGCGATGTCGGCGCGGCGGCGGCGGAGGGCGGCTGCCGAGCAGGAGGACGAGGAAGAGGAGGAGGAGGAGGAGGAGGCGGAGGCGGGTAGCGACAAGGTGAGGACGGGCACGGGCGGCTTTTGGGGCAGGGGGGCAGCGCTGCCTGCCCCGCACCAGGGACCCCCCCGGGCTGAACGCAGCTCCCGGGTGGCGGGGGCAGAGAGAGGGCCAGGTGCCAAGTTAGGGGTTGTGGGCCCACGCGTGTTTCACCCCGCTGCTATTCCCCCGTGGCGAGACCGAAATGGGAGCGGCTCTCTCCGGGCCCGCAGCGAAAGCTCAGCGCCGTAGCTGCGTGTCGTGTCTCAGCTCTTGACAGGGAGCTGCTGGCGTGGGGGAGCCCCAGCCGGCTGCTGAGCACCACCCCTCGCACCCCTCACTGCCCCTCGCCGGTGGGATGGGGAGGAGAGTCGGGAAGAAAGGTCGAACCCGCTGGTTTGATAAGAACAGTTTCATAATTGAGCGAAATAATGAAATAGTAATATTAATGGAAAGGGAAATTACGAAAAGGCAATAAAACCAAGGAAGTGCAAGAGGTGCAGAATACAATTGCTTCGCCACCTGGCCAACAACGAGCAGCAATCAGCCTTTCTCAGCCAATACCCCCAGGACAGCCTTTGGGCAGGTCACATCAGCTGCTCTGGCCATGTCCCTCCTTGTGCACCTCCTCACTGGCACAGCACGGGAAACAGAAAAGTCCTTGACTTGAGCTGAGCGGTGCTCAGCGAAGCCAACACATCAGTGTGTTATCAACATCATTCTCCTGCTAAATCCAAAACACAGCGCTGTAGCAGCTACTAGGAAGAAAATTAACTCTATTCCAGATGAAACTGGCAAAGAGCATGCTTCCGTGTGGTTGGGCCAGTCCAGTAGCACTGAAACTAACTCAGAACAGTGATCTGCTCCATTTAAAGGCTGTGTCAGCATTTCCCCAGCAACTCTTTCTGCTTTATGGCCTGTTAAGTGATAGGCATTCACCTCTGGCCTGGAAAGGACTTACAGTATGACATTTCTGCTAAGGCAAGAGGTTTTTGAAATGCTAAGTCTATGCATCAGGTTCATTACAGTGGCAAAATAGCCACAGTGCTGTTCTTTTGTTTGCTGTGGAGTTAAGGCTTATCTCTATAAAAGCGAAGCACATCACAGTTGCTAATTGTCTGAATGAAATGAAAGAGAAGGGCTCATTTGGGTAACTGGAATTAAAGTTAAAAAAAAAAGCTTTCTGGTTGCTAAATTGACGTAGCAATACTTTTTCCTTGAATCAGTAACTGCTTAAACTTGCATGGATGTCAATGTTGCAGAGTGTGTAGTCTGCCTTAGGCATTGTGGCAAGGAACTGGAAAGTGAAACTCAAGACTTTTTATTCCATGCTATGGCTGCTTTAACTCGAAGCCAATGAACTTGCAAATTTGTAGTGCTGTGCTGCATTGAGAGCTGTGATCACATAAGGTGCTGTTTAGACTAAAGCTGTGCACAGTATTTCTCTGTAGATGAGAATTAACTCTTAAACGTAATTTCTCATCACAGTGTGCTCCAAAAGCTGTTCTTCTGCGGAGTTACTCTGGTTTACTTTATTTTACACAGTAAGGTTATTTCTGCGGTGTGCAGTGAGCTGCCTTCAAAGAATTCTTGCAATTCAAAGCCTGTGCTACCCAGACCTCCAAAAGGTCCCCCTAATCTTGGTTTACCTGTGTGACTTTCAGAGAGGAAAATGCTGTTCTTACTTGCAGGCCTACTGTGTTTTCACAGCCTGGTGTTTCATCCCATTTCAGATGATGAGCAGCCAGGAGGCTGGTTACAAGAGATGGGTTTCAATGTGCATACATTTGTGTTCACTTAAACAACAGATAAGGAAACCTTTTCCACTGCACAAGAGACTTTCTCATGGATTATTTGTGGGACCCTCCCTGTTCCCACAGGAGTTGTTTAACCCATCTGCAATATGCCCAGCACTGCTGCCCCTGTCATGGCTCACAAGTGGCAGTAAGGATTGGTTTTACATATTAAGCTGGCTTTAGTGCCCTTGGTAACTGTAGAGATAAACCAGTATTTTGTACTGAGGTTTCAATCAGTGGGTCACAGTTTAGGACTCTGTTTTGAGTATGAGCACACGTAATGCCTGCTGTAAGTGATTTGATGAGCAGCATCTGGTCATCAGGATTCACAGGTGTCACACTATACAGCTTCCTAGATGATTATCACTGCTCTATCTCTTCTCTGGGCTTCACAAGTGGATACTTTTATTTTCCTCTGGCTATTCTGAGATGACCTTTTTGGTGTGGTGATCCTGTATTTGGACTCAAAACTGGTTCTTTGGTTGATGACTACTCAGGATAGCCATGATGCAGTGGGTTTGTACTGCTTTCTAGAATGCAGCTGAGAAGCATCACCCTCTTCATCACTTGTAATGAAGGAGGAAGCTTGGTTTTTGGATCATATGTGCTTCATTCTGCTTCTGCTGTGCTTGGCCCAAACCAAGCATTCTAGACATATATAGGCAACATACACCCTTTTTTTCCCAAGTAGAGAAGCCCTCTGTTGCAGAACTCCAGAAACACTAAATACATCTGAAGGTTTTTCTACTTTGAGCCCTGTTTTCAGCATGCTGTCTGGTACTTTTCATGTCACACTTACTATGTCCCTAGGTGCTCATTTCCTACTGAATTTAAGTGAAGCTGTTGGGGTTTTTTTTCTCATTTGTGTGCCTTTTTGTCACTAATTGGAGACAACTGGTAGCTATTTCTATATTGATAAAGTTTCAAAGGAAAGTTAAATTCCTTGGTTTTGTATGAAGGAATATGATGTACCCGTTGTGAAAGCTTCTTGAAGTTCCCAAGCTCTGCAAGCTTTAGTGTCTCCAGTTGCTCACCAGCTTGTTGAGCTGGTGACATTTTGCAAAATTGCTGTGAACATGCCTTTTCCTTGTAAGGCCCTGCAATTACACAAGTTTGTTGTTTTCTTTGTATTGTCCTGTGGCATGAAGGAGTAATTTTTTTGTTGTCACTTTCTTACTTCCTGCTGCTTGCCCTGGCTGTTCTTTTCCTAAGAATGTCTGGTCAAAGTGCCTTCATAAATCCTCTATGAACCTTGGGAGAAAGAGGAATGACTCGGCATTCAGATACTTAATATGTATAAATCAATTAAAGATTTACAGCCTGATATACATGTGTTCATGATTCTTTTAAAATTTCAGTTGTTTGCAGTCTTTGCTAAAAAGCAAGAGACAGTGCTTTCAAATCTTCCAAAAAAATTAGTGTATCCTGGAAGAAATCATACAGTTGTTCCACTTTCTACTGTACAGAGTTGTCAGATTAGGACAGGGAGGGCAAAATGTGATTATATTGCATTGCTGACTGTTAATTATTTGTAACTACAACCAGCTTGGAATCACTGAATGCTACTTCTCATGTGGTATTGAAAAAGCTGGTTTTGTTCCATGGGACAGCCCTTCCAGGGAATCAATTGCCAGATAAGTTGCTCAGACCTGTGAACCTCAGTTTGGCACTTGGATATTTGATGTCCAAAACCTCACACACCTGCTGGAAGATAAATGAAATTCCTAACTGAGGTGTAGCCTATTGTGGATCTGTGGATCTGCCGTGGATCACTTACTTCTCTTGGAATTACTTCTCTTGGAATACCCTGAAAATGGATCAGTTTAATTTTCAGAGAGAAGTCTAAGCTTTCTGCTACAAGCATGGTAATAATAATAATAATAAGGGCAGACTATTTCCAAGCCTCTGTTTTCTTGGAAATGGTGGTGAATTAGTACTAATGCAGAGAGCAAAGGGTCTGTAATTTCCAGTCATTGATTCAGTATGTGCAGGTCTCTCACATGTATTTCTGCATATGTCAGGCTTTAATAGCTTGGAAAAAAAAGGTTTCATTATTCAGGATCTTCTGATACTTTGATATCTTGGCTTCAGAAGAAGGTATCAAGGTACACCTAATTAAATACTTTACAATGTGTCCTAACTGAACTATTGACTTTAGTATGAAACTTGTGAGAGACTGCAGAGAGATCAAAGATGGAGGAGAAAACTTACTTCAAATAACACTTAGACTTATAAAATGGCAATAACTAAATTTTTTCACATAAATTGCTGGGCAATGGCTGAATTTTTTCAGTTTCTCTTCGTGGAGATGCTGCATTCTCAAAGAACATATTTACAGTCTGCTTAGGAGTTCCTTATGGTGTCCTGGAAAAATGCTGTGCAAGAGGAGCATTGCAAGTGCCTTTGTAACCAGAATAATTCTGATGTGTGATTTGCTTGGCATGTATTAATTGTAGTGGAGGGTGTGTGGTGCAAAACAGCAATTCAGAAGTGTGTGGCCTTTTAAATGGAGATGTCTATTTTTTTCTCCATGACACATGGCTGTATTTTGTGAGCTGTTGCAAAATAGTCAGTGAGCAGAAATTCACATGGAAGCTCAATTTATGGCAAGATGTCACATGTTCTGAATTCCTGGTATGGGGGCTCAAGCTGGTGACTGGCTGAGTATCCCCCTTTGCATGGCCAAGTATTTGTGGTCTTATACAGAAGATTTAGCACAAGGATGAAAATCTTGTCTTTTGAGAAAACCAAACTTAAGCCATCTACTCATTACAGAGACTTTGGGTGTGTTTTGAGCACACCCATCAAGGAGTGGCACACCCTCTGTGTATAAACAGTTCTGTCACCTGCAGTTTGAAAACTCTAGGAAAAAATCCAAACACCTTGGATAAAACACTTGATTTGGAGTTGGGGTTGAAGGGTTTCCTAGGCACTTAGGACAGTACAACCTGTGCTGGTTACAATTAAGCTTTGAAAACCTCACAAATACCTGCTCACAGTGTGAAACCCATGGCATTTCCCACAGACCTTCACAGGTCCTTGGTGTTACTGTGTGCTAAGCTTGGCCACATCTCAAATCTGAAGAGCAGAAGGAAGGGCTGCTTGAGTTTGTGCTCAACTCCAAAACTGCTTCTACAAGGTCAAGCTGCAGTAGCAAGGCTTTTTTTTTTTTTTTTTTTTTTTTTTTTTTTTTGAGTGCTTTTATAGTGATTAACTTACTGTTTCCTTCCATAATGATTGTTGTTGTTTGTGGCTATAAACTGGAATGTTTGTAATCAATCATGTAAAATAATTTTAAAAATTATTAGCAAGAAAGTCTTGTCCCCCAGTGATGGGGTTCTAAGCACTTAATGATGTAGAAGACAATTAACTAGCTTTTAGTGAGCAATGTCCTCTTTGACTCCTGCCTTTACAGATTAAATGCCTTATTCAGGAAATTGTTGTGGCTGAGATAGCAGTTAACTGGAAAATAAAGCATTCATGGTAATTTTTGAGGTATGTTGCCAGGGAAGTTGAAGATAGTTGAGGTGTTGATTCCCACTGGTTATTTTAGAAATATAAGGTGAAAAAAATGCACCAAGTTCTAAGCAACTTGCAGGTTGCACCAGCCAAGCTCCCATGAGCTACTGAAAACCACATCAGATAAAGACACACTCCTTCTTCAGGCTGGTTAGATACTCTGAAGAAAGCTGTGCACTTGTGAATTCAGATGTTAGAAGTAGCAAATTTAAAATATAGTTGATAATGAGATGCTTATAATTGACAGAGGGACAAAACTAAGTATGATTTTTTTAAAAAGTTTAAACACAATCGTTTTCCACAACACCAATGTGGAATAAAAAAGTTTGGGGGATATTCTTAGTTCTGAGTGCTTAGAAGAGAGGACATCTCTGCCATCTGCAAGCAGGGATTAATATTAAAGACGCTAAGTCATGGTCTTAGGGCCAGGATTACTGCCCGTCATCTGTGCAGTGAGCAGTGTCTGCTAGGCTGTACAGACAGCTTGCTGCACTCCAGAGCAGGTCACAGGAGCTGCAACATGGCTTTGGAGAGGGCTGTGATCCCCCCAGTTCATCTATAGTTGATCTCCTAGCCTGTGGTACAGCACTCTGAGAAACATCTCTGAATAGCAGGGTTGTGAGTGTGGTAGTTTTTTATTTATGTGCTTTTTCAGGTGTTCTACAGACTTTGTGAAGTCTGGACCACAACTTATTTGCTCTTGTTACTTGTATTAATTATAGGCAGAGTCTGCCTGGTGGTTATTCAGCTGTGGGATTTCTAGGTCTGGGGAAGCATTGATCACCTTTTTGTAAGAAGTAAATGGTGTAAAATTGAGGATTTCATCTTGGGCATGTGTGTGGAAGTGAATGAGAAAAACCCAGGCCTAACTTAAAAAAGAGAGGATGTACCCACTTGCCTTGTGCATGTGCACAGAGCCAGCTCCCTGTCTCGGGTTCTAAAAGGCCACAAGCACTAGGTGGAAAGGATGGTGTTTTTCCTGGGATCAGTGTCCCTGGAGAGCCTGGCGAGGGTCCGAGGCTGCCTGCAGCACCCTGGTCAGCTCCTGCCCCCTGCCCCTCCAGGGCACCTCTGCCCAGCCCCAAGGTGTGGGCTCAGCCCTTGGCTTTGGGCAGCCAGCTTTGGAAAGCCTTATCTGCTGCCTCGAGCTGATTGCAGAGCCAGGCACTGGGACAGAGGTTACAGCAGTGCAGCTGCAGGGAAAAGGCCATAGATTATAAACAGAGTAACCACACGTCTAAATTCTGTGGTGTTTTGTAGTGGGGGTGAAGGAGAGGATATACCTCTGCTGGCTTAGAAAAAGTGGCAAAAATACCTAGAACAAAGAAGATAATGTTGTTAAGGAAAAGTAGGAAAGAAAAGCAGAAATTTCTAATAAATGGAAATAGAGGGGAATGGAAATAAAGGGGAAAGAACTCAGATGAGGAAGCTGGAAAGAGAGGGAGATGGACAAATAGCATGTAGCAGTGGAGAAGAAAGTTTTAAAGCACAGTTACTTAACAGTCCCCAGAAGTGTTAAGAGCTGGTGAACTTGAGGCAGCAGGGCAGGCTGGAAGCTGTCTGAGATTGTAAGAAGGTGAGGCGAGTCAGGGAGGTCAGGAGGAAGTTCAGGAGAGCCAGACACTGAGCTAGAGATTGCTCTCTGCATTACTGCTGTGCCAGGGCTGAGTGCAGCTTTCCAGCTCCCTGGAGCTGTGGTGTGTGCAACTTTAGAACAAGTGAAGTCACCCTTAGTGTTGGCTTTAACTGAGGGAAAAATAGTCCTGACAGTGTGCTCTGAGAGTTGGAGACAATTTGTACATTGTCACCAAAATTTCTGCCTGTTTTGAATTCAGGTTAGACACACAGTCTGTCTAGATGATGTCTTCCCTAGCAGTCCCCAGTGAATACTGAAGGAAGAATCATAGTGCTGCAGCCATACACTAAATTATTTTGAGTAATACTGTGTCTGTGGGACACTTGGTCACTTCACAGTTTGGTTTTGGATTGTTCTTTTCAAGCCCTACCCTATATAAAACTGCCAGCAACCTCTTCTCATTGTATAAAGGGACTGTTTTTTCATGCATTATATTTCCTTTTTTTTTCTTCTTAATGTGGCATTAAACCTTCCCCATATTCCATAGAAGGGTAGTTTGAGATGCAGATGAGGGAATGTGTTAGAGGCTTGGGGATTTCTGGCTAAGTCCAGCACTCTATGTCAGCTCTAGTATTTCTAGAAACATGTGTCCATGAAAAAGTGATGCCTAGAGTGGGGAGTTTCTTGAGTACAGCAGGTAATGTCACAAAATCCAAGTACAGGCCTTCCTATAAACATTTACTGGCATACATTTGTCTCCTACATCTACAGTTTCACTAGTACACCACTGTTGTCTTTTAGAATGCAGATATTATCAGTTCCTAAAGTAATGTTAGACTCAGAATATTGTTTTCTCATTATAGCTCATAATCTTTCATTTTGTATTGAGTTTTCTGATAGCTTTGTTTTTCTTTTTGTGATAGGAAGTGGATTTGGAAGAAAGACTTCATGAGTTGGACCTTAGAAGTGATTCAGATATTCCTGATGTTCCTCCACCAACAGACAGCACTCCAGAAATCCTCAAGAGGGCTTTGTCAGGCTTGTCTGCCAGGTAAAGTGAAACATAGACCTCTCAAATTTAACAGCTGGTGGCTGAAATTCATATAGATTATATTGCAGTTTTAAGCCTTACAAATTGTTTTGCAGTTCTGAGTTTCATATGGTAGATGTGAAAACTTCAAGGATAAATTGTTGCTGGATATTATTGATTTATTTATGCTTTGATAGTCCTTTCACTGGAATATTTTTTGCATACACCTGTATTTATCCATTGCATGCTTTTCTAAGTAAACACAGTTTACATAAGTATCTACTGAGTCTAAGCATTGCAATAACATGGGCAAAGAATTTGAATTACAGAATGGTTATTTCTGTAATTTCTGAGGTTGTCATAGACTGATTTCCTGCCTTCAAGGAAGAGGAAGATTGAGAGGAAGATTGGTTTATGAATGAAAAAATGTGTAAATTCTCAAGATAAGGTTTGCTAGATTTTTGTGACATTTCCACTTCTAAATAATTTGCTGTAGAGTGAAATACATCACAACTGATACACCCATATTTTTTAAAACAGCACTTTTTTTTTCCTGCTTTCTTTTCAAACTTAGGTTTCTACCTCCAGCCTTCCAGGAGCTTGATGGCCAACAAATGTGGGGGCGATGTATAATTTTTTTATGCAGTCCCTTTATAACACCTGATCAGCCAAATTCTTTTGGGGCAACCAAGCTGCATTATGTTTTTTTCTCTAATGCAATGAAAGAGCATTTAGGTGATAGATACCATAAACTACCTACTAAAATGAATGTGGGTGTTATATATATGTTATGCTCAATGTAACAAATCAAGCAATATACAGTGTGTATTTTAGAATCAACTTACATCTTGCAAGAGTCAAAAGAGGGATCACTATCCAGACTGTAATTAAAACCTTCCAAATCCTTGTAAAAAAAATTGGTGTCCAGCAGACATCTCCAACAGTACTGTGAAATGAGTTTTCTGCCTTCCTTATTTTCTAATCTGTTGTCTGTTTGTTACGTCCATGAGCTATAAGCAGATGTAATGTTTCAGGTTTTAAAAAGCCTGTTTCTAAACTGCACCAGCTGTGAGCAGAATGGGATATTCTCCATTGCCATCATGGTGCAAGGACTGTCTGTTTCAGAGGTCTGTTGTTAAATGTGGAAGTCTTAGGCCTCCAAATCAAATTTGTTCCAAAGGGCACGGTGATACCTCAAAGCCTGCAGCTAAGAGGTGTAGGTGAAACCTTTCCTGTTTCATGTGCTTGAAATTCTTTACTGGAGTGTTTGCACAAAGGTGTACAAAGGGTGCTTTGAGTGAAAAATTAAATTCTTGGTGCTTTATGAATGCTAGAGTTGAAATTACCTGCCAGTTCAGCAACCAGCAATCCCAGCAGAGCCATTGTCATCATGTGCAATGTGAGTGGGTTGCACGCTATAAATATGGAAATATGGATAGAAATATCAGAAATATGGATATTCCTTCTATTTGACCTTTGAAAGAAATAGTATCTATAACTTTCTAGCAAAGAGTTAGGATACAATAAACTTGCCAGGTGGCTTCCTAAATTCTGGAGCTTCTTGTCTTAGTGATGTTGTCTTTCCTGTACTTGCCAACACCCCCAAGATACCGTGTGGTATTTGAACATTACTCACAAAGGAAGCTGAGTTCTTCTGGAGGAGGCTTGCTCATTATGGATATGCCACCAAGGCCAAGCTGCTACTCTGTATGCCACATCACAGAGCAACATAAAACATGTTGTAATAAAACCTCTCCTGCCTCTGTTCTGATACTTAAGGCAAATCCAATTAGTGGCTGTGGCTGCTGTTAACCTGTCATTGAGTCACATCCTAGAAAATCAAATTATTGTAGTTGAAGTGTACGTTGAAACTGGAGTCTGATTTGAAACTAGCACTGAATCGGGTGTGTCTCCCGATGGAGCAGTGAAAGACAAGACTGATGCAAAGCAAAACATTAGGAAGAATGTCTTCAGGTTATAGTAGGGGGCTTTGTGTTTAGCAGTAACTGGTGATTAGTTGCTTCAGCGGACATTTAGAGGAAATGGCCTCAAATTGTGCCAAAGGACGTTTAGGTTGGGTGTTACAAAAATTTAATTTAGGAAAAAGGTTTGGAATTAAACCTTTGGAGAGGCTTAATTTAGGAAAAAGGTCAAGCATTGGAACAAGCTGCCTGGGAAAATGGTGCAATCACCATCCCTGGAGGTATTTAAAAGATGTGTAGATGTGGCAGTCAGGGACATGATTTAGTGATGGACTTGGCAGTGCTAGGCTAACAGTTGGACTCGATGATCTTAAACATTTTTCCAGCTTAAATGATTCTATGATTCTGTAGTGATAGAAATTTTTATTCCGTTTTCCTTAGGTAGCCCCTAGCAGCTGCAAAGATCTGCAAGGACTAGAGAGTACAGCTAGTTTGGCCCATCAACCCCCATGGTCACACCTTCTCCTGTCCTGGTCCCAGTGCTCACAAGAGCACAGGACTGCTTCCAATAGATAGCCCTCTACCTGGCCAAAGAGCTGCTTTGCTGCTGTAGCAAGTTGATGGTCACTTGTTCAGAGGTTTTGTTGTGTGTCTGTCACTCCTCAAAGAATCATTTGCTTTTTACCTGGCAGCCTTTCTTTCAAATGCCAGTCTCTGCATGGCTGGGCCCCCATCAGTGTTCCAGCTGAAGTGATGCTTTTTGAGGGTCCTGATGGATTTTCACAGCAGTTTCAATGTGGGGTTGTACCACTTCATTGCAAACGACTTTTGGCAGGGTTGAGGCAGCACAGGGGAAGAAGAAAGGTGTCTAACTTTAATTTCTTTTACTGTGCATTCTGTTTAGTTGGATAGTTGTTTGATTCTGGTTTTTTTTTTTTGCTATTAATTGATTAAACACAAAAACTTCTGCTATTCCCACTGTTTCTGATACAGTTTAATATCTAGTTAGCAGAGGAAGTGGAATTTATTTTAATTTGTAACTGCTTGCTTTTTATTTTTATTTTTTTAATAGATGGAAAAATTGGTGGATTCGTGGAATTCTCTCCCTAGCTATGATTTCTGGGTTTTTTCTGATTATATATCTGGGATCATTTATGCTGATGCTTCTGGTAAGTTTATTTAAATGCATTCTTCTGTGCAAGAGTTATTTGATCTCTTCATTCATCATGCCTAAACTGAAAGGAAGCTGCATGGACAATTCAGTGCAATTGTCTATTATTTCTGTAAATGTAAATATTTTTGAAAGACACTTGAGGGATTCAAAACTGGACCTTATAGATTAAGGACTTCTTATACATGTAATTACATTTTGGAGAGTTTTTTGGAATTAAAGTAACTCCAAGAAATTGAGTTATAATTGCCTTACTTAACTACTATCATCCGTTTCAGATGTGCACCTTTATTTCCATATTTCTCTATGGGCCTTGCATTTATCTGTAGGTTGGAGCTAGATCCCTTTCTGAGGTACAGACAAAGTGTATTTTTAGTTCATGAAGTGAAATACTGATGAGGATAACAGTTAAAAAGCTTATAATATTCTTCATACATGCTGTATAGCAGGTCAGCCTTTACTGCTTCTTTGCACCATTTTAGTTGCTGGTATTTTTATGGAATGATAGTTTAACTATCTTTCCCAGTCTTGGCAAGGAACAGACAGGAATTTAGCTTTTAATGGGCTGAAATTAGTCCTTCTATGTAACTGCTTCAATTTTTGACTCTTTCAAATTTTGACTCTAATTTTTGACTCTACTAAGTTTGTTCAAGTATCAAATTTTTTTTGCTTTTTTTCTTGGCCTTCTATGAGGCAATTTTAGGATTATATTCTTAGAAACATTTAGGTTGGAAAATACTTTTAAAATAATTGAACTGTTAACCCAACATTGCCAAGTCCACCACTAGACCATGTCCCCAAGTCCCCCATCTACACATCCTTCAAATATCTGCAGGGATGGTGACTCAACCACTGCCCTGGACAGCATCTTGCAATGCTTGACAGCCCTTTTGGTGAAGAAATTTTTGTTAGTATCCACTCTAAACCTCCTGTCCCATCTAGACTGAGGCCATTTTCTTTCACTTAGGAGAAGAGACCAACCCCTGTCCCTGTCTCCCAGCTCAGGGACAGGGTAACCAGCTCAACAACTGTTCTTACCATTGAAGAGGCAAAGCATTAAGGACCTTTCCTTCATTCTTTGTTGCTGTGTTTCCTCCTGCATCCAACAAAGGATGGAACTTCTCCTTAGCCCTACTTTTGCTTCTGATGTATTAGTAGAGGTGTTTTTATTGTCTTTTATGGGAGTAGCTGGATTAAGTTCTCATTGGGCTTTGGCCCTTCTGCTTTTCTTCCTGCCTAACCTCACAACATCCTTATAGTCATTCTGAGTCACCTGCCCCTTCTTCCAAAGGTCATAAATTCTAGTGTCTTGAGAGACTGGAATGCTGTTTCACCAGCATTATGGTCTGCATTACAGTTTCTACACCTGAATTAGTCTGGTTAATATTGCCTGTTTTCAGATGAGTGATATAACATACTAATTCATTGTCTCATTCATAGAGGATTTTCTTTTTTGTGTCCGAAGAAACAACAAAAAAAGCCCTTTTAAACTGCAGGTTGCTGTAA
>JAOTQP010001652.1:11113467-11134036 GCA_026413545.1 Cichladusa arquata
GAAGAAACAACAAAAAAAGCCCTTTTAAACTGGAGGTTGGTTTAAAAAGATTTTTTTTTTTCCCCCTGCAATCCTTCCTTTAGTAGTCTGTTACATTTGAGAATTATGATTATAAACAAAAAGGAACTAATTAATTTGCAGGGTGATTTTGTGTATTCATAGTATACTGTGAGATTGCCATCATGGGCAAGCTGTTAAGACATGAACCAAAAAGTAATTAAAGTTAGTATAGAATTGTAATAGAGTTCTTCTTTTGTGCCATAAAGCAAAAAGTCTGTCTTCTAATTAATTAAGTTCATATTTGAGACTATGTAAAAAGGAGAATGGAGGGAAAAAACCAGTCTTGTTCATGAATTATTTAATGTGACTGGAATAAAATAGCTTGTATTTAAATAACAGTTGTCATGTTAAAACTGAATCTCAGTGCTGAAAATGCCCAGAGCTTGTAGGAAGAGTTATCCAGGGAGGTTTGGAGGGCAAGACCTGAAACTGCTCTAAAGAGCTGGGATGTGTGTTCTGCCTGTGCTGGCTACTTGGGTAACAGGCTTGGACCCTGGTGCCCTTTTCCACTGTCAGGTACAATCCTGTAATGTTGCTCTTCCCTATCGCATTCAAGTTTTAATAGGTTGGCCAAGCAGAAGAAAGAGCACAAAATAGGGGAGCTTCAGAGTACCTCACTGAGGGGGAGTAAGGCTTTGAGTCTGCATTCACACCTTGAGCAAGATGAGCTGCACTGATGAGCACTAAAGCCCTTCTGGCGGCCTGGAGCTTCTCACTCCTCCCCCTGTACTGAGTTTGGCAATCCCATATGTCTGGGTAGGGTGATCTGCTGGGAGACTGAGGGCTGGACAGAAGTGGCAGAGCCCTTTGCAGCCCAAAGGCATGACAGGACATACTGCTCAACTCAGGGGAGCAGTGTGATCAGCAAAACAAAGTGAAGACTGGGAGGGTGTGACATCCAGACCTGGGTTAGATGAGCTTTGCCTCTAATCATAAGTGCTAGTTGCCCTTAATGAGATGCTTGCAAGTGAAAGACCTGGGTGTCCATGCTGTTTTGCACAGCTAGTTTTCTCCACTGGTCCCAGAAAATATTTCTAGAATCAAATGTAAAGATAAAACTTAGCCAAAAGAAATAGGAGAGCTTTCTTTACTGGAAGCACTTCTGAACTGCTTCTGTCAAACTGTTCTAATGTCTTTGCTTGTTTCATGAATATATTCTTGAAGCTAGCCCAATGTGGGGTTTTTTTTCTTCATGTACAGTGCTTTGGAGATTTTTTTTTTTTTTTTTTAATTTTTAAGTGGAACTTAGTTTTTCCTTGGATTTGCTTTGAAGCTGTTTTCTGAGTGGAATTTGACTTCAGAATGTCTTCCCTTAATGGAGGCTGCAGTGCTCCTTACTCCCTGCAAGAAACAACTGCAGCATATTTACAAAGGTTTTATTTCTCTTATTTTAGGTCTTAAGCATCCAGGTGAAGTGCTATCATGAAATCATTACTATTGGTTACAGAGTCTACCACTCCTATGATTTACCATGGTTTAGGTCCCTCAGCTGGTGAGTAGCTAGCCAGAACATCAATAAGAAATCAATGTGAAACTTAAATCATCTTCTTCCTCTCCTGTTGTGGTGAAATGACAGCTTTGTGAGTCATGTGCAGACATAAAACTTGACTTCTGTCTCTAAAACAGAATTTTGTAGTTGTATTCCCCTTGTGAACTTGGACAAATCATTTAGTCTTTTATTACTTATTTTTTTAACTTGTTATGAATAAATCCTTGTTTGCTTTAAGAATTGCCTTTAATATATATTGTCTTAATAAAATAACTGTTAGCTGTTGCATATTGCAGGTACTTTTTGCTGTGTGTGAACTACTTCTTTTATGGAGAGACAGTAGCTGATTACTTCGCTACGTTTGTGCAAAGGAGAGAACAGCTGCAGTTCCTCATTCGTTACCACAGATTTATCTCTTTTGCACTCTATTTAGCAGGTAATCACAAAAATGAAAGAACTTTTTGCTGCATTTAATTTAAAAATATATATAATTTTTCCTCATATTTATGCATTCGCATTCTTTTTCCTCTTGATGATTGAGGAAATGAGGTGTTTGCAGTTACATTTTTCCTGTGGAAAGATAAGTACAAATTTTGCGTTCACTGAGAAGAGGAAAGCAGCCTAAACAAGGAGATGATCTTAAGACAGTTGAGATAATAGTGCTCAAAAGAGGTTGGCAAGCATTAATTTTGATTGCTGAAGACCTGGTGCTATTTTGGCAGGCTATAGAGATGACTTGTGTGTAACTGCTGTGCTGGGTTGATTCTTTATTGTGCAAGTGTTCCCCTAGGTCTTCAGTAATAGGATTTACTAATATATTTTTAAACTGATTAGTCAAAATGCCCGAGTCTTAATTTTGTCTGCAAGATACTCAGATACTTGCCTCATGGAAAAATTTTTTCCCTGTCCAAAGAAAAACTTTTTAAAAGCCTTTTTTCTAGGGAGAAGAGACACAAGTTGGCACTCTTGTGGGATATTGCTTTGTGAACATGTAAATATGTTTTTTCAGCAATGCAGGTTAGCACAAAATTAAATCAACTGAAGATTCAGATTGGCTTAAGGGACAAGGGCCTGCAATGCTACCAATATTTCTAAAGTGTACTGAGAAATCTGATCTTTGTGATAATCTGTCAGTTTTTGTATTTTTCTTGAACCAAATAAAAATTCTGCTCAGTGCTTAGATCACAAACTTGAAACCAGCTTTGCAGAACTTGACCTTTTGCAGCTGGCTTCGGCTTGGGGAAATTAACTTAAATAATGCCTTGTGAGCTGGTGAGGGGAGGACATGAGACAAGCCAAGCAACAGGAGGAGGCAGAGCATAGCAGAGCCCCTTGGCATTGGGATTGTAGGGTCACTTTGGGGCTATCCCCAGGGTTCAGGGTCTTTTGAGGGCCCCTGACCCCCTGTTGGTGCAGGAAGTTGCCATAGGAGAGAAGAGGTGCTCAGTTAACCACCCAGAAAGTTCCTTTTGGTCAGCTGAATTCTCTAAATCTGTGCTTCACGCTTGTATCACATGCAGCCATGTGCTTATCCGGGGGAAAAGGGCAAGCTGGTCTTTTCCTTTCATTTATTTCTGCTAATTATCAAAGCCAGTTTGTTGACCTTGGCTTTTGAGTGCTTTTCAAAAGTGATGATTTTTCTTTGCTAAAATTTGATGTCCACATGGGACATTGTATGTGCCTAGATGGATGTTCTTTACTGATGTTAGCTAAAGCTGTGTTCACTAAATCATAATCTTGTATGAGAATAACTCTATATGTACTTTTAACTGAATATAAGCCAACACTTCTAGCAGCAGAGGGATTTTAACTGCCTCAAAGGAAGAGAATTACTGGTATATCACGGTTCAGTGTCATTAAATATAAGATGGTACAAACTGTACTTGCTTTGTTTTGCAGGATTCTGCATGTTTGTTTTGAGTTTAGTGAAGAAACATTATCGTCTGCAGTTTTACATGGTGTGTATTACCCACTTTGCTGTGGTCATTCACCTTATGGATGTCACTAGAAACAGTCATGCTCATATGCTCATAAGATAGTTTGGAAGAGGTGTGTGGAAGATGTGCTTAAATTGAGAGTAACATGAAATCAAGTCATGCTGGACTGTATTTGTTCACCTTCCAGATTATGATGATGATGGTTGTTATTATTATATTTGGAATGTGGCCTCTCAGCCAGTACAAGCTGTCCTTGGTGAGGCCTTGTGCATGTCCAACATGATATGTTTCCCTTGGTGATAAGCTGATATGAAAGAAGTTGCTGGAGAAGGGGGATGCATCTCCCTGCCAGGTCTGAAGCCAAACAGTTCAGCATTGTGTGGAAAGTGGTTCTTGTGACTCAAGTGTTGCTTTCTAGAGGCCCCACTGAAGTGCCATGAAGGGAACTTGATCTTAAGCCCCCTGTGGAGTATTTATTCTGTGGCACTTCACAGCTGTTCTGGTCTTCTGCAGTGTCTCAATAGATCATTGATGTGTTAAAAGAAACCAGCATTCTCATCCCTCATATTTGTCCACCTAATAATCAGCATAGTAGCTAAGCAACAGCATGAACCTTTTCCTTATGTGCATCTTATATGCTGAAAACTAATTCTGTAACATTACAGGTTAAAACCAAAGCAAATAAAACACCAAAGCACCCCACTGGCAACACCCCACCTCTCACTTCTATGTAGGAATGATTAGAAATCACAGGGAAACAGCAGTGCAGTACAGCTCCTGTCTTGAAAGAACTTGAGCAATCAGGGCATTGCACAATTTAAAGATTTCCTAAACCTCTGGGAATGTGGTTAACCCTCCTGTTTCTGCACTGCTTTAGGTAGCATTTTACTATTGAGGATCCCCAATTCTAGACTAGGACTTAAGTGAGCCTCATAATAACATGCAGGAAAAGAATTTACTCAAAATAACGTACCCCGTTTGTAGGAGAGCTTACCTGACAGTGAGATGCAGCTTTTCTAGGAGATATAGCCTTTATCTTCTAATCTGCAAAAAAACCAAAAACCTCATCTTCAGATTGGCACAGCCTAGATATATTAATTTGCCATGATTTTTTTTTTCCTTTTTCCCCTTCTAGAAAGAAGGTGGAAATGTGTAGTGTCAGTCATGTGACTTGGTGCCTGCCCAGAAAACATTGAAATGTGGCTACCCAGGAATTGGAACAAAACAGAGAAGCCATATATCTACTGTGTGGCAGCACAGTGTTTAGGAAGAAAAGGAGAGTCTAAAGGAAGTGTCCAAAGCCAGGCTGGATGGGACCCTGAGCAACATGGTCTAACCATAATGGAAAGTGTCCCTGCCTGTGGTGAGGGGGTTGGAACTATGGGATCTTTAAGGTCCTTTCCAACCAAACTGTTCCATGGTTTTAGTAGGCATTTGGGTTTAGGTGGTGTTCCAATGTCACTGTACAAATACTAAAAACTTAGCTGCAGAGCTGGTTTAATTAACCAGTAGGTAATCTTTCCAGAAACCTTCTGTCATTTCTTGTACCCTCCCCCTACCCCCCTTTAAGCATTCTCAAGTTGTCTTATCTGGAAGTAGAGTCTGACTGCCATAGGTAAACACGTGTGATAAGGGAATTAAAGAAGTAGGACATTTTGAGTATAAATGGCCCAGAAGTTTACAGAGTGCTTAAGTTTGGTGTATCATGAGAAAACTACCAGTTCTTGATTTAAAAGTGCTTGGAAAATAAAATCTATTGCAGAATCTTTACTGGTAACCTGGAAACCACTTTATTGTACACTGACTCTACAGATTAAACACCAAGTATGTACAGTAGTACTGAACTAAATGATTGTTTAAATGACCATGCCCTTAAAAACAAACACTTTTTTTGCTAATCCTGAGAATTTTCATGTTTCATAAGAATATTCTGAGAGAGATCCACATCTGTGTAACATGACTCTTTCATGAGTAGTTCATTGCCATTTTATTGTTACAGTTCTAACATGTCTGTTATATGTATATACAGAATATCACATTGCTTAAACTTCTTTGCTGCTTTCATGCTGGAGGTGTATGTCTTATCAAATCAGGTGTTAAACCACATGTTAAAAAATTCTGGGTGGAGGTAAGTGATGAAAAGACCTGCTGAAGTTTCAGCACGTGCTTCAGAAAGCCAGCTCACTTGTGATATACTGTATGCACACATCTCTTGCATTATCACTAGAACTGGTCTTGCCAGGGAGCTCCTCAGTAGCTCCTGTAGCTGCTGTGCCAGGATTGATGGAGGTGTTTTCACTAACTGTTGTGTTGTTGCATTGTTAACAGTTCGCATGGACTCATGTCACTTTGCTGATCACTGTAACTCAATCTCATCTTGTCATCCAAAATCTCTTTGAAGGCATGATCTGGTAAGGGGACAGTAACAAACTCATTTGTACCTCTGTTGCATTGAAAGTTGGTGCTTTTGCATAGATCTGGTTAGGGAATAATTGTGGGAACAGTTAAAGCAGTACAAATTATAGGAGCATTAGTGTCTAGTTGGAAGGGGAATCAAAGGAATTGGGAGTGATGAGGTAAAGCATACAGGAGAAGAAGCAGAAACCTCTTTATCTAGATTGACAGACACAAGTCTGATAGTTTTGAACAACCACTTCATTTACTTGCAGGGAATAGGATTGATTTCATGCTAGATCAAATAGTTTCCACAGCATGTTGCTGAATGGATGAATATCCAACGATTCTTCTGCAATTACTTGGGAGCTTTGAGTTGCTCAGAGCTATTGAAGTTGGACCATTTAATTTGAAATCCTCAATCTGGCCATGTTCCCTGCAGCCTGTCCTGTTCAAATAAATTCAGAGTACTTAAAATATTTTAAGAGTTTTAATCTTGGTTATGGTTGGGCAATCTTTGTGCCCCATTTCCAGCAATACATTAAATTTTGGCACTGCAGTTAAACGTGATTACGTAAAGCCACTCCTCAGAGAGCGGGTGTGTTTTCTACTCCTCACTTCTTCAGGGACAGGGTCAATTTCAAGTTGAGAAAGAAGGAAGAAGCATGTGGAAGATAATTTGTGTTCTTCCAAGGACGTAATGCTGTATATTCTCCTCTTCCTGATATATGTACATCTGGGGGGGATTATTGCAGACAAGGCATGCTTGCAGTTAGAAAGAAGGGCCAAAGCCTTTGACAAAGTTTCTACATGCAAATTCTTGTTGTAGTGATTAAGTTCATGTGTCAAAACTTGAACCTAGTTGCTTTGCTAGCCTACTATTTCTTATTGCTACTCTTGCTAGACAATTTGGCAGATGATCAAAAAAATCTGACTTCTAGCTTATTAATACATCCCTGCTTTAAAAAGGAGAAAAAAGAAAAGCTTAATAGGCTTGAATAACAACTTCAGATGCAGTCTGCATGCAAAGAACACTTAAAAAGTTGCTCCAAACTGACAAAAGGGGGAAAAAATATAAGGAAAACTATTTTCTTAAAAATTTAGCTATCATTTAAACTTTTTGAGTAATTTGCTTGTTTAGATGTTACCAAAAACTTTCACATGTTTATATCTGTTGATTTCTTCTTACCTGTGGTACCAGTCTTTAGTCCTGATAGGAAAAAGCCAGCCTGTTCATGTTTTAAGCTCATGCACCAAAATAACTCTTTAACTTGAACTAACATGAATCTGTTATGATCTAGTTTGGCTGAAGACTAAACCAATATAGCTAAGTGTGGTGCTCACAGGGGAATGAAGCAAACACATTATGAAACATAATTCCTTCTAAATACTGCAGAAAAAGTTCCCAGAAAGAAATTCTGCTCTTTCAATTTTTGTCCTGTGTTTAGGTTCAGGCACAGTTTTTCTCTGTGAAATTTTTAATGTCTTTCTCTAGGTTTCTGGTTCCAATTTCAAGTGTTATCTGCAATGACATTACCGCTTATATTTTTGGGTTCTTCTTTGGCAGAACTCCATTAATTAAGGTAGGTGCTTAGGCACTTCCTCACTAACAAGCTTTCACAATTTATAGCAATTCTGTTACTTGTTCAAAAGGATGTTAATGGAAAAAAAAATACCCAGTACTGCATGATTCACATCTTTGCTAAAAAAGCCCAAACTGACTATCCTGTTCCTGAAAATTTGTGCATGGGAAGCTGGGATTAATATGATGTTGGCATTACAGGATAATGCAGTTTGAGCCTATTGCATCATTGTTTATAATTGCATTCTTTTTGGATTTCAGATGCAGGTTTGGCTGCATGCTTACTGCACAGAAACTGTAATTTGAAATAAGCTACGAGGTCATATATACCTGCTCCTCTAGTTGACCGAGAAGGGCTTAAACATTAATCTTCCCATTCTAGTAGAATATTCAAGACCCCACAGAAAGCCATGAATTATTTTCATTATGTTGCCACTTTAACTTTTGGGGATTTAGTTGGTTCTGGTACTAAAATGCTCTTAAATTGAAAATGTGATAGAATTTGGTGACAGCTTGGCATATCACATTCAGTGGCTGCAGCTGCTGACATTCAGAATTTCACACAAACCTTTGAAAAACAAAGTAGGTGCTTAATTTTCACAAGCAAGATCAAGAAATAGAGTAAAAAATGGTGCAGTGATTTAACTGATGGATTAACACTATCTCTTTTGTGCCTAGCTGTCTCCCAAGAAGACCTGGGAAGGGTTCATTGGAGGCTTCTTTTCCACTGTTATATTTGGATTTGTTGTAAGTAACCACAAGACATCCATAGAACCAAAGAATGGGTGTGTTTGGAAGGGACCTTTAAGATCATCTCGTTACAATCCCCCTGCCATGGACAGGAAGGACAGGAACACCTTCCAATATCCTAGATTGCTCAGAGCCCATCTAACCTGATCTTGAACACTTCCAGTCATAGGGATTTCCTTGAATAGATTCAGTCTTTGTATTTTTACTTGAAATAACCAAATTTATCACTAATTTCATCTCAAACTCCTGAAAGCCTCAGAGTTAGTGTTTTCTTTGCCTAGAGAATTCTGCCAATTCATAACTAGCTGGAAAGGGTAGGCAAGGTTTTAACCTCTCCTGAATAGATTATATTGACCATTTTTTGCCATTTCTATTACAGTATATGGAATAGTTTTATCTATTAGTTACATCCCTATTTTGAAATTGCAGTTTATCAATAACATTATTTATGCTTTGTGAAGTAGTCCTTCTGTGTTACATGCTTTATAATGATACTTCTCCTGGAAAGCAATTTATTCTAATGATATGCACAGATGATAATACCAACATATGTAACTGTTGTGATAAGTAATTTGTCACCAAGGTCAGCAGAACTCATAATAGCCAGACTTAGTAGAAGAGATATTCAAGTTTTAATGGACAAGTGAACTGCAAAAAAATGATGAGTGGGCATTTTTGGATTTTATAATGTGGAAGATACAGTAGATGCAAATCTGAGAGAGAGAGAAAAAGGAAAACAATTTTGGAAATCATCACTAAGCTCATTGAACATCTGCCTTGTTGGGGCATTCTCTAGTTTAAGCAGGCTGATTTTTCTCTGTTCTGTGTCTCTTATTAGATTTTTATTACCCTGAGCTTGTGATGATAAAACCATTCATTCAAGCATGATTTTTGAGTGTAATAACAAATGCCTAATTCTAGAGTTCTTGTTTTGCTTTTCAGTTTTCCTATTTTTTGGCTCAACATCAGTACTTTGTCTGCCCTGTGGAATACAACAGTGAAACCAACAGATTTGTGACAGAGTGTGAACCTTCAGAGCTCTTCCAAATGAAGAAGTACTCTGTGCCACCATTACTTCAGGCTGTTCTGGGATGGGTAAGGAAAAAAACTCAGGCTTTGGTTAAAATTGAAATCATGCTTCCCAGATTAAATGGGTCTCCAAACCATTCTAGAAGGGTACCTGAATGCTGGTAAAGCTCAAGGTTAAGAACTGAATCAATACCATGAGCCTCTCCATTCATTGCTCGGGGGGGTGTGGTCACTCAGAATCACTGCTGGAGTCACCCGAGGGATCCTGCCTGTGTTCTCTTTGTGCTGCACAGGGGTGCCACTTAAGCATTTTGCAGACTTATTTTTGAAGAGCAACCTTTGAATTTTTTTGTGGGGAGTGGACAAAGGCTTTGTTATGGCCTGAATTAGTGTCAATCCTGTAGAACTTCATTGTCTTTTCAGCTAGTGTGTAACTGCTGCTAGGATTGGAGTTTTACTCTCTTCACCACACAGCATCCTGTGTGTTAGTGCCATTACTTCCATGCTGAGTGAAGAAGTACCACAGCAATACTTAGATGTAGTGTACTCTCTGACCCTTTCAATATGTAAGCTAAAAATGCCTACAACCATCCATATTGAAACACAGTGTTAATTATTTTTCTTGTAGGAAACAGTGAATATGTACCCGTTTCAGATGCACAGCTTTGCACTGTCAACATTTGCCTCATTAATTGGGCCATTTGGAGGATTCTTTGCCAGTGGATTTAAAAGAGCTTTCAAAATCAAGGTATGTAATGAATCTTGTAAGCCTCTAAGTTTTGTTTCGGTTTTCTCTTTGGATAAGATTAATTGGTGGGTTAGGAGTTAGGGCTTTTTTAAATCCTTCACTGTACTTATGTTTCTACTAAGTTGCAACAATGTTTTGGGTGGTTTTTAGTATCAGAAGCAGGACTTAGTTTTATCAGGGGTGTGTGTGTGTGATATTCTTCAAATTTTGCATAGTCAGCATGTGACTTCAATGCTGGAAATCTAAAAATAATTTGGTTACATAGCTTGGTCGATAATTACTCTTCCAAATCAAGTTGCAGAAGTGGTTTAGACAAGCAAGATGTGAGATATTATACTTGACATGAAAGGCAATCTGTGGATGCCTCAGAAGTGCTGGCTAGTGGTTTACCCTTCAGATTTTGGCTGTCTGGTTTTTACCAGAGGTGTTGGTGTACAGGCAGATGCTGGTGTGTCAGGCTCACAAAAGCATGAGATGTTTGGCTGCCTTTGCCAATACAGTGCTGCCTTGTAACAGGAGTGTGTATTGGCAAACTTTGTGACCTGCTGCCCTCTGTTTATTGCAAGGTGTGCGCTGTCGCTTGTGGCAATGCTGTCCTTGGCTGGTATTAAATGGCAGCAGGAGTTTGGCAAGAGGGCAGCCCCAAATTTCTCCCGACCTTCTTTATGTCTTGGTAGGACTGCTGGAATTCTTACCCTGTTGCTTGTTGTCTTTCACATTGTTGTTCTGTATGTCCACCAAGCTGGCATGTGCTTTGCACAGAGGTGTGTAAACCTCTCTGTTTGTGCTGGACTCCTGTACATGTGCTTGTACTTACCCCTCTTTCTCATGCTGGTCCCAGCAGCTTGCCCAGCACTTTGCTGGCCGCAGTACTCTCGTACCACATAGCAAAAGACTGTTTGGGAGAAGGAGGAATCTGGGATGAAAAAAATGCTGCTGAAAAGCAGCACTTATTCTTAAAGTAGAGTATTAAAAAAGTAGATTCCTTTTAAAACTTCTGGGCCCCAAAGTGATGACTTAAGGACTGTTGGGAAGTCAGGGATATTGCAGAATTGCTGCTGAAGGCAGTGCACTCCATGCCTGCCCCTGCATTAGGCAGGACTAGTTTAACCTGCTGGCAGTCACCCCATACAACTAAGGTCAGATTTTTCACTCAGCAAGGACACAAATGAGTGTGGCTGACAGAAAGGATGTCTGAAGGTATTTTGATTGATAAAGCTGTTCTATAGACAAGACAGATAAGACAAAGGTAATGTATCGAGCTTTCCTTGCATCAGGAATAAATTTTTTAAGTAGTGATCATTTTTTTACAGTGTGTTTTTTGATTCTATTAGATACATTTATGTTGCTTGCATTTATTATGGTTTTTTAACTATGCTAGAGGATAAAGCAAAAAGGGTACTAAAGCGGAGAATTAGATTCTGCAGATGCAAGAAACAGCAGCCAGTAGCTTAAGAGGTTTGCTACAAAATGAAGTGTGTATAGGCACACAAGTGTTCTCAGTACTGGCACACCTGCACCTGACCTACTGCTGTCCTCTTGTGTGACACTGCAGACAAATTCCTGCTTCTCTTCCTTTTCTTCTCACCCCTTGGCTCGCCTTTGCAGCTAAAAACTCCTTTAGCAGAGGAGCCTCTTGCTAACTTTTGGCTCCATACAGTGAAACCATGGCTGACTTGCAGCCCTCATGTGCTGCTGCCAAGTGATAACATCGTTTGTGTGTTTCATGGGAACCACTGACCATCTTCTTCTTTTCTTCTTTCCCCTTCTTGTCCTTCACACCCAAAAGGATTTTGCAGACACAATCCCTGGGCATGGTGGGATAATGGATCGCTTTGATTGTCAGTACCTGATGGCCACTTTTGTCCATGTCTATATCACCAGTTTCATAAGGTAAGGACTTTTTACAGTGTTAACTACTGAAGCATGCATGGGAGCTGTGCCATAATGAATGCATAGGGGAGTTATGTTAGCATAGCAGAGGTTGCAGGTGGCTAAATAGGATTTATCCAATCACTTCAAATACAGGACTATTAAGAAAACAGTGTCCCTGCCTAGGATTTGTGTCAGGTTCAAGCTATGCCTTAATGTTTCTGTGACTGCTGTTGAAGATAACCTGTGAACCTGAAACACCAGAAAGTTTTGTGTAGCAGCCTATTAGAAGTTTTATTAGAATTTACTGATTACAGAAAGGTGTAGGATGGGGTTTCAGGCAGGAGGGTTGTGCAGCACCTGCATTCCCTGTGTGGTTCCTAAAGAGCCTGTAGGATGTGAGACTGCAGTTCTCCCCATGAATTTCAATATTTCTCAGTTGCTTGGCTTGGGATTTTCTGTTTAAGATGAAAACACTATAGTTAAAGAAAGGAGACAACTAAAATATTGCCCAGCTTCCCTGAACCACGCTAGTTTTCAAGAAGAAATCATGGGAATCACAATTCTCTTACAACAGGCATTTTAGTTTCTGAGGCAGGGGTGGCTCAAGGGGCCAAATCAAGACATGCCCTTAGTTTTGTAAATGCATATGGCTAAATAATTATTAGTTACTTAATCAGAAACAGATTCTTTGCCTTATATTTGGTTCATCTTAGATTGTAAGTAAGTGGCTAGTTAAAAATAGGCTGATATTTAGAAAAGCTTGGTTTAATTTGCAGTTTTCTTTATCAACTTGGCCAATTTCCCATTTAGTTCAGTAGTACATAGCTTATCTGGCAGGCAACAGATACTAAATACAGATCTGCTAATAAAAAACATTGATTACAGTGATAAAGGATGAATCAAGGAATCTTATTTGTCATAAACCTTCTTAATATCCCCATTTGACAACAAATAGAAATGCTTTTTAGTTTCTGTTTATATTGAGCTAAGAGTATGCTTTGCTAGTCATGCTACCCCATGCATCCTGAGGAGACAGACTGGGAGAAATCCTTTAATTTGGTGCCCTCAAGAAATGGAAGGCATTGTTTGGGCAGCAAGAAGAAATCTAAAAGACTCTTTAGAGCTGTGGTCACACAAAAAAATTTTTTTTTTCATTGACAGGGGTCCAAATCCCAGCAAATTACTGAAACAGCTGTTGATACTTCAACCTGAACAACAATTGAGTGTGTATAAAACTCTGAAATCTCACCTCGTTGAAAAAGGGATCTTGCAGCCATCCCTAAGAGGGTAGTTTGTCAAAACAGAGGACTAGAAGAAAGCTCCATCTACAAGAAGCCTGTAGAAAAACATTGCAAAAGTGCACATAAATAATGGCTAAAGGAAGAGCAGTTTGTAGTCTGGAAAAGGTGAATGTTTCCTGAAATGAATGTGAATGCTATGACTTCCTACTAGGACACTAAAGAGCTCTTACTCCTAAAATAATTCAAATGCTTACAAAGTAATGGTACACATGCTGTGTATTTTAGCTCCCTGAGGTGGATGACAGCAGTGTTTGTTCAGCATCCAGCCTGACACCCTTTGTATTTAAGGAAAAAAAAAAAAGAGAAATTAATTCCAAGTTTTTAATGAATTATTTAAAGCTGTATGTCTTAGCAATACATTTTTGGTCTCCAATTGGTTACTGAAGTGTAAACACTTCAGTGTAAACATCAGGGAGGCAGTAACTTCTGTATAAGCTGATGCTGAAATTACTGTTGGCCAGAAAACACTTGTTAGCCTGGTCAAAGAAATACTTCTAGCCTGCTGTATCAGACTAACTGTATTTATTTAGTTGTTATGAAGATTAATTAAAAACAGAGCTAGGTTGAAACAGCTTTCTTATGAAACCATTTCATGCTTTCAAGAGAAAAATACATTCATGGAAATACAGCTGGGCATTGAAATACAGCTGGGCAGTTTGGGCTGTAGATCTGCCTTTTTTTTGTTGTTGTTAACATTACACATCATAAACAAGTGTGTACCTTCAGGAATAGAGATTACCTGAGAAAATTCTTCAGCCCAATAAACTGATCAGGGAGAATCTGAAGCTTAAGTCCCTAGTTTCCATGGCCAGGTCAGTGTCTGAAGGCAGTAATTTAAGCCTTATTCCTTGTGCCTCTTAACTGCTGTGTAGAATCGGGGTATTTCCTTCTTTTTAAAAGCACTTTGAGGTCCTGAGTAAAAAGTGAAGTTTAAGCAGTGTGTATCAGTGTGTTACTCAGTGAAGGCAGGAACTTTTATCTCATGAATGTGCACAGTGCAAGACAGGATGTGTGGTTCTTCTGCTGTGTGTTATTATTTATTAAGAAGATCCTCAAGCAAGCTTGGGTAACCACAGAGGGGTTTGAATGGAGAATTTTTATAGAAAGCAGCTATTCTGTAGGCTTAGTGGGACATATGAGAATTAATGCTCTATTATTCTCAATCCTAGTTTTACAACTTTTTTCATTCATGTAACATGTCTTGATGCAAATAAAAATATGAACTGTTATGAAATGACAAAAATTACTGCTGTACAAGCAGAAAGCACAAATGCCAATTTTGTTTTCATATACTGTAAATTGATACAATTTCATTTTTCCAACTAACTGTAAATAAGTTCTCCACATACCGATGCCACATCTATATGTGTGTATATAAATTATTAAAAGATGTGTGTATATATATACTAAAGATTAAAATTTAAATGGTTGGTGCTACTTGAGGATACAACCATGGAGAAAATCACTTGGGTGGGTGATGAGATGTATCTGTAAAATTCAAACTGCTTTTTGTGGAGCTGAGACCACCATGCACTCTGTTTTTGCACTTGGGCTTGTACAGCTTGTGTATGGAAAGGCACCCCGTTGTACAGTCAACAAAATCCAGGTCTAAAGTAATTCCTGTTGATGTCAAGTATTGACAGAGTTAGATTATGTCAGTACTGTTGAAGGAACACTCCAAGAGGTGAAAAACATCACCTGCTGCTTGTCCATCAGTGACTTGGCTCATTAGTTGGAGGGGACTGGAGTTCAGCCCTCATTCCAGATAGAGCATAACCTGAAGTTAAAAGGTAGCACAGCTACCTTTCGAAAGGTGATTTTAAAAGAAGGGAAGAGAAAATGAGAGGGAAACCAAAGTAGAATATCTTCAAAACTAGCTTTTAGATGAGGCTTTGGTTATGTATGGGACTCTGGTAGATGTTATGGTAAAACACAACCATACTGGAACTAGTATATGTTTATCCTGGGTATTCAAAAAAATCTAAATATTTAAAAATTATATAGAGAATATATATGTAAAAGGGTAATTGTTAATTCAGAAACTTGAAATTTTTAGTGTAATTTTATAGCATGTACAATAAGGAAGTTAAAATATATTTTAGTATTTAATACAACAGAGGATTTGAAATTAATTGTTATCTATACATAGCCCTACAATAGAAAATTCAACACTGCAATTCTGCTTTTCAATGTTAAAATGAAGATGGGATCACCTGTGAACTCACTCGTCAATTTTCTAGGTAGAGTAATATCTTCCTTCTGGTTTAGGCTCGGTGTAAATATGGCTGAGCAGGATCTGTCACTGTGAAGTGACATCTATGCTTGGTTACTATAAGGAGAATTTACCACACTGGCTACTTCTGCTAATTCAAGCATTGCAGCTTGATCAACAGGGAAGTTTAACTTTTTACACCAGTGATTCTTTTCACTTGCACTTTTGTCCCAAGTGGCTATAATTACCTGCTGAGCAAAAAAAGAAAAATGTATATTCTGTAAATATTGTAAATGGTATGAGCATTTAATGTCTGTTTTAGTTTGACTGTTTCAATCTTTCATTGAAGCAGGTGTTATAAAAAAATAAAATAAAATTGGGACAGAAGTCCTCCTGTCTTTTATTCCCTATGGCATGTAAAGTGGGTGGAGTTTTCTTAACAAGAATTTATATTCTTTTAGCTTCCTTTGCATTTGTGTTCTTAATAGAAAGTCTGCCATTAATTTCCAACCTTTTGCTACTCAATGATTCAGACCATCCATGTCTGTTGCTGAAACTTGTACAATATGCCTCATGTCCAAAGATATTCAGGCTTGTCATCTTTTCCTAAAGGTGCTCACTCCAGCAATAGTGATATAAACCTGTCAGTATTCACCATTTGTGGTGCTGATGGGGTGGCAGCTGGCAGCTACTTCTCCTTGCTTTCCTGTTCTTTTTCTTTTAAGTCTTGGATTTGAGGCCCTTCATCTTCTACAGCCTCAAACAAGCCAGGTAAGAAATGCATCTTATTTCTAAATTACATAGATTGTAATACCTGTTAAACACTCATCCTCAGCCAACTGTGTGTGTGCTGTGCAGCTCCTTGGGTTTTAGAAAGCTTGTGGAGAAGCACAGAGCTTTCCTGTGGTCTGCATCTACTTCCTAATGGTCTTCTGAGGAAAGGAAGGGGAAAATTAGCAGCAAGTTTTCTCCTGCTAGACAGATAATATTTGGGACTGTTACTTGCACAGAGTCCTTTTGTCCAGCTCGTATTACTACCTGCAGGTAGCTAAGTTGCAATTTCCCTTTTTCTTGCAAGTAGTTTCCCAATTATAAAATGGATATCCAGTTCCTTGTTTAGCAATTTCAAATTGCATGAACTTAGGCGTGAATCCTGTATCTGACAAGATGCCAGAAACAGGTGGGAATGTGTCACCCATAAACACACACCAAATTTAGGTTGGAAAATCCCTTTGAGATGATCAAGTCTAGCCAGTAGCCCAGCACTCCAACTCCCCCATTAATGTACAGCTGAGTAGTACAGACACTGGGATTTGTTCATTGCATACATACTACACACTGACTTATCAATACTGATGCTTGTTCCTTAATAAATTACAGGGACAAGTTTTGATCCCTAAAGAACATGTGCCAAAGACTGGTATTATAAGGACTTTGTTAGGATGCATATACCCTTTGCAAGTGATTGTGTAAAGGCAATGCATTTTCACAGGGAAGTCAAGGTGTAAAGCTTTAGCTCCCTTTAATTGCCACAAGGTGATTTGCACTTCTGTGTCCAGGTGCAATAGAAGCAATTTGCTTCCTCAAGGGCTGCTACTCCCATGTGAAGTGACTGGGCCAGTTGTTCCCAGCTCAGCAGGAACTTGAGTTTTGAGCTAGTCCCACAGAGTTTTCAGAGCAAGAGGCTGGATTTTCACTTCTCCTGTTGGGACCCTGCTCCTTGATTGCAGGAAGTGAAATACTTGTACTATCTGGCAGATACCATGCACACCTCTAAAGAAAACATACCGAGAGCTCTAATTGCCCAATAGTGGCTTATATTACCTACCTAGCTGGAGCTTATCACTGGGGGTTGTATGCACTTGAAGGGTGTGTGTAGCTCTGCATACTTTGACCTTGTTTCTGATGTGACAAACTATGATACAAGCATAAGCTGTTCAGGGACAGGCAGAAAACCAAGCTCTGCCAGACTCCATGGTGTGTCATGTCCAGCTGCACAAAACAAGTTTCTGACTTCAGCTGGAAGCAAAGCTACAAGAGCGTGTCTGTTGGCCCAGCTGGTCCCATGGACACCAAGGATGAGCCACATCTCTGAGTCAAGCATTGTGCAATTGAGGGCAGGCCTGACCCAGCCGTCTCAGGGAGCAGCACCCAGGCCAGCTCAGCACCCCCACACCCACAAGCACTGGCCAGGCACCATCTACTCCTTCCTGGGAGGAGCCCCCAGTGCCTGGAGTGCAGGTAGGAGCTGATCTGGTGTCCACACAGCCCCTTGGAGACAGATCTCCTCTCCTGGCAAGATGGCAGCGCCCATCCGTGTTCAGGAGGGCACTCAGGGCTGTGTGCAGGGCGTTCCTTGGCACCCAGTGCCCACGGGAGCAGCAGCAGCAGCTCCCCAGTGCCCTGTGTTGGGAACAGCTGCCTGGAGAGGGCTGCTCAAAGCTCAGCAGCGTCCCCTGAGAGAGTGACACAGGGATGGATGCAGGGATGGATGCAGGATGGTGCCTCGGGCACCTGTCTGTCCCCAGGCCATCCTGCTGCCAGGCTGCTCTTGGCCATGTCTTTGTGACACCAGCCTGTGATTCCCCTTCAGACATTCTGATTAGCTCTAGTTCATTTTTATCGCACGTATTTTGCAAATAGACTGCATTATATATGTATTTGTATATAATAGGTTATCATTTTTCTTCAACAAAATTTTTAGTTTAGCCTTATTAACTGGGTTGTGTGCATAAAAAAAAAATTGATTCAAAACCCAATATGATGGTTTCTTATATCTTCCATGGAAGACGTGCACTAGGAATGGAATCAGGTGCCAGTGCTTTGTGATGAGGGGCCCAGGGAGCACTGTGACACTGCGGGGCCTGGCCTTGCCCGGGGGCACTGAGGGAGCGCAGGGCCCCAGGAGAGCGTTCCACAGGAGGCTGCAGCTCCCCTGGAGCCCCGCAGCTCTGCAGCACACGGTGTCAGGGACAGACATGGAGAACCGTGTGAGGAATGCCAACCCCCAGGGGCTGCCCAGACTGGACTGGACCCGCCAGGTGAGGGAGGGGCAGGAGGGACAGGCCGGGGTGGGATGGGGCTGCACGGAGCTGCCTGGGGCTGGGGCTGGGCTTGCTGTGCCAAGGCAGCTGCCTCCATCCCACTCCTCTTCCTCCTCCTGGTCTTGCTTGCCAAGAGTGTGTCACAGGCCTGGAGAGCCAGGCCCAGGCCTTGTCCCTCCATGGGGACAGCCTCAGACCGCTCCTCTGCCCACAGAGCCCGCAGGATAAAGGGAGCCCCCCAGCCATCATGTCAAGCAATGAAGCCTCTGCAAGGCCAGGCCCATCCCAGGTGCAGGGCTCTGCAGAGGAATGCCATCCTGCCACGGGAGCAGGACAGCCTTGAGGAGAAAGAGCTCCCAAAGCAGGAAGGCAAGGAGCAGCTTGCCTCCCTGACATGGTGTCGGTGGCTCCATGGCAGACTCCACGGCAGAATAATTATGGTTAGATCTAGTCTGTCAGGCAGGTGACTGCCAAGGACAGGATGGGACAGGATGGGACAGGGAGATCAGCCTCCCTCTGGCCAGGGCCAGCTGCTGCTCTGCACCACTGCAGCCCCATCATCTCCCACAGCCCTGTCCCAGCAGCTGCTGCTGCCAGGTCTCCAGCAGGCATTTCCTGGAGGGAGCCAGGTAACCTTTACAAATAACAGAACCACTGAATCACATAGAATCACAAATATTGGAAGTGATCTCAGGAGATCATCCAATCCAGCACTCTGCCAAGGTAGAGTCACCTTGAGCAGGTTACACACACAAAAGTTCAGGTGGCTTTGGAATGTCTCCAGAGGGGGAGACTCCACAGCCTCCCTGGATAGCCTATTCCAGGGCTCTGCCACCTCATTGTAAAGTTCTTACTGAAGCTGAGGAAGAACTCTTCAAGAAATGCCCCTGTCTCCTTTCTCACCTTCCAGGGGAGCACATTTCTCAACCTTCAGCAGCCATCACCAACAGGCCTGGAGGGGTTGGAGGCCGTTTCGAGCATGCAGAAGGTGCTGCAGTGGCTTGAAGTCTATGTTCCCAGTGATCCAGGGGCCTTGGCCAAGGAGGATGAGGACAGTGAAAACAAGATTGACAAGGGGCAGTCTCGTGAGATATTGGAAGAGGACATGCCCTCAGACACGTACGAAGACAGAAGCGGAAGCCAAGGCGTGTCAGAAGACTTCAGTGACCAAGAGCTTTTTCAATGGGAACAGGATGAGAACAAAGCAGCAAAAGGAAAGGCTGTCAGCAAACTGCAGAGGATATCTCCTCCCCTGGCTGCTTCCATGCTCAAGGATGAGCCAGCCGTGTGCTCAAGACACCAACGAGGGAAGGCCAGCGTCACCACACCCACAGGCACTAGCCAGGCAGCATCCACTCCTACCTGGGAAGTGGCCCCAGTGCCTCGAGTGCAGAGAAGAGCTCACCTGTTGCCCTCACAGCCCCCTGGAGACAGATCTCCTTCCCTCACAGCCACCCACAGCCCGGTGCAACAGCAGCGCCCGTCCCTGTTCAGGAGGGCACTCAGGGCTGTGTGCAGGGCGTTCCTTGGCACCCGCCGCCCACGGGAGCAGCAGTGCCCTGCTCCCAGTGCCAGGCAGTTACCTGGAGAGGGCTGCTCAGAGCCTCAGCAGCGTCCTCTGAGAGAGTGACACAGGGATGGATGCAGGGATGGATGCAGGGATGGATGCAGGATGGTGCCTCGGGCATCTGGCTGTCCCCAGGCCATCCTGCTGCCAGGCTGCTCTTGGCCATGTCTTCATGACACCAGCTCGTGATTCCCCTTCAGACATTCTGATTAGCTCTAGTTCATTTTTATCGCACATATTTTGCAAATAGACTGTATTATATATGTATTTGTATATAATAGGTTATCATTTTTCTTCAATAAAACTGTCAGTTTTGCCCAATGAACTGAGTTGTGTGCATAGAAAAAAATTGGTTCAACACAAAAAGCTGAGAAAAAGTACAGTTTTAAATTTCAGAGGATATTATTATTACCTCTAAGCAGGTGACAGCTCAACAGCTCCTGCAGGCATCAGAACCATCTGTCTTACAGTTCTTATATCTGCTTAAGAAAGACCTCCTGCAGCAGGAGGGCAAGGAGCAGCTTTTGCCTCCCTGACAGGGTCTTGGTGGCACCATGGCAGACCTGGGCAGGTGAGTGCCA
>JAOTQP010001652.1:11134266-11150133 GCA_026413545.1 Cichladusa arquata
GGGGGGGGGGGGGGGGGGGGGGGGGGGGGGTTTTGGGTTTGGTATGCGATGGGATGGGATGGGATGGGCCTCCCTCTGCCCAGGGCCAGCCACTGTGCTGTACCACTGCAGCCCCAGGAGTATAAGGCATGTCTGCACTACACTGAGACATCCTAAACAGACAAGACCAGTACGTGGCCCAGCATGAGCTGAAAGTTATGAAGACTGAGGAGTATTTGGAGTGTCCTAAGGAAGGCTCTGACCTCATGCTTTTGGTGTCAACTGCTTAACATCAGTGTTGGACACAGGACACTAAAGTGAGGCTTGACTGGATTGAGTACATCCTGGTTTTGAATGGACCCTCATTCTCCTTTTCAACATTACACCTCCCTTCTTAAGCTTGGTTTGTAAGACTCGGATTGTTAGGCTAAGTAATAAGTGTGTGCCACCTGCAAACAGCCATGCTTTGTGGACTCGGTGGCAATTACTCACACTGAACTTGTTTTTCCCTCGTTTGAACAGAGTGGTCCAAGGAAACAGACTTTACTTTTTCCACAAGGATTTCACCAGGTACCTGCGTGAGACAGCAGGACCTAAAACCTCTCCCCGCCGGGTCTTGGTGCCACTAGGGGTCCCCGCCGTCCGCGCATCCCGGCGCATTCCTCCTCATCCCGCCTCATCCCACTCCCTCCCGTCGCGGCGGGAGGAGCAGCGGAATCGGGAGATATGGGAGACCTTATCACTCTCTACAACTACCTGAGAAAAGGGTGTGGTGAGTGGGATGAGTCTCTCCTCCCAAGCAGCAAGCAATAGGATGAGCTACACCAGGGGAGATATAGCTTGGGTATTAGGAAACTTTCTTCACCATAAGAATAGCAAGGGACAGCCAGCCGTGGTAGAGGTCACAGGAATAAAGGACAGCTTCTACTAAACAAAGCTGTGTCTCAGCAGACTTTTAGTTGCATCAGGGATACACTGTTTTGAGGCTAGAAATTTGGATGTCCTGATGTGTTTGGGGATTTCAGGATAATCTTGGTAACAGGCATTTTTTTTAAACGTTGATAAGAATTGGGTGTTTCAGAATGAGGAGCTGGCACAGTCAGTGCAGACAATTCCTGTACATCCCAGAGCCCCTTAAATTTCTGGTCAGAGTACAGTGTCTTTTGGTACTGTGATTTATAGTGAGGTACCTCCTGCTGCTGAAAAGAGAACGAATTTTTCTCTTGAGAGCCAAGCAAGGACCATCATTCCCTCCACATCCAGCAGCAGGGCGGGGATGCAGCCATCACCTCTCCTTATCTACTCCAGTGTACAACAGTGGACAGCTCAGATTCCAGTCTCTTTCTTGTCTCTAGAGAGCACCTCTGTACAATATCAGGAATGATACCCTATCTCCCACAGTGGCTGTAGCAGCATCCTGTGATGCAGAGGTTGTCTGAGAAGGAACCTCCATGTTTAGTTATCTCAAAGGGCAAGGCATTTACCTCCAAAGCTGCAGGTCCCAAGTCCTGGTGTTCTCTCTGTCTTGGGAAACAATCTTGTCTTTCTGGTCTCTTCTGGAAAAAGCTGTCATTGGCAGATGCTGCATGCCAAGCACCTCAGAGGGGAGGATGTGGCAGGCAGATCTGGGTTTGGTGTGCTCAGGATAAGCACAGATATGCAGGCTAATCCTCAGGCTGAAGAGACTCATGTTTTGAGTTGTCCCAGAAGCAGGAGCTGGTGAACCTTCAGAGCTTTTATTTGAAAACTTGTGGGCATTTGTGTTGTCAAAAATTTCAAGATCAGTTAGCAGGAATCCTGCAGAACACATATCTGGATTTGGGCATTTAAATACCCCCTAACCTTTCTGTTTGTCTGAGCAAAAGTCACTTCAAAGGTATTTTGAGATTATGGCTTCCCAAACATGCAGTAAAGGCTAAATAAAACTCTAGATTTCACATTAACTGGAGCAGGCTTAATTGAAACATATTATGTTGATCTGAAAGGTTTTTATAATCTTGAAGGATTTTCTTCTAAAGGCTTTTATACCCAGGCACTTGAGCAAAGTGGCCAAATTGCTCCTACCCCATGCAATCAGTACTACTTCAAGGCTAAGCATAGTTAACAAATAGAAAGGAACAATTTAGGTTTTCAACTTGGGCTCAAAGCTGTCTGGCACCTTGTTACTAAACAGTTTTTCCCACACTTGAATGGCCCTACTCTCTACAGCAAAAATGAATTTCCAAACCAGTCCTAAGGTAGCTAGTTTCAGCTTCAAACAAAAACTAGGGAGGCTACTTGGCAAAGTGAATGGAGGTGAGGGAAGCTTTTTTCTTCAGCTTGCAGCATCCTTGGCTCTTCTTATGCCAGATGTACTTTCAAAAGCAGCATGTATATTTGACCTTAGCCTGCTCTGTTGTAAACTGACAAATTATAGTCATTATGCAACTAAAGTAATTTCACATTGCAAAAATACATGTTTACAAACACTTCCTATTCAAAGGGGGAAAGAAGGCAGAAGACAGCTAGAAAAGGAGTTGTTTAAAATCTTAGTGGGTGATGTGGATGGTGGGATTGAGTGCAGCCTCAGCAAGTTTGCCAATGGCACCAAGCTGTATGGTGTGGTGGACACACTGCAGGGATGGATGCCATCCAAAGGGACCTTGGCAGATTCGAGAGATGGGCCCATGTGAACCTTATGAAGTTCAACAAGGCCAAGTGCAATGTCCTGCACCTGGGTCAGGGCAATCCCAAGCACAAGTACAGGCTGGGCAGCAAAGGGAGTGAGAGCAGCCCTGAGAAGAACTGGGGATGTTGGTGGATGAGAAGCTTGATGTGATCCAGCAATGTGCACAGAGAGCCAAGTGTGTCCTGGGCTGCATGAAAAGTGACATAAGCAGGTAAAGGGAGGTGATTCTGTCCCTCTACTCTGCTCTCCTAAGACCCCACCTTGAGTACTGTGTCCCCAACATGAGAAGGACATGGAACTGTTGGAGGGAGTCTAGAGTACATCACAAAGGTCATCAGAGGGCTGGAGCACCTCTTCTATGAAAACAGGCTAAGAGAGTTTGGATTGTTCAGCCTGCAGAAGAGAAGGCTCTGAAGAGGCCTTTTAGCAGCCTTCCAGTATCATAAAGGGCTACAAGAGAGATGGACTTTTTGTAAGGGCATGTAGTGATAGGAAAAAGAAGAATGGCTTTAAACTTCCCATGCCTGGAAGCATTCAAGGCCAGTTTGGATGGGACTTTGAGCCCCCTGCTAGGGTGGCATTGAAAAGAGTGCTAGTCTGTAGGCATTGGTGTATTTGACCTCATTTCTAAACCAAGGACAAAGTCCTCTGAAGCTTTGGCTAGGAGACAGCGTAGTATTTGCCTTCTGCCTTCTCTTAAACAATTTGTCAGCATTGAGGTTATCATGTTTATTCCTCTGGTATGCAGCAAATGTAATGCCACCCTTTTTGAACAGAGGCTGTAAGAAAAAACAGATTGTAGATTTCTGCTGCTTTTAAGCTTTTTTTTCTGTGAAATCCCCCTTACAGCAGAACAAAAGAATGGCCTGTCTGCTGCAGGTGTCATCATCCCTAGCCACCAGATCACAAAGGATAAATCTTAAGGAGAAACCCTTAAGTCATTTTTTATGTATTTACAGTGTAGAAATTCACCCCAGAAAGGTCAGAAGAAAGCATTTGTTAGAATCAGACAAAGCCCCTTTGTGTAGTTCATGGTCAGTTTTTAATTTGTGCAGAGATTTGGCACGTCTTCAGCACAAGGATGATTTATTCAAGCCACTGATAACACTAACTACAAACAAATCCTTCTGGTTCATGGTTATTTGGTTTGGTTTTGTGGCCAGAGCATCTATATACTCACAAGATATGAAAAAGGTCCCAATTGTCTGATCATTTGAATGTTCCTGGGCTAAAAGTTCAGAAACTTGTAAAACAGATTTGAGGCAATTTTGTCCAGTCTCTTTCATTCCTGTCCCTTGCCTGTTTGAAGGGCTCATTTAAAAACAGTAAAAAGGGAATGCTGCCCAAGAAACACTGGGTTTTTCTTTACTGCCTCACCTGGAGGTTATCTGTCTTTAGTTGTGCTGTAAGACAGAAACAGCTTCCAATTTACACACTCCCATGCTTGAAAACATTCACAGGTGAGCATTTATGCTCAGTGATTTTTGTTTTCGTGGTACTGTCAGACAAAGATATTTGGAAGGTGAGAACTTTGAAAACCTTCCTGGAAGAATCTAAAGAGGTAAGAAGCCAAGCAGTGTAACTGAGCAATGGTTTCTGCATGATGCAACCCTTCAGTGTTAAAATTCAAGGCAGGCAAACCACCACAAGGGTGCAGTGGTAAGGCAGCCTTTGCTGGCAGTGGCAAGGCAGCCTTTGCTGGCAGTGGCAGAAAGCTTTAATTCGCTGCTCCTGTTCTAAGGGGTCAGATGATGAGCTTTACATCGGCTCACCGAAGGAAATAATTTAAACATAATTAACTTGAGCTAACACTGAAACTCTTGGGAACGTGATGATGTTCATTGCAAGAGGAGGTTTAACTTGCTCTTTATCAGGGATGTGATATTATTGTTTGAATTAAGACAAGTCTTAATTAAACTTGACCCAAGTGAGAACACAGTTGGGTGAATACTATTACATTTGCTTAGACTGTAGTTTAGTGTACTTCTAGAGTGGAGAAGGACTAAACTATTGCTTTACTGAGGATTAATATAGCAACTTTTAATTGTTATTATTAAATGATGTGTAACTACTCCATTGCTTAAGCCTGGTTCTCACATTCTTCTTTCACTAATTGTTTTTTGGGAAAATGCATTACAAATCAACCTTGTCACCATTCAGCTTTGTTCTCTATCTAGCCATCAGTAAAGAGGTTATTTTATGTTTGCCTTTTTAGATATGCTGTAAAGATGGACGTTTATTTGGGAGGGGTTAATTACTTTTAAAAACATGCCCAAAACATGAAAGCAGAAATCTCTACAGCAAGACTTTTGAGGAGAAACCTGGAAATTAAGTGCATTCGCATAGGAAGAGACTGACAGCTGAATCCAGTATTTTGAAAAACAGCACTTGTGTCCTGGACTAAAAAACTAGGATATACTTTGCTAGCTCAAATGAAACCTGTCTCCTTTAGACAAAAAGACTAAGCTAGATGCTGAGCTGCCCTCAATGTCCTCAGAGAACAGCCCTTGTTTCCACAAAACCAGACTATTTTTTTTGGACACTGTCTGATTGGACAAGTACAGTAAGAGAGGAGAGGAGGAAGTTTGTGTGCCTGCCCCCAGAAGGAGCTGCTTGCAGCTTCAGAGCAGATCCTGATTCCCTCCCCTCTTGCACTGTCTGCAACCTACAGCCCTCCTGCAGGATCCACCTGCTTGGCTGTGAAATACAGATTGTACCTCTACAAGGTATTGTAAAAAAAAACCCTCAAAGCAGAGCCAGAGGCTTGAGAATGGGGGTGTTTTTTTTTGGATGTTAGGTGCTGGGGATGCCACTCTGCTGTTCCAGCCACCCTGAAGGCAAGTCTGCAGCCCTTGGCACTGGGGATGGCCTTGCAGAGTGCACCTACGTGGTGGTCCCACAGAGCCACAAGCACCTGATCCAACATCCATCAGCCAAGAGAATGCAGTATAATGCCTAAATTAGCTGTGTTCACAGACCAAACTCCCCAAACCTGAAGGAAAGATGACACTTTGCCACTAGCAAGAACTAGCTACTTAAAACATCAAGTGAGTTTCTACCTTATGACTCCGTCTAGGTGCAACTACTTGGAAATCAAGTAATTTACTGAGGTGCCACATCTTTTTTCACAAGAGTATGCAAATGTCTCTGCAATTTTGGGACAGACCATCTTTCTGAATTGGCCACTTATGCTTCTCACCTGCTCATTAAGCCAAAAAAAAAGAAGCAGGGGAAAAAAAAAAAAGAAAAGGCTTTTCTGTGTTTTGGAACAAGAATGATAGAGGAAGCAGGTGAAGGTTTTTCTGTTTTTCTGTATGGGCTGAGATGATCTGAAATGAAAGCAATTGTGCAAAATAGCCAACTCTTCTCCATAATCAGGAAGGTGCACATAGCACTTCCCAACTGAAGCTGGCCAGCCTGGTTGGACCTGCTCAAGCACACAAATTATATTCTTCAGGTCATCTCCATCAGAAAACACTCCCATCCCCCAAAAGCTCTGTCCCCTTCCTGGCACCTGTCTCTGGCAAGCAGCTCTCACCCCCTACAGTCCACCTTCCAAAAAAAAATCCCCTCTGCAGCATTCTGGACACAATTCCTCTTGCTCTGAATCACTTTGTGCGATAAAGACAAGGTGAGTCTGGCCTGAGTTCAGCCTTCTGGCTGGTGGTGAAAAGGTACTAGGATGCTGTGTAGGCCAAGAATAGTGTTTTACAGTGCTGTGTGGTCATGTTGCATTGCCCTGGAAACAGTGAGAGCCCTGCTCTGGAGGCTGCTCCACAAACGGCTGCTGGTGGCAATAGGACATCTGGAAACCACGTGGAAGCTGCAGATGGTGGAAATGTGGTACGTGGGAAGCATGTGAATTGCTCAGTAAGCCTCTAGGAACAGTGATGGAAACTCCTACATGGTAGAGACCTTCCCTGGGTGTCTCAGGAAGGATTTTAACATCACACTGCAAGCTAGAGCTTATACTCATGCAAAAAATATCAACGTTATTTCTGGGTAGGGAGATTGAGTCACCTTTCAATTTTAGGGATTCTGCTGGGCAGTTTGTGTGACAGAGAAGTAGGAATAGAATGGTAATCATAGGTCATGTAATACAATCCCCTACAGCAGGTACAACTACACCACCATGTCCTGATGACTAAGCAATCTCACCTTTAATTTAGAAGCTTTTTTACTGTTGGCAAAGGCTCACAGAAATGTGATTCTCAGAGTATTAGGAGTCAGTCATGTGAGCCAATATAATTTGAGGTTTTTGGTTTCTCGTCTTTACCCAGTCTCTAGACAGTCATGGAGGTAAAGACAAATAATGTAACTTAACATTATGTTGATTTTTTCCCCAATTAGTATTTCTTGTTTAAGATTGTGTATAAAGGTTAAAATCCCCCAAATTAATCCAATACTGTGAGTCTACCATAAAGTCTGTTCTTAGCATGAATTCTGCTGTGAACACAGGATGTTGTTCTCCATTTTAGTCCTAGTATTTGGTTAAATTTTCTCCATTTCTCTCTTTCAGTCATTGTGCTAGTAGAATCTGAAGACCACTTCCACAGGACTTGTAATAGGTAGGCTTAAGAACCAGCTGTGATTCCCAGGTGAGGAGAACGAGAATACTCTGTATCTGAGGGTGATTCCCTGGTGAGGGGAAATGAGAAGAATCTGGAGAGTCTATGTTGCAGAGGTTGAAAGCCAGCAGCTTTTCTCCTTATCTCTGACCAAAGGTGGGTCATTTTCATAATAATTCAACATTATGTCACAAATCACAGAATTAACTAGATCAAAGACTTCCTTATGAGAGATAACTGAGGTTTTGGTGGCGAAAAGATTGGCACCTCTTGAAGATGCTGCAGAATGGAATTACTGCAACAACTGCTTCTGCAAACATTACCTTCCACCTCTTTGGCCTTAGCATGAGCAGATAAATAGGGCACTCCTCCTAAAAATGTGATTTGTGGCTTTCCTTCAAAAGAGACAGAAAAATCTCCTTGCATGTTTTCTCAATAGGTGATAGAGAGAATTAACAGTTGAAGTGTTTTCTGCACAGGTCCATCTCTGTAATTATTAGAATTGACATACATTATTTTCCTCATAAATATCAGTCCTTTACCCTGATTTCCTTCCTGTAATCTCTTCTGGAAAAGGTAATGTTTCAGATGTACTAGTGGATACTCCCACTAACCAGCTAGGAGAGGTTATCCAAGCTCTGTTGGCCACTTCCCAGAACACAGATTTTGCAGGAACTGCCATCTCTTTGCTCAGTTGTGACAGTCAGCATTTTATGCTGATGACTCGACAAGAGAATATCCCCGTGCCTTTCTGGTCAGTGCCTGAATGAGGAAATAAAAGCCAGTTGCAGGGTTTGCAGTTTATCTCTTCAGAGGGCACAAGAGGAAGTGATGAGGGGAGCAAGCAAATCTGTTGACAGGAAAGATTTGTGCTACAAATGAAGGAATAATCTCAGGAAGAGTTTATGGGAAGAGACTGTTTTCCAAGAGTCTTCACTGGATGTTTTAAGAGAGTGGCTCATGCAGAGACAGCAAGTGTGCAGTAATGCTCAGGACTGCCTTCTGTCAAAGGCCCATGAAATTCTAGAGGGTCCTGCACTTGCTTTCTTACTGCTGACAATGTACAAAGCTGTTGGATGTTTTGAGGAAGAAAGGATCACATGATGGAAGAGAATAGATGAGAGGATTAAAATGAACATGCAAGCTAGTTTGTGTACTTTTTGGTCAGCTGATTTAATGGTGGGGGGTGGAAAAGCAAGCTTAAAATCATGCAGGAAACTGCTGTCTTTCAGACCCAAGTCTTATTTTCAGATATGTTATCCATCTGCAATAAAGTAAGTGCATGTGCTAGCCACAAACATTGTTGGGAGGAATGTGCATCTGGCAAAGCAGTGTTCAAACCCCATCCTGTGTGATTGGCCATGTGGCTGGCTTGAAATTCAGAAGTGGATTACATCAACCTGCAACCACATCCTCTGCTTCAGGGGGTAGCTGAGGGGTCTGCTTCATTTTCAGAAGTCAACATTCTACAGTGGCAATTGGGTGCTGAAAGAAGAAGCCATTCTTTTAGGTAGTATTTATGTATAATTTTTTTTTTGAAGCATAAGGAAGATGATGCCCATGTACTGAGCTGGTGGTAGTTTTACCATGGGATATTTGCACATTTTTTCTTCCAGAACTGGTTAAGCATCCATTTTGTGTATCAAAAAATCTTCTTTGCAAAAGCTGATTGGCTAAAGTGATGACATAAAAAAGCCAGGAGTCACTGCTTTCCTCTTGTGACTGAAGACAAAGTGCCATTTTTACATGTTTAAAGTAGCATATGCTAGTGCACAGATGGACAATGGTGCTGACAGATAATTATCTGCACCCATCTGCATAAATCAAGGAAAAGCTAAGACCTGCTATATCTTTCTCTTAGCCCTGTAAAGGAGGTTTTGAAATGCATGAGTGCACTGAGCAATGATTGTAGGTTGATGGCTAAAATATTCTGAGAAACTAATTGGGTTTGTAAGGAAATCTCATGGGATCATGGCAACCTGGGCCCAGAGGCTGGCACATCTAGTCATTTGGAAAGCATTGGGCAAGTTATTTCAGAGAGCATGAGCTGTGTTTTGTTATCCTCAAGACCCCATGTATATACCAGGGCTATAGCTTATCTGTACTATAATTCCACTTCTCTGGATCCCTGCTTATTTTAGCCTGGTGTTTTCCCACTCTTCTCAAAAGCCAGGAAACCTAAAGAGTAATCCAGTGGAGATGTGGACTCTGTAGAGCAGGTTAATACAAACCCACATGGGCACGGGCTCTTTCCAGCCACGTTTCCCATGGCTTGCTCAGAAGATTTCTTGGCCACCTATCAATCTACTGTAGAAAACTCTCATCGTCTCCTTTGGGAATAGCCAGAAGTTTGGCTACTAACTCTTTGGATCACCTTGCTGGCATGATTCAGTTAGTCTACTTGGAGGTGGACGTTGTGCAAACCACTTTAATGTGTGAAATGAAATGCCCTCCCAGACTATAATTTGAGGGGAGACTGATGACTGAAGTTGCTGTTAACAAGGCTGCCACAGGCACTGACAAAACTTTTCTGTTGTTTCTTAAACCTAGTTTTATATGACATGGCTAAGAATATTAGAAGGGCTTCAAGCTGTCTGATTTGTTCATGGTCAAGGGACTGTCAGAGAAATTACTCCTCTACTATAAGTTAGGTACACATCTGAAATGTCCAGACTCCCTCCATGTACACACAAGCAATTCCAATGCTGTTGGAGAGGAAGAAACTCCAAATTCTTCCAATGCAACATGAGTATTATGAGGATCTAGCTCTGTTTTGAATGAAAAATGTAGAGATTGTTTAGGAAAAACATGTATGAAGTGGCTGTAGATACATTAAGGCTAGGAACTAAATGGAACTCTGCTCAGCAGAGTTGTACAATAAATACTTTGCAAGACTCTCTGGTACTTGGGTTACTCCATGAGTTTGAAGCTGCTCTTAGATAAGAGTATTTTCCTAGGAAATCGATGATGTTGAGGGAGTTAGTTTATCTGCAAGATTGAATTTTATTCCTGAGGTTTTGTGACCACTTAGTTACAAAAATGTTGTGTCTAAAAATGATTATGGTATATGAACCAGTTTACTCAGTTTACTTCCACTGGGAAGTTGACCTGTGGCCCTCACATTTTCCCTTAGTCAAGGAATAAACAAATGTAAGTTCCCAGAAAGAGCTATCTTTATTACATCTAAAATAGAGCAATGTATGGGTTTTAATTCAATCAGTAATTTTAATCTCTCCAAGCTACCATTATGGCTTTCTGTGAAAGCTTGTAAAAATAAAAATATCTTAGACAAAAATAACACTCCCTTATTCGAACACTGTGGAGTGTCTCAGTACATATTTGGCATATCCTCTGAGGCTCCATCAACAACAATCCAAAATAAGCTGATGTAAAAGGCGAATTATAAAAGTAAGTGGTGTTTAGTGTCTGGTCCTGTATCCTCTGAGGCTTCTGACATGCACTCAGTATCATCTACAATGCTCATAAGATAAAATAGTGGGCATTAGAGGCTGGGCAGCATGGTCAAGGTCAAAGTCAGTTCTGCAAAAGAAATGCATTGAATTCCTGTTCTGTTAAACTTTTTCACTCAACTTGATGACAAAACCCAGCATCTTCATTCTTTCTCAGATGTACTTTACAGAGTACAAGTTTATTTTGCTACATAGCAGTGAAACATATACAAATATAGGATTTGTGACAGGAGAGCATTTTGCAATCTCTTGTGTGAATACACATAAGTTCATCAAAATAAATAAGGTCTATGTTACTCTCAGTAAGTGACTTTGTTTGAAACCATCTTTCCTAAAATTGTCTTAAAGACTACATTAATACTTAACGATATTCTTTTTGCAGGCAAACCACTGTAAAATGCACTTTTTCAGCCTGTTTGTTTAAAGTAACACTTGCAGAATGGAAACACCTCCTGACAACAAAAAGACAGCTGGAGGTCTGCAGGACTGAACCAGCAGCACTGATACCACTGCAGATGAAGCACACCATCAACATAATCCTTTTTTTTTTTTTTTTCTCCAGAGGCACCAGATGGCAGCATTTTTCCCTCACTGAGTGTGATCTCATCCTCTCAGATTCACTCCTGGGATCATCAGGCTTTGAGGCTTCGTAAGCCACAATGACCTCGGCTGAACTGCACCTTCTCTGTTGCCACCTGCTCCTTTTTCCTACTTTTATTGACACATTCAGGTGGCCTGTACACAATCTAGGCCCTCGAAGTTGTGGTTGCCTTTCGCCTGTGCAGGTCTGAGAGTCTAAAAATAATCATTAGCACACAGGTATGCAAAAATTTACACCCAGAGAATACAGCTCTGACCTCTAAATATTCCATATCCTCTAAATATTAAGTATCATGAAGTTTATTTGATATTCTTGTTAACTACAGGCTCTTTTCCATACACACACATGCACAATGTAATACTTGTTTACAAGCAAGTTTGGCATGTGTCTTTTTCTATCAATGCTTTATTCCTTGAATAATATTTAATTGTACACAAGTTATGCATGACAAGTTATGTTCTACTAGACTTGTAACTTCTGTAGCAAGAACTCTGTTCTGGACAAATAATCTGAAGCATTGAGAACTAAACTGCAAGGTCTAGGATTTTTTAGGTACAGATGTGTCCTAAAGATTTGTGGGCTGGGAATTCTGTTATCTCACCATCCTCTGTTCTGCTTCTCTTCATCCTCATGTTCTTGCTTTCAATGCTGCTTTGTTAGTGGTTTTATCTTAGAAGCAAAAAACCCACATATTATTTCCAGCTGTAACAAACTATTCTTAAACAATCCACCTTTAAACTTGGATTCTGCAGCACTGGGATGCAAATGTTTATTCATTTGAACTATGTGACTAACATTGACAGCAGAAGAAAGGCTTTTTATCCAAAGTGGGGCTGGATTGCTGGGTCCCAGAGGGTGAAGGAGTAGCAGCCCTGGCTGCTGCTTTCTTAGACCGTTACTCCATCAGGTTGCTGATGTTTCTGCTGTGGTGACTGTGTTAATGCTTTACAAATGCTATGAGCTCAGCAGTGGACTATTTGGGGATTGTATAATTTATTAACTTCTGACAAGCAGGCCATTATTTTTCTGAAGAACATGTGTGACAAGGGAATTGACTTTTTTAATTATTTTTCAAATTTCAGCCAAATTCAACATGAGCGTCACAGGACAGGGGCACTAGACCCTCAACAGTCCCACCCTTCCTCTTATTTAATACCAAAAACTATCTGTAAACAAGCAAGAAGGAAGGAGGGAAGAGTAATTCTCAGAGGAAGTATTAACAATCCCATGTGATTAAAACATTAGGCTGTGTAAATTTGGGAAGGAGTGCTATTTTCTTCTGTTAAAAAATATATATATTTTTTAAAAAAGACTAAAATTCTTCCAATTTTATTTCATTTTCTTGTAGCAATTTCTTTCCAGTTCTGAATTTGCCTGTACTTTGCCATAAGCTAGTATATGCAAAGAGGACATATGTAGCTTTATGCCCACGATGTGTGAATAAGTGCAATGGAAGTATATGAGCATCTCACCTGAAAGCAGAGTGGCATTGCACTACTGGAAGTCAATTGTGTTGCTTTCACCTTACCCTTTAGAAAAGGAGGTCAAGAAATTTAAATATATCTCCCTGTTTATAATGATTGATGCAGTCCCTTGTGCACAGTTGCTTTGCAAAGTGGAAGAAAGATTAACTGTAAATTCTTTAGTCTAACTATAGCACTGTAATTACTATTTTGCACCTTCTCTGAGAAAGACAAGCAGGTACCTGTGATGAGCTTTGTGAGAGGAGAGATGCTGAGAAGGTAAAAAGAGTGTCTGGTGTCACTCAGTATGGAACTTACAGCTTGCCATTATTTCTTTTGGAACTGTGACAACTGACCAAAAGATGGGAACTATAAATAGGAATGCAATGAGCATTAGCTGAACAAGAAGAATAAAACAGTGTAACTTGGCATGCAGCAAAATGTGTATCTGGCATAGCATACAGCTGTCTCCTGCGACTCACACTGCCATCCTGGGGGATTTTGCTGATTTCCCACTACTTATAGGGAATTAGGAACAGCACCATCTCTGTTAGCTTCGATTCTTCCTCAGTAGAGCTGGCTCAGATAGGTCCTGCTAAATCTTTACCTAAGAAAGATACAAGTCTCCTCCTACACATAAATTACAGGGAGGAGATTGTTTGTTTTGTGAAGTGTGACTGCTATGTACCACTCACAGGCTGCATCTTGCACAGTAAGTGAAATAACTGTTGGAACAAGCTGATGGAATCAGTGCTTCCCTTTGCTGCAGCTCAGAATGAAAACACCAAACGGGGCTAAATTCTGCCTAGCAGAGTTCATTGTGCTTTTGCTTCTAGACTGGCATGGCTGGAAAATGCACCTGTAAAAATTCAGTGCATGTTAGCTTCGAATGGATTGAGATAGAAACCTTGGGGGTTTGGTAGCAGAAACATATTTTCCACTGATTCCTGAGCTTAGCCTTCACTCCAGGGGTAAATTATGTCAGTCGGGTATGTGATAGCATGTAACTCAACACATATTTTTCCTTCTGTGCATACACTGCTACATGACGCATACAAAACATGGTGAGTGCCCTTAGAAAGGCATCCCCCAAAGAAAATCTGTAGTTTGATGTTTTGACCATTCTCATTTTCCCTTCATATCCTTGTAACATTTCTTATATGGCCTTAGCCATAGACAAATGTATTCTTTTTCCATAGCAGACAGTGTCAATTACAGGTCTTAGCATATGAGGTGGGAATGGGAAGCTGCAAAGAGTGGTGGGGAAGAATTTGTTACAATGTTCTATGTCTCAAAAGTAGGCAAAAGTAAGCATTTCATTAGGAGGAGCAAAACAAGATATACATGGAGTAAAATTTTTCTCAAGAGACACAAGAATACCAACTGTCTTAAGAGCTTCTGCCACTGATACAGTTGCTGTGACAGGACTGTGGCTGATGTACTGTGCCTGATTTCTCTCTCGGTGCCTGTTCTTCACTGATTTTCCTGCACAGAAAAAAAATACAGGTATTCCAAAGGGACAGTCAGCCCCATTCCAACCCAAACCATAGCCTGGACTGCCCTTCTGAGCTGGGCTAGATGTTGCTCCTGTTCACACTGTGAATTTTGAATGCCTGAAGATGCCTTTAACAAGTAAAGGTATTGTGTAGGCAAGAATGTGACACACTTGTCCTTGCTTGTTTTTAGTTGGGAGAAGTAGGCTTTCTTTGTTTGGAGTTATACTTTTGTCTTTAGTGAGTGCTTCCTAGGAACTGAAGTAGAGCTAGCCTCACTTAAGACATCCATAAGTTTTAAGGAGAGTTTTTCCCACCTGAACGGGACCAGATCATTTCCACTGCCATCTGAACAGCAGAACATCAGCCAGAAAAAACATTAAGTGCATTTACATGTTTGATGCTAACGGCCAGAGGAGGAAGAATGGATAAATGGTGTTTATTCCATTTGTCCTCAAGCACAACAGAGTACACAGCTTCCTCTAATAAACCCCTGTAGCACAGGCAAGAGGCAATAGTCCTGGTTCCTGGTGCTTGTGATAATTTGCCAATGAAACATAGAGGTCTCGGATGGTTTATGCATTGTTTATTGCAGCTTTTACCCCTGCAGCCAGATCTTCCAAACTGCTATTTGATTTTTTCAATGAAGGCTTCAGAAGGGATTTTGTAACCAAAAAAAAAAAAAAAAAAAAAAAAAAACCCCCAAAACTGCTAGACAGTGAATGGCTGCTAGCAGCTGATTTCTTAGAGGAGGTAAGTTTATAAGTGACTGGAAGAAGGCAGAAGGGTATCTGGTCACACAGGTGTGGACACACCTTTGCACTGCTCCTCAGGAGTGTCCGAGGGGATGAAGCTTGCCTGGGGTCGCAGTGAGCCCCTGCACTGTGTGCCCAGCATGTCCTGCAGACAAAAAGGAGTCTTTCGGCTGTTGGGAATTTAACGCAACTTCTGGGTTAAGTAGGAAAAGGGTAACTATTTCTGTTTAAACATCTGGATCATGCAGATGAGACTGGTCGGCCAGCACAGGGATACAATCCTCTATGTGGTCGGCACTAGGGATATCCAGTGGACTTTCCCTAGATGTACACTCGACAGAGAAAGGGAAAGCACCCCGAGCCCAGCTCAAGGACGGGTTATTTGCAAAGGCATCCACCTGCATTCCCTTCCTCATCCCCCATCCAGGTTCCTGCCCGGGACGGTTCTCCTCGCCTGTCAGCTGCTCGGGCCTGTGGCGGCGGGGCAGAGGAGAGAGGGCAGGGCGGGCAGCGCTAGAGGAGTGGGAATTCTGTCAGAGAACGGGGAGAAGCCAAACCCATCGCTCCAAAAAGTAAGATAATGGTAAAAAGCGCCACAACGAAGAACCGGGCCCGGGGCCTGCCAGGACCAAGCGGCTCTCCTCGGGCGGCCTCGCCGGGCCGCGGGAGAGACCGCAGCCAGCCGGGAGCAGTGGGAGGAGAGGAGGAGGAGCGGAGGGAGGAGGCAGCGCTGGCAGCCGGGCGGGGAGGGGGCACTCGGCGCCGAGGAGGAGGAGGAGGACTAAGATGGCCACCAGCCGCCGCGGGGAGCGGCCCCGCTCCCTCCGCGGCCCCCTCGGCGCGGCCCGGCCTTGATGGGGCCGGGACGAC